>VZTM01001826.1:662573-718606 GCA_013400555.1 Jacana jacana | reverse complement strand
ACTCACTGTCTTTATTTTTGTGGCTCTTTTCAAAAGAGGGGGAGGAGATGGAGAGGATGAAGGAAGGAAGGAAGGAAGGAAGAAGGGAGGGAGGGAGGAAGGAAGAAGGAAGGAAGGAAGTGAGGGAGGAAGAAAACTAATCTCCATAAAACCACAGAGCCCCACACTGTTTTCCAAAGAGGACACATGCTCTGTGTCATATCACCCAGGAACACATTTTAGGCTCAGGAATGTCACTTTGAGCAAAAGTTAATTTTGGTTAGAAAAGATATATTTCTTGGGGAGTGAGAGGGCAGGAGGGGGGGAGGGAAATTGCCCATTTTATGAGGATATTCAGTGAAAATCCTCAAATCCCAAGAGCTGCTTTGTGTGACCTCTCAAGTAGGCAGCTGCTCACGAGTCCCTGGGACGGAACTGAGCTGTCCCTGGCTCCAGTTGGGTTTGACTAAGTACTGCTAAGGTGACTCGCCCCTTCTGTGCCTCAGTTTCCCTCATCTGTAAAACAAAACTGTAGGGCTCTGCCTCACCATGGTTGGGCAATGCCGAAGGCATACGGGTCATGGTGAGATTTCCAGTAGGCCAGAAAGGCAGAGCTGCTTATTTCTTCAGGTCCCAAGCCATAACCAGAAGGACAAAAGGCCGAGCCGAATGGCCAATTATTGGTTAAAATTTCTGACTTTGCCCCTGCAACAAGGCTGCTGCCATTACAGTGACTTGCTGTTTCTCATCCCCCCAGGCTGGACCATGCAATATGCAACCAAGCAGGTGCCACAAGCGCTTTTGGCCACAATAGCACATACCTTCCTAATAGCTGCCATGAGCTAAAGGAGATGCACAGCTGGAGTACAGGAGAGATTTGAGATAAGCAAACAAGCAATTCCCTGGCCTCATCAGCAAGCCCAGAACAACTAAATGTCCTTAAATTTCTTAGAAATGTAGGAATGTGCAATAGTGAAGTGTTGTTTGGTCCTCAGGAGGGAGATGACAAGACCCCTGTCTGTAAGGCACAGCAGCCCTGACTTTATCTTGGGGTCTGGTTTGTCACATTCCCCACCTTCCAACCCCCAACACATCATAGGATATGGATGGATCCTTGGTACATTGCTGTCTTCGGAAAAGCAGCCTAAGGTCCCTAGAGATGGCCTGGGCAGAGCTCTGGGGTGAGAAGACAATCTGGAATACCCTTGGGGAGGACCAGAAGGAATCCCATGAGCAACCTGCTGCAGGCCCAGGCATGACTTGGGGTGGATCGCAAGATCAGGGAGATGTCTCAGACCCTGAATTTTCCAAGGGTGGCAGCAGAACTGACTTCTCTAGAACTTCTGATCCGCTGATAAAGCTTTCTGCTGCTCTAATCAACCAGGGTTTTTGTTGGGCTTTTGCTAAGAGACAAGGAACAACAGGCAGAAGCGATAGCAAGCTCTGTGTGCTTTCCTGGATAGATAGCATGGAAGCAAGTTATGGAGAACCCAAAGTTCATTCTCATTTTTATTTCTTCATAAGCCATTCTTTTTACTCTGTCACAGGGTTAAATGATTTTTATAGGGCTTTATTATGGGCAGGTTCCTGTCGTCACTTCCTTGCTGGGTGCAGTGGGGCAGTCCCTGCCCCAAGGAGTTGGTAAGTAATAACTAGCAGAGTTGAGAATAGGATTATCCAACACGGCAGGTGGAAATTTGGCTATGTAAAGAAATCTGGGACAGAACCAGGAACTGGCCTTCAGTCCTGTGCAGCTCAAGCCATCTCCAGCTTGTTTTCAGGAGAAAAGACATGATTGTAGATCCAGGGGAAAGAGGAGGGATGAAGGGGAACAATCCTGTGCTGGTGGGTATATATTCCTGAGGGTGCTGCACATTCCTGAGCATGGGTCCTTTGTGGCTGCCTGGGTGGGGACTGGGTACCCAGGTGGGGTGCCTGTGGAGGTGACCACCAGACCCAGAGGCCAGGAGCTCAGATGCTGCTGAGGGGGTTGCTCAACATCTCTGTGGGGCTGGGTTTACACATGAGAAAAAGAGTGACAATGAAGACACTGGCTCACAATTTTGAAATTTCCTTAGAGTGTAACTGAAGTTGTGCAGCCATGAAGCTGGATAGCTTTTATTCCTCCTGCAGGGTGGGCTTGTCAGCCATCCAAACGCAGCACAGGCTGGGAAGCTGCTTTAATTTGGGACTGATGAGCCTGCCATATGCCTTCCCCATCCTGCAGCATCCTCCCAGCTGATGTGAAGAGCCTGCCAGCTTTGCTATCTGCTGCGGGTCTTCATGTGTTTCTACCACTTCTGGTGTCGAAGAAATTTTGGAAACAACCCTGATGGCTCAATAAAATGAATGCTGTGCTTGCTCAGTTTAACATTCTCTCCATTACACAAAGCGTGGGAGGTGGGAGGCAGTACTTGGCGTCAAGTCTGGTTTATTAAATTGATGTTATTAAGCCGTGAATGTGTTTTCCTGGGCTGTTAATGACACTTGCTGGAAAGAAAAGAGCAGGGAAGTGAGTGGGGGCTGTACTGGGCAGCTCCCTGCATCCCCAGGAGCCGGGGTCCCATGGGATGGGATGGGAAAGGGTGTCAGAGCTAGGGCATAGCTGGAGCCACCCAGCTCTCCTGCTGTGGGGAGGGGGACTTAGGGGACACCCAGGTCCTGTTCAGCCACGTTCCTCAAGTGCCACAGTCATGCCGGGGAAGCCGTTTCTTCCTCCTGGGCTGATGTAAATGTTTTGCGGCCAAGTCCCCTTCCACACCCTAAGGGGACTGTCAGGTTCAAGTCACCATGCCCCAAGCTCCCCACCAGCCTCTTCCGCTGAAGAAAGAGAGAGGCACCTCCTTCCACCCCTTCACGCAGCAGGATTTGAATAACCAGGTGTGGGAGCATCAGCCTCCCTTGTTAATGCGTTTGATAATTGACCAAGTGCTCATTCCTGTGGGAGGGCGACGTGCCCAAGCGCAGCACCCGGCTGTTCCTCCGTGCCCCGAGAGCCGGTGGCCCTGTCTGCCACCATGCCTGCCTGCCGCCACCTCCTCCTCCTCCTGCTCAGTCTGCTCCTGCTGCTGGAGCCTGCCTGCTGTCAGCAAGGTAAGTGCAGGCAGCTGCCTGACCTCCCTGGGGGAAACTGAGGCAGGGGGAAGGCAGGAAGGTGCGCTGAGCACAGGGTAGGCGGGTGCTGCTTGGTGGGGTGACTTTGGGGACGAGGGACAACCATGAAAAAGCCTCTTTAGAAGAGAAAAAAAACATCCCAGCTCCTGCCCAGACTTCATCCCTGGCTTCCCATCAGCTGGCAATGGGTCAGGCGGGTGTCTGGGGGGTTGGGAGGTCTTGCTGGAGCCGGGACACGGAGACTTTCTGCCTGTTTTGTTGAAAGCTGACACTGCCGTCGTCTGAGGTTTATTTCTCTTGCTTACACAGAGATAATGTAGCTCTGATTTACCTCCGGCAGGACTGTGCAATGAGATGAGTAATCTGTTTTCTTCAGGCTTTTTTTTTCTTAACCCTTTTTCTTGCTGTCATCCCTGGGCAAGCATTGCCTTGGGTTGCTCCCCGGGCTCGCAGTTTTTCCTGTTAATCTGTAATTTTGGTCATTGCTGAGGTGAGGGAGCAAATACTTTCCTCTGCAAATTGCCATCCCGTTCCCTTCCCGAACACTTAATAAAGAAACTTCCTATGACTAGGGCATTATTTTTAGGAAATTTGTGGAAAGACTTGTCAAACTCTACAAATAACAAGGAATAATTAAAACTCCTCTGATGCTGCCAAAGTCCTGGAAAATTCCCTCCCCCTTTCTCCTTCTGATGCCCCAGCCCTGACCGCTCTTCCTGTATTTGTTTACCAACTTGCTGAGGATTTAGCAGCCTGGGGTCTCCACCGTCAGCAGGATTGAAAGTTTTGCTGTTGCCTGGGAAGAGAAAAAAAAAACCAACAGAACCTTTAATGAAGCTTCAGAGCATGGCACAGCTTCCTCAGAGAAGGGAAAAGACAGGGGCCAGCTGATACTTTCCAAGCACTTGGGGAAAACGTATCAAAAAGCAGATCTGTGTCTTCAAATCAGCCATTGAGTATGGAAATGGAGTTCCAACATGTGCAAGGGCTTATGTCGGTCTTAGCACCTCCCTTGGTCTCATTTGTACCTGAGACACACATCTGTTGGGGTTGCAGATCCCACATTGCTTAGTTTGGCTTAGAAGTTCTCATTGGGAGGGGAAAACCTACCATTATCATGGGGTGAAACAGAGAGGAGGTGGCAGAATCCAAGGGACAGACTGTCCCTGGAGGGACATCCCTGGCAAAATATTTTTCCAGGAATACAGTCCCATTTCCACAGGTGACACATCCTTTTGGCCATTCCACCTGGTAGGGAAGCAAGGTGTGCTCCTGTGAGTCTTCAGACGGGTGATGCCCCCCAGGGCTACCAGCCACATACTCACTCCCCAAGAAGATGCTATCAAGCTCTTGCTTCTGCTTGGTTCCCATTCCTCCTTTCTTATGCCCACACAAATTCCCTGCACCCACAAGGGTATTTCAGCCCAATATGGAGTAATTTGCAGTTCTGGCTGCCATCCTCATCTCCTCTTGCAGCCAGGATCTACACAGTCTCTCAAAGCCAGAAACTCTTGATTTTGGTTTGGTATTTTTCCTTTTGGCTTTGGATGCTCCGAAATCTGGTGGAAACAACTGCCTGAGTGAGGTTTTGCTTGAAAAAAACATACAGTACCTCCTGAGCATGGCTGCTGGGAGGAGGTTTCCTACCACTTATCTCCTCACCTCCTTTGTCCGAAGATCACAAGATGCAAATTTGGCGTTTTCAGTCATGGCTGACTTCATTCCCTGTTTGACCTTGAACCCTCTTAACCCCAGCAGAAAGCTCACTGGACCTGACCATCCCCTCCTAGGCTTAGATTGGAAACCCTGGCCCTGACAGGAAAAATAAACTACAACTAATAAATAAATCTGGCTGAGATAACAGCCAAGGGCAGAGCAAGGGAGGAAGCAAAGCGAGCCAAAGCTCAGCCTGGAGGCAATAGGTGTGTTTAGGGCTGCACCCATGGGGGTGGTGGGCAGTAGGGACAGGAGCATCCCTTCCTATTACCTAGGGCTGAAGGTGACCAAGTCCTGCTCTTCTGCACTGCAACTGTCCCCCCGGTATCCCCACCAACAGCCTGCTGATGTGATGGGATTTCAGCCAAAACACACTGATACAAGAGGGAATTTCCGCCTGGATTCCTCCTGCTTGAGTTTTGGCCCCGTGACCTTGCAGTAAACATGGCAAGTGGCTCTGCAGAGAGATTGGGTGGGGGACAGGGGCTGAATGGCATTGTTTGTGGCTGCTCTTCTGGCCACTCACCCAGGGGTGCCAGTGCTTTTCAGACTGGCATGAGAGGTAAGTCTACCAGCCAGGCTGATTCTCCTTCCAAGAGGAAAAAAGAGCTTTGTTTGTTTGGGTTTTTTTCTGTTGTGGTTACTTAGTTATTTATTTTGGTGGGTTTTCTTTTCCAAAAAAATGCCTTTTGCAGTAAAGATTCAAGGAGCTGAAGGTCTTCCCAAAGCTTGATCCTCCTCTCCAAAACCAGAGGAAGGAGATGAGGGCTGTGGAGGAGAAGTTTGCACACGTGGAGCAGCGCACCGCCCACCTTTATTGCAACTAGTAAAGATTATTTGCCATTTATAGCAGAGATTTGTGTCCCATGAAACAGATGAAGCATTCAGCTAGTGCAAAGCTCCTGCGTTGGACTGAAGTACCAACGTGCCACTCCTGGGATGGCTCAGCCTCGTGGGCACCGGTGGCACAGGCTGCGTCCAAGCGGTCCGAGGCTGATGCTGGGGCCAGCAGGGAGCATCCTCCACCTGTGCAGAGGGACTTCATCTGTGTGCAAGGGTTGTCTTGATCAGCAGAAAGAGGAAAAGCTGTGCCTCAACAAATCAGTAATTAAATCCCAAAGGGATGTGTCTGCATGGACAAGGTCTCCTATTGGTGCTGATATTCAGGACAGCACTTAAGGATGGGTTTGATGACATATAAGTGCTTTGTTGCCCAGCAGCTGGTGGGAGGCGAGAAGCCGACATCCTGGCAAGGACTGGGACAAGGTTACTTCTTCTCATCTCTTTACCCATGAGTTCCTCCCACATCCAGGAATACATTTTGCAGCCTTCCCACCCGTGGCTGCATCACTGCTCAGGTCTGGGTAGAGAAAAATTAATCCATGAGGCTGTTCCACCTTGGGGAAGCTGGGGATGCAGCAGCCAGCTCCTGGCCAGCTCTCTGGTCGCCTGGCCTCCCGCCAGCCCTGCCTGGCCTTTGCGCTGGAGGCTGTTGCTCTGAACGCCTCAGCCTTCAATTTCCTGTCATAAATCTGTTTGCTCCTCTGGGAACTTGTTGAATGGTGAATTTTACTGAAATCCACGCAGGCAACCGTTTGCTGTGAGGGTGAGCGGCAACCGAATTTTACTCCACCCCTGTTGTGGAGTCCTTATTTTTACCAGGCAGTATTTGGATAATAACACAGAAACTATGTCTGTGACATCTGGGGAAGGAGAATATACCGTTTACTGAAACACCTCTGCCTTCTTTCCCCTGCCACTTTGGGTGAATATCCCCTCTCCTTTCCTCCCTCCTTCCCTCCATGTCCCCCAGTCCTCTGTCCCCCTGCCCCAGAGCCATCTATACCCCACTGTGTGCAGATATGAATGTGTATATGGGACCCCAAAGCTGCAAGGTATCATGCTCCACATGGAAACGCCAGTGAAACTACTGTTATTTGCATTTTATTTCACTGCTATCACCCACGTAAACTTGCCTGGACTAATAGCAACATGCTCTGCTCAGCTTTGCAGGACCAAGCTTTTGGCTGGACATTGGTAGAAGCTGGACAAGAGAAGCTCAGGAAGCTCAGAAGATCCTGGACAGGAGATAAAGCCTGAGGATGTATTTCTAATGCATGTCCTCTTATTTTTCTGCAGCCCGGGGCAGCCTCCAGCCGTGGTCACAGGGTGTCATCGCAGTGGTTGTGTTTCTAGTCCTGGTGGCTATCGTTTTTGTGGTCAACAGGTTCTGGTGTAAGAAGAAAGTGTAAGTGTGGGAGCCCTAGGGGTTGTTTCGGGTTGGGTTTAGCTGCCTCTGCACGGGTCACTTCCAGTTGCCTCTGTCCTCACATCAGGGCTGGGAACATAGTGATCGCTGCCAGGCGGAGAGAGCAAAGACTCCTTGTCCTGGTCTCCCTCTCCTGGTCTCTGCTCCCAGTTACTTATTGCCAGGCGCAAGCGTACACTATCCATCCTCGCTGCTCTTTGTGCAGTGGCAACCCCAAGCAGAGCACTCAGATGCTACCACAAGAAAGGTGGGAGACTCACAGCATCATAGCTGGTTTACATGGGCATGCATCTCAGGGGGCTGGCCTGAGCCTGGTTCTCTATGGCATTGGGGGTGCAGTTCCCAGGTACTTTACATCCATAGGAAAACAAGCCCAAAACATCTTTGACTACAAAGCAGTCCAGGCCAAGTCAGCAGAGGGCACTGAGAGGAGCTGGGAGCAGAGGGAGGTGGACAAGCCATGGTAGTGGTCTCCACCTGAAGCCCATGGCACAGACAAATAAGGCAGCCTTTATTAATCAGGAAAAGGCTGTGCAGTGCTGGCTACCTCTCGCCCACTTCTGGTCAAGCAAAGCCACAGGCTGCTGTTCCTCCTGAGCTGACCGAGGCTAATTGGCAAAGTTGCAGTAACTTGATCTTGAATCTGAGCCCAGAGTCAACAGGGGAGGAAGACTGAAAGTGCCCTAGAGCCTGGTTCCCAGTTCCTCTGCATCAGTCTGGGCACTTTGGGCTTTAGACCAAAGGTGCTGGAGTCTTCTTGAAATTGTACATTGCTCCAGGTTCTCCAGGCTGAGAAGGTGGGGACTTGGGGTGTATCCCCAGCAGGATCCCCAGCTCAGCAGGTCAGCTTCTGCCCCAGATACAAAGGGGGCCCTATAGGATGCATTCAGGACCAACACATGATGCAATGTGTATATATATATATATATATATACACACACACATTTATATATAGACATATTTATATATATAACCTGATATAACAGCTGCAGTCTTTGTTTTCCAAAGAGAAACCTCAGTCCTCAAGCTGGAAGAGCCCCCAGCCCATGGAGCGGGAGGCAGGGATGGTATTTCCCACCTCTGCCTGTGTCCCCAGCTGCCTCTTTCCCAGCCTGGAGGCAGAGGATGCTGAGGAGGGCTTGAGGGGGGATGGCGGCTTGTTTTAATTAATCTGGCCTCTCTTCAGAAGAGCCGGCAGCAAGGCTCGGCAGCCTGGACCGCTGCCAGCTCCACGCTGTCACTGTGACAGCAGCTATCAGCCCAAGCCACTGCCTGTTTATGCCAGTCTAGTCATTGGAAAAGCCTCCCAAATAGCCCTTGGGAGAGCGCTGGAGGAGCCAGGAATGTACACACAGGGTGGACCTGCACCCACCCACCATGGCTAAATCCTCCCGAGACCAATCGGTTCACGGCCTTGCTCCAGAGCTGAACTTTTAGGGTCTGGCTGAGGTTGAACACCTGGTCCCTGCCCCTCAGTTCCTTCTGTGAGTGACTCGCATCCGAGAGGAAGCTGCTTGGATTTGCACACATGGACATGCATGTGTGCACCCTCTTGCGCCAGGGCTGCAGTGCTGGCAGAGCCTCGGAATTCCTCTTGGTGTCAATCGGGACCATAGGGGACTATTTTGAAACAGATTACATAAAAGAAGACTGGAAAAACCAGTTAGTGGGAGAGAACAATCACATGCATTGACAAATGAATCACGCTGACTGCCAGCCTGGCACTGGGAGTACCTACTCCAGAGACAGGGGTTGGCACTTACTGCCCAGGCATGGCCCCTGCAAATCTGCTGCAATCTCCTCCCCACATCCTGCTGGAAAGAGGGTTGAGGTGGGTGTCCAAGGTCAGGATCACATGTCCAGGTCCCAGGTTATTGTCTCTGTGGTATTGGAGCAGTCCCTTCCTCTGCACCGTCACCGCCATGAGTTGCTCCCTGGTACAGCCTCTCCATTGCTCTGTCTCAGCTCCTCTCCTCTCCTTTTCCAGGGAAAATGTCGAGACAGTGGTGAGTGTCGAGGACAAGCGGGAGTCTGTCACATCCAACGGCCATGATGGGAAATACCTAACCACTGCGGCTGACTTCAGGTGAAGGACTTGCTCAAAAACCCCTCCCCATGGCTTCTGGGCTCTGCTCTATCCCCCCGGGCATGGCTCAGACATGCAGAGCCACAGCCTCTCTCACTCAGGGTCCTCAGATCCCCCTGTGTACCTGGTCTGGGGGCTTTTATCCTCTTCAGGAGCTAAGGAGAAAGCAGTGAGGGAATATTCCCCTCTCCCCATCCCTGCAGCTGAGCCCCATGGTCCATCCACCACCTTGCAACCTGCTACACCACATTTTTCTTATGATACATCACACCTTTCAAGGAGGAGAAACCACCAAAAATGGCCATAGGTCATCATGCAGATGCTGACTGTCAAAACAGAAATCAGAGCAATTTCCACCCCACACTTGGCTCTCCTGGCAAAGGGACCCCTCCTGCCTTCCCCACCTTTCCCCTTGCTCAATGCATGGCTGGTAACAGCAAGGTCAAGGCCCTGGTGATGGCTTCAAGGAGGCTGGTCTTGCTGGACATGAGCTCACCTCTGTGCTTCTCCCTCCCAATGCAGGTCCAAAGAGAACAAGCATGCCTACGAGAACACCCTGGAGGAGGAGAAGGTGGTCACCACTGCCATGTAGCAGATGCTCTGGCCATCCTCCCTTTTTCCTCCTCTCACTTTGCTTCCCACTGTTGCAACGGGTATTTTCACAGGGACCTTCTGCACCAGCATTCCCTGTGTGCACTGGGTCCCCGACCTCTCGATGGCACCACCATCTCCTGATCTTTTCCTTTCCCACATGCGGGATATGTTCTTCTGCCTCAGGGGACAATGTCCACATGGGCATCAGTCCCCAAAAGAGGTCTGGAGGTGCCACTTCTGCTCAGCAGTCACCCCACCTGATTGGTGAGGTTGATGTCCCTGCTCCCAGTGGGATGCTGACCTGCTCCAGACATGGAGGGGTTCCCACTGGGTGCCTGTGACCTCCCCACATTGCCAGCCACCCTCCAGGCAGCTGCTGTTGGGAAAGCCCGCTCTTCTCCTTGTTTCACCTTCCTTTTTATGACCTACACAATGCATTTTAATGTCAGAACAAACCTTCTCCCCTGTATATATCTTCCCTGTGAGCAATAAAGAGAATTGTTGCCCATACCACAGCAAAGAAGGTCATTTTGTTAATCACCCAAAGGACTTTCTGTCCTCTTGAAGTGTTCCCAGCCTTTAGGCATTTGGGCAGGGAGGGATGTCAGGGAGGGTGGTGCCGGGGTGGGAAGGGTGCTTAGACAGAGGTGAGCACCCTCATGTTCCCTGTGATCCCTCCTGGGTAGGACCCATCTCTTATTTCCTCACTTGAATGAAACTAAGAGCATTTTTGCGTGTTTCTCTGTGTCAACAGGGAAGAGAAAAGGGTGGAGCACATCTTTTTGCTCAGCATTTTGACCCCCCTGCCCCGAGCCACGAGGGGTCATTTGGGGAGCCATCATTCCCCTCCATTTGCCAGATGGGGAAACTGAGGCACATCACCAATCCAGTACTTCACAGCGCTACTTGATGGGTGAAAGACAGCGCTCCCTGAATCCTGCTGGCCGCAGGGTTCAGACCTATAGCCAACTGGGGAGCATTGGGCTGGACATTAGGAAAAAATTCTTCACAGAAAGAGTGGTCAGGCACTAGAATTGGCTGCCCAGGGAGGTGGTGGAGTCACCATCCCTGACTGTGTTTATGAGTCAATTAGATGTGGTGTTGAGGGATATGGTTTAGGGAAGAACTTTGTAGAGTAGGGCTGATGGTTGGACTTGATGATCCCAAGGGTCTCTTCCAACCTAAATGATTCTATGATTCTATGATTACCAGGGCTGGAGGCTGTGAATGGCAATCACCTACTGGTGTTGCTGGGATGTGGCTAGGGGCTGCTCCGGGCAGTGCTCCTGGGGCAGCTGGCCATGGTGCAACGTGCTCCTGCCGGGCTACTGATTAACCAGGGTCTGTTTTTTGCTGTGGTGGGGACAGCACTGGGGCCACCCTGGGAGCAGTGAGCATCCTCGAGCAGTGAGCACTCTCAGGCAGTGGTGTTTGCAGATTGAAACCAGAGACCTGTAATGCCTTGGTCTTCCCCGGGACATCAGTTACCCAAGTGGCATGCAGGGTCCTCCTCTTGACCAGCGAGGAAAGGGTTAAAGGGTTCTGCAGTCAAGGGCAGACTTGGAGGGCTATGGGTGGAGCAGGACTGGGAGGAATGGGATTGGATGGGGTAGGGGGTTTATAAGAGGGACATTTTTGGCAGCCCTTGTGTTTAGGGGGAGCAGGGTGTTTTTTGGGCTCTGCTGTGCTTGGGGCTGTTCAAACACAAGGGGAAGGAGGCGGCAAGAGGACATCAGGTACCTCACAGAATCACAGAATGTCAGGGATTGGAAGGGACCTTGAAAGATCATCTGGTCCAATCCCCCTGCTGGAGCAGGAACACCTGGATCAGATCACTCAGAACACATCCAGGTGGGTTTTGAATGTCTCCAGAGAAGGAGACTCCACAACCTCCCTGGGCAGCCCCTGCCAGTGTTCTGTCACTCTCACTGTGAAGAAATTTTTCCTCATATTTAACTGGAATCTCCTATGTTCCAGCTTGCACCCATTGCCCCTTGTCCTATCATTGGATGTTACTGAGAAGAGCCTGGCTCCATCCTCCTGACACTCACCCTGTACATATTTATAAACGTTAATAAGGTCACCCCTCAGTCTCCTCTTTTCCAAGCTAAAACCTCAGCTGCTCCTTGCTCTTCCTTTCTGCGGATCATTGAGGCAAGGGGAAATGTTATCTTTGCTGTGAAACAGCTGCTGTGATGGGCTTGGGTCTGAGGGAGCCCTGGCCTCTGCTCAGGGGGTGCTTTGGGGGCCCATTTTCAGCAGCGATGCAGAAACAGACAGTTGGGGTGTTGGGGTTGGAGGTACTGCTTTGCCCCTCACTAACAGACCTTCTGCTCTGTGTGTTTCAACCCTGACCACGCTATCCTGCTGCACGGGCTGTCCCCTGCTCTTGTTGGTGACCTTAAAAGCCCCGAGCTTGGAAGAGGTGCTGCCTAACGTGGTGCAGGCGGCAAGCTTGCAAAACTCTCAGTTTTCCTAAACCACCTCAACACACTGGGTATTCCTCAAAGAGAAACTGTGACAGTCCTGATGGAGAGCTCAGCCCAAAATGGGCCACTTCCCACCACCAGGAGGCCTCTGGGCTGGAGCTGAGGGCTAGAGCTGAACCCTGGTGCCACCACCCACTGTTATCCACTCTCAGTTCCTGCAGGTGAAGCTGCTGATATACCTACCAGGTGGTGACACAGAAGTTCGGGCATGGGAGTAAAACAGGAGCCTTCCAGTGAGAAGCTCACCCTGAAAGGCATCTCCCTAGAGAGCCTCACGTAGGCAAGCATTTTGAAAACACCCTCGAGACTCGGCATTGAGAAATCACAGCTCCAGTTGAGAAATCGTGTGGGGATAGACGAAAACAGGCAGAAGGGTTAGAGGGGTCAAGCCCTTGGGTGCAGAGGCACGACGCCACCACCCCCAGCATCATGCCAGAGCTGTTCCCTTCTACCACCTTCCTTGGGGCAGCTGGAGGCTGGATTCTAGACCTCCTCGTTCATGGCTCTGATGGATACTGCTCCCCTGACTTTTCCCTTGCAGGTGGCGAATGTCACGCGGGTTTGGAAAAAACCGAGCTGCCGGAGTTCAGCAGTAATGCTTTGCTCAGCAGGGTTTAGGGAGGATTAGTCATTGCCTGCTCCCGCCGCGTCAGCAGCTGGGCTGAGGGCTGGGGGTGTGACGAGAGGCCGGGAACCCATTAATTTTTACCTCTCGGTTGCAAAAGGACTTAGAAACGGCATCCTTATAATGAGTAACAGTGGGGTTTTATTCCCTGCCCCGCGCACACCCTGAATACGTAACGATTGCCCAAGCTGTTCCCTAGCAGTGACCAAGTGTGGGATTGGACATGTCCTGGGGTCTCAGTGGGTCTCAGCACCCTCTTCTCCATGGATCCCTCCCATGGCCATAGGTCCAAGCAAGGAAAGGGATCGGGTTTTTATGTTTTGGACAAGTCAGGGAACCTTGATGCTTAGTCTTAAAGCAGCCAATGCCCCTTCAGAGATCACTTTCCAGGGGAAAAAATCCTTGGCAAGAGCCACTGTGTTATCTCCCTGGTGGGATCTCTGCTCCACACAGTCTATGATGTCATCCTGCCTCAGTTTCCCTTGTTCATCAAGCACAATCCAAGGCTGGCTGTGCGAAATGGGCTGCTTTCCCACAAGCTGTGCAGCCGACACGTGGGTGCTGCTCGATGTGATCCTAAAAAGAACAAAAGGGAGCAAGCATAAATGAAATTTATTGTTGGCAAATCTTAATTAGATTTTAAGCCCCAAAGGGAGAAAAGTGAGGTATTATCTGACACAGCTAATGAGTGTTAAGGGTCCATTGTTATATTTCTTGTTTACCTTTCTGTGCTGGCTGATACGGTCCGGATCCTCGCCTGTACTGCCATAATTAGGATATCTCATCTCTCCCTGATAGGGTCGGGGATGCTCTTTAAAGCACAGTGCTGTCTCATCCCTCCCTGGCAGGATAAGCATGATGAGGAAGGCAACTTCTGGTGTCACAGCACAAGCACCCACCACGTTGACCCTGTCAGCTGGGGGATACTCTTCAGAGCCAAAGCTGTACTTGATAGCCCCCGGGTGATGGGCACTTCCAACAGCCTTGGTGACCTCTCTGAAGAGCCCTGAGCCATCTTGCCTGGGGGCCGAATCCTCACCAGCACCTGGCTCCACACAACAAGGGGGGTGACCTTGCCCTCTACAAGTACCCGTCGATGAAAGGGAAGGATACCCAAGGGTACCCCATCCTACCCCTCACTCCATAATGCCAGCATCTTGGGCTTCAGGAAGATGTTCAAGATTGGGACCTGCTGTGAACTGAATAGTGCTTTTTTGGGCAGAAAATATTCAGGGTGGTCTTTTTGTGTTACAAGATGTATCACAGCTTTCCTTTGTGGCTGAGGAGGGTGCCGCTCATCCCTTGGTGCCCTGGACAACAGGGCATCTTATTGAATGTCACCTTTACCTTGAGGCTTCCTTGACCTCCCCGAGGTTAGTGAGGCTTTTCAGACACAGATGTTTAAGATGGTTTTGCTCCAGCTGTCCCCATAACCAGCAGCTTGGGCAGGTGGACACCTACTTTGTTCCTTGGATGTCCATGCACAGCCTGATGCATGTAGCTACAATAATCCACTGGCAAAGGTGGGTTAGCACTGCCTGGTCCCGAGGACACATGAATTATTCCAAGGTGGTTTAATTAAAGTCTCACCGTATGCAGGTAAATTGCTGCTGGAAGAACCACCACCTCCAGCCCTGGCCCTGAGCAGCGTAGCCTGGAGTTTACATCTTGGCATCGAGCACCTTGACACCCAAGTGATGCGATGTGGACCTCCAGAAGCAAAAAGGGGTGCCCATCCCATCCATTGCTGTCCTTTGGGGCCATGCAAGGGGCCCAGCCACCCAGGTGGGAGCTGGGAGCGGGACGTTTAAGGGTGGCTGTGTGTGGGCAAGGGGGCTGCAAAGTTTTTGGTCTCGATTCAAGCCACTGAAAGCCAGAAGTAAAATACCATCCATTGTTGGTTTATACACTCGTAGTAGCCAAACAAACATCCCCGGAGCCTGTCCTTATCACTTTATTACACCTGCTAGAGTGAATAGATTAAAGAGGATGGGGGAGGGGGGAGAAAGCAGAAGAATCCAGCAGAAAAACTGGGTTTTGGGATTGTTAATTATTCTCTGGGGTCTCTAATCTTTAACTGGCAAACAGCATCACTAACTGTCTTAAAGCCCCTCCTGGAACATCCTGATAATAAGCCATCTGCATGAAGGCACCCCGTTATCTGCCCTCCTCCAGCCGCCTGTGACATGGCTGGAGTGGGAGATAATGAATGTGTGGTGTGTAATAACGACACGTCATTCATGATTATCGGCCTGATACCCAACCTTTAGCTCCATTGTTTGTGCTTCAAAAAAAAAAAAGAAGAAAAAAAAAAAGAGAGAGAAAAAAAATAAAAAAAAGAAGAAAAAGGGGAATTTTTGGTGCTATGGGCAGTCCCAGGGTCCCCAAAGTGTCTCCTTGCCAAAGGGGCTGGGTCTTGTAGCATCTCCCAGGGGGTTTGGTGGTACCCTGGAAGGATTCGCCCGTGGATTGGTGGCTGCTGTAACCATGGTGATGGAGGGAGAGAGCCGAGACAGCACAGAAATGTCACTGCCTGGCAGGGAGACATTTGGGGCAAATGCTGGGACGATTAGATCTGTGTCACCGGGTGCTGCCCGGCTCCTCATGCTGCTTTTTGCTGCTCTCGAAGCCGTTTAGCGGTGGCTTGGCAGAGGAGGTTATCTTGAACATGCTGCTGTCCAGAAACTGCCAGCGTTTGAAGGTGGGGGGGATGTTTGGGTTGTCTGGTTTGACCTGGAAAGAGCTGAAAAGAAGAAGAATTTTCTTCTGGTTGCCACTGCCTTATGTCTTCACAATGCATCAATGCTGGGAGATCTCCCCCCCAGAAGTTTTGGTCCTTCAAATTGAAAACTTATGTTAAGTGTAATTCTTAACAGGGAGAGACTTTATAGTTTTGGCTTAGGTTACCTCAATTATTGTCAGAATTGCCTGGAATAATGGTGCTTTTTTTAATTATTATTATTTATTAAAAATGACAGCAGATTCTCCTCTCTTTCCTGAGTGTATTTCCCAGAATGGTTTCCCCAGGAACTGCTTTCCAGCAGTCTCTGTGCTGGAAGTGGCTGGCGTTTGGCTGTTCATAACAGTCAGGATGGCTCTTAGAAGCCAAACAAGCAGCCTTGTCATGGCAGTGAGAATGGCGATGGCCTCAAAACACAAGGCTGGGAGGCCGAGCAGAGCATGGCATGGAGACAGGAATGAGCAGCAGCTGTGGATCCTCATCAGATCTAACTTTTCCTGCTCTGGCCTTTTCCTCCCATCCCCAAACCGGAAGGTGCCATGGGGATATCTTCAAGTGGCACCTAGTTTTCCTTGCAACCCACCACTAAGTAGACTGGGCAGGGTCTTTGTGGCTCCCCCACCTCATTGCTTGGACCACAACCTGAGAGTGGATGAGCAGAACTGCAAGGTGGTTTACTTGTTCCCAGGTGGGTGGCTGAAATGTCTGTCAAATAGGGTCAGTAATGACAAACTGCATCAAACTGCTGCCCTCCAATTGCCTCTGTGTGCTGGAGCTGTGGAGAAGAGCTGGAGCCTTACCTTGGGTACCACTCTGAGTCCACCACCAGCAGTGCAAAGGTGGTGGCATCAACACCTACACAACCTGTGTCCTGGTTTGAGGTAAAGCAGAACTAATTTTCTGTTCAGTAGTTTTACTTTTTTAGCCAGGCCTCTTCTAACTAACTAAACTCTGAATTTAACAGTGTGTTGTTCAGAAAACTGTTCTCTCTCCCTGATTACACCAAGGAATGGTGTGCAGAGAGGCCCTTGCTTATACTGATTGCTAGAACAGCCAAGGGCTGGGAATTTCGTTATTTGCCCCATTGGAGGGGCAGAAGCAGAAAAGAGTAGAGGGGTCACACCTGTATGGGGGAGAGGACAGGACAGGTCACCCAAAACTGACCAACTGGGGTATTCCATCCCATCCACATCATGCTCAGTATAAAAGCTGAGGGAACAAAGGGTTGAGCTCTCTTTCTTCAATGGCTGACGTCCGAGGAGGACCCTGCCTGTTCGTCTGCCTTTGACCCCGATCGGTGTGTTCCTGACTCCAGACCTGGAATCCAGCTCCTGTTGGTCACTGAGAACAGTCTGGGACTTTTCCTTATGTCTGCTGGTGACGTGACTGTCATCCTGGGACATTGATACAGTTTTCTATCTATTCTATCTATTTCATTATTTTCCTCGTACTTTAGTTTTAATATTAATAGTTCATTAAAGTAGTTTACTTCATTCTAAACTCCTAAATCTCCTTATCTCTTCCTCTCTGTTTTTTTTGAGGGGGGGGAAGTAGGGCCATCTGTCAGTCTGGTTTTGGTAAATTTGGCTGAAACCATGACAACCTGCACCCAGTATCTTCTCGAGGTGAGAAGGGAAGAAGAGGAACTTAGTCTCCAGCTGCCTTGCAAAATAAATACAAGCTGGACCTTCCTGGTTATTCATAGCATCCCTGTCCTGTTAGGTACTGAAACAGCCAAAATGAAGGTCTGGATCCAGCCCTAGAGGAATTTTGTTTCTTTAACTGGAGATGCAGCAGAAATGGGGAGCATGGAGCTGCAGGGGTGTATTCAGCTGGGGAATTTCTCAGATTTGGTTGTCCTGCTGTGGCTACAAGCAGAGTTGAGCTGCCCAGTTTGGCAGCTCACAATGCACATGGTTTGTCCCTGTTAGTGCCTGCAGGGTTGCTGGCAATGCTACTGCCATAAGCAAGACCTTGTCCTCATAAGCAAGCAGCCTTGTCCTCTACCATGGTGTGGCATCTGTGCAGTTCTCTGTGCCTCAGTTTCCCCTGATGCCTGCTGAGTGCCTGGGCACTCACGGTGACAAGCATTCCCTCTGGTAATGCTTGGGTAATACCACCATCATGCTGGGGACTGTGACAGAGCGGTCCCTGCTCCACTGCCTCAGGTGGCTCAGGGAGAGGATGGGATGGGGATGGAGGTGCCCCCAGGGATGGGGCTCATCCACTGCCCTGCTGGCCCTGGCCACTCTCCCTGACAAGCTCAAGGGTTTTTGCCGAGGACCAGGGAGGACTTAGGCTTTTTCTGGGTCTCCCACTGCCACCTAGTGATCCATTTCCCACCCTCCAACCTGCAGCTCACACGGATGGTCCCCCTTAGCCCCTAGGAGCTGGGGTGAGGGTCTGCAGTGGGTCCCTGCACCCTCAAAATAAGCCCAACCCCAGGTCCAATGCCTACCTGTGCTCCTTGGGCAGCTCACTTGTGTACTGAGCAGACAGTTCTCGGCCTCTACAAAAAAGGGCTTGAGACAGACTTGTATTCCCTCCTGGGGGCTTTTATTTTCAAGTTGATTTTGTTCATGCTGACACCAGTTGAGTGGGGGTGTGAGTGGGTCCTGGTTTGTTTTGTTTGACCCCAGTGTGCTACAGTTGTTTTCTCACCATGAAAAATCCTGCAGGCATAGGTGAGAGTTTGGTGACCGACGTTGTGGGAGGGGTGGAAGCAGACTCCTCAGGCTCAACAGGGGACAAATCCACTGAGAAAGCCCTTGTGGCTTGAGGAAACACTCACAGGGCGGCACCGTTGGACACAGCCTTGCCTCTGGGCTGCCAGGATTCATCCTGTATCCCCCAGCCCCCCAAATGCAAAGGAAGCCAAAGCCATGCTTAGGGAGCATCTCCATGAAACTTTATTCTCTTTTCAGAGAGGAGAACGAGACTGATCACACGTCGTTCTGAGGGCGGTGAGTGCTTTCTCCAGGTTAGCTGGTGACACAGTTCTCTGCTGACTCCCAAACACCCTCAGCTCAAGGAAGTTCAGCTCCTGGGCAGAAAAACCTGCTGGCTGTTGTCTCCATGACAGCGGGAACATTGCCAGCCTCGGAAGGGATTAAGGGGAATAATTTGGAGGGTGGTACATGGGCATGCAGTGTGGCTGCAGGGAGGAGCTCTCCTGCCCCAGCATGCCTGGGCTGGAGGCAGAGAAGGGACAACAGGTTTGGGCAGCATCCAGGCTTTAGACACCCATGCAAACCACACCAACACTGTTCATTGCTGTGCCCAAGCAGGAAACTGGCAGAGGTGCTAATACACAGGCAGGCGGCAGAAGCTCCACCAGCCAGTGTGTGGGGTTGGAGGGCAGGTTGGAGGTGAGGAAAAGTGTAGGACATGGAGGATGCCAGCGGAGTGAAGGCTGAGCTACAGACCTACCATGAACCCCACCTTGGCAGTGCTGTTCCCCATGCAAGGAGGGGACCTGGACCTGCTGGGTTTGGTGTGTGTGTGAGGGAATCCTATGTGTCCCCTGGATGACAGTGGAAGGTGTTAATAAGGCGGGGTCCGAGGTGGCCATGGTGGGTCTGTTTGCTGTCCCACTGTTAAATCTCTGGGTGGAGGGTGGTCTTTGGGAACACTCTTGCTTCCCCACTGTGGTACCCCATGGGTTCAGTGAATTTTCTTCAGAAGCAGGTGGATCCCGTTGCTGGACCTGAGGACCAACTGTGGCATCAGTGTGGGAGGCCTGGACGGGTCGGGGAAGAGCTCGAAGCGGAGCAAGGTCAAGGCCAGCGCCACCTTCATCTCATTCATGGCGAACTGCTGCCCAATGCAGTTCCTGGGGAGAGGATGACAAATGTTCTAATTGCTGCCTTCATCTCTGACTGCCCCCAAGCTGGGCTCAGCCCATGTGCAAGTTGGGGTACCTCCAGCTGCTGCTAGGATAATCCTACAGCTTATCTAGGAATCCCCTGATGCCACATCAAGACTCACTCGTCTCTGTGTTGGGGTATTGCTGCTTTTATTAATAAACATTAAAAAAAGATATGAGAATGAGAAATCGGTGTCTCACTTCACTAGAAAGTGCTGCATGAATTCAGCTAAAACTGCAGACACCTCAGACGGTTTACTTTTGTCTCTGTGTGGAGTATCTCATCTTGCAAGTTACTGAGACCTCAGTATCCTGCATCTGTCTACTGGTACATCATGGGAACCACGGAGACTTGGACCCAGCTTGGCTTTGGGGTGCACTGGGTATTCACCCCTAAACAACAGAGCCCCTGTTCCCAGTGTAGGCAACAGAAAACGTAAACATCTCCACAAAAACAGCATGTGAAACCCTAGAGTGGCCACAGATCTTGGGGTGTGGGAAACAGTCTGGAGCTGATGGAATGTGGTGGAGATCCTGCTATGGAAAACCTGCTTGAGTTGGCTCATGGGAACTGAAGGAGGGTTAACTTCAGGAACCTGGCTCTAGCTAGGTCTCCCATGCAAGGCAGCCTGCAGGGAAGGAGAGGGATGAAGGATCTCCCACCTGGATCCAGCAGAGAAAGGCAGGAAAGCATGGGAGTGCCTCTGTGCTGAGTTCTCTGGAGTAAACCTCAGGGGATCATAAATCTGTGGGAGCAGCAAAGGCCATTTGGTCAGTGTTTTAGCTGATACAAACAGCACCAGGTTATTCCCTGGTCCCCAAGATATGGCTGGATATGGTCTCTGCTGTTCCTGGGGGAGCTGAAGCTGACAGGCATCTGCCTACAAAGCCACTGGGTGGAAGAGAAGAGGGCGCTGGTGGCTGTGGAGATCTTCCCCTTAGAGATTTCCAGATCACCCACTACAGTGTCCAAGATGCCCAAGAAAACAGGTGTTTTCTAACCCATGGCAGTAATGATGAAGTCAGACTCCCTCTGGTCCAGAGATGCCTGGTCCTGGTTCTCCAGGTAGCCACTGGGCAGAGGTAGCTGCGCACCCTCCTTTGATTTTCCCAGCTCTTTCTTTCCTTGAAGCCTCTAAGATATCAGCTTTGGATCATACATTGCTTGGAGGGCTTGGGACTTCTCATACCACACTGGGACTTAAGTCTATCCATGGCAGCTAAAAGCAGTCTGAGTGTCTCTGTGTCACCACGCCTGAAGACAATTTGATACCCTCTCACAGAATCATAGAATGGCAGGAGTTGAAAGGGACCTTCAGAGATCATCTCGTCCAACTCTCCTGCCAAAGCAGGTTCACCTAAAGCAAGTTGGGCAGGAACACACCCAGGTGGGTTTTTGTCCTGTTCAAAGCCTCTGGGCTGTTTGGTAACTTCATTGAACTTTACATTTACATATGGACTGTTGGAATAAGAGAGGAAAACAAGACCTATAACATAGTGGGGAGGAACAAGCTGCCTTGTTCAAGGGGAGCAGATGTCTGGGCTCAAAGAACTTCTACCCCTTCTTGTTATAAAGGTTAAATACCTCAGGGTCCTCCCACACATCCCGATTCCTGTGAATAGCAAATATGTTCAGTGCAACAGAGCAACCTGTAAAAGAAGAGTGAGAAAAAGCTCATGACAGCTCAGAGTGAAGACCCAAGAGAGGTGTTTGTGGGATTCTCTCCCTTTTCCAGCTATGCAGGGGCTGTTGCAGGAGATCTAGCATGGACAATGCTCACCCTGTCCAGACAGGTCGCCTCCCCAAACCCTCACATAGAAGAAACAATGGCCTCAAAGCTGGGACCCATTTTGGTACTGGTGGATAAAATTTTACTCTTGGCCAGGATCAATGCTCTGTAACACCCCTTTTGGCTCTGTGAACACCATGGTGTCTTGGAGCATATCCTTGGACACTCTCCAGCCACTCTTCCAGAAGAGCTGTGATGGTGAGCTGTGGGGACCCTGTACAACCCTTTGGAGAGAGAGGAGAGGATGGAAATTCCACCAGTCCCTTCACATAGCAGCTCTAGTGAGGATGCCCCACTTGTCATGGACAGCAGCATGAAGGGTAAGCAAACAACAGACCTGCTGGCAAGCTCCGTCCATCGGAAAATGTGACAGGTTTAGAGAGTTGTCGGGACACGGAAGGAACCGGTGGAAATACACGCAAGCTCTCTTTGATGCACATTGTAGTGTAAGTCATCTTCCCAAGGTCCTCCCTGAAAGCAAACCAGGAGGTCAGGCTGTGTTTGAGTGGCAGCAATAAGGACACCAGCAACGGGGACTGGGTGGACTGGACCACCATGTCTCCCATCTTCTGTTGGGGTTTCTCCTTCTCCTAGTTCTCCCTTTGCTACCAGCATTGCTGTGTGAAAAGCAGAATGCCCCAGTGCAGATGCAGTATAAGGTGGATAAAGTTTTCTTCTCAGGAGGAGTGAAAAGAGTTCAAAGTAAAGGGGTAAGAAGTCTTAGCTCACCACTCAATCGTATCTCGGTCTCCCAAGATCCCCTGGATCTCCTCCCTGCACCGTTGCTGGCACTCAGGATGAAAAGACAGACAGTACAAGAGCCAGGAGATCCCACTGGCTGTGGTGTCATGACCCTCAAACATGAATGTGTCCACCTCGGCACGTAGGTCCTCATCAGACAGCCCAACTCCATTTGCATCCTAATAAAGAGGAGAGAATATTATTCCTCAGCGCATATTAGAAAGTGGTGGCTGAAGAAGGACAGTAAGCAGGGAGTATCTCCTTGAACACCAAATGGCAGCTTCTGTCCAGAGTATCTGAAGATGTCTGTGAAGGTAAAACTATAGAAGGCAGGAAACAAAATCTCTTATGAAGGCTACAGCTAAGTTGGGCCCCTTGTAACCTTTCCAAAGACCTCATTCTTCTCCAGTTTCTGACAGCTCGCTTACTTTAAACTATTATGTGCTCAGTGAAAATGAACAAGAGTGATGAAAGCCTGCCCAAGCTATTTGTGTTCAGTCACTGCATCTCACACATTTGTATTTCCTTCCCTTTCAATCCACATTTCCCTAAGCTAGGAAATGTAGAGTGGGGAAGCTGTTGCCAGCAGCTCCAGGCAGGGGTGGTGAGCTCCCTGCTGATGCATCCTCAGTGCCACACAGGTGTGTTCTTTGGCAGTTGATATGGTTATTTCAAATATTCACCTTGGTACAAAGAAGAATATCCAGAAAATCCAGGTGTCTCTTCTTCTGAATCTTGTCACGTTCCTTCTCATTGGAGAGCAACATCTTTCTTTCTTTTATTACCTTATCTGTACAGATGAATGATCAACCCATTAGATGCGTCCGGCCCCTCCAGAGAGCTCATGTACTTGTCTGCTTGGTCAACAGCTTGGACTCTGCTTAATGTGTAACCCTCTGGCCAGTGCCTGCTGCAACCACTCTCCAATCTGTAGGCGGGGAAGAAGTTCATCTGGGAGACAGGGCTGGGGAGAAAGGGGGAAAATACCTGTGTGGGTATGGGCCAGCTTGCAGGCATCCTGAAACTCACGACCTTTGCGAGTCCAGTCATAGAAGATATCCTTGTAAGAAAAAGTCTGGATTCTATTGCTCAAGAGGCAGCTCAGGTCATAAACAGCTCTGATATAATAGTCTGAGTTGCTGTAAAGAGAACAAGTTTGAAGCGGGTGTTAGTGACATGAGTGGGGGAACAGGAGCGCTTGCTTTCCCAAAATTTGAAAGTTCGGGCACTGACCTCTGGGTCTGACAGTTGGTGTTATAACTGAAGGCACATTTCATGATGCTGTCTAGCGTCATCAAGCTCACATCCTGAAAGAGCTCCACTGACTTCCTCTCTGTGATCTTCTTTTCCCATTTATCCTAGTGGTGGAGACAGGAGTAAGGAGGGACAAACTACCGTCTACGATTGGGCCACATTTTCCTTTCTCTCTTCAGAGAGAGAAAGGATCCACACTGCTAATTATTTTCTTCAAGCAGAGGCCTTAGTTGTCTATATATTCTCTGAATCTAATCAAACTCTTCTGTGCATGTCTTTTTCCAGATTTACTGTTACTGGGATAGGAAAGAATATTCTAGCAGTGGCTGATTTTATTGGAAAGCAGGTGAAAGAGAGATTAAGTGGAATGGCCAGAGGAAGGTGAAGGGAGCAATTTCAGAAATTCAAAACTACCCCAAAAAGTTCAATGAAATTTCAGAAACCATCTAAGTCCAGTCTCTTTCACTCAGTTATTCCCAGATTTGATTATTTTTTGCTGGTGCACAGCTGAAATGTAACAGTAGCAGGAGTGGTGATCCTTACCAGCATCACTTTGACTGAGTCTGACATCAGGGACACATAGGATTTCAGCACATCGTAATGGAAGGCTGGGGTGAGCAGCTTCCGATGCTGGAACCATTTGGGTCCATCCAAGATTAACAGCCCTTTCCCTGAAGACACAAACAGCAAAAGCTCAATCAGCTCCTCCAGGCTCTAATCAGAGCTCTGACAGCTTTTGGCCAAGCACAGGCTTATGTGCAGGGTATGGGAGGAGGAAGAGTTGTTGGTGGAGCCTCTCTGGAGAGAGCTTCTTTATAGCCATGTTCTTTGGATGGAGAAGAAGCATGCCCACCTGTCCTTCACTGCAACCAGGCATGCCCACCTAATCAACCCTGAAACCCAAGACGGCAGAAGCACAGGACTTGCTCTCTCAGATGGGTTTTTCTGCCCTAAATTAAATAATTGGGTGCCTTTTCAAGCACATGCTGACAGTTGTTAGCAGGACCCTGGAGGACTACCTTGAAGCTCTGTGCAAACCATGAGCCCTCCTGTCCTCCGTGTGTCTCACCCCATTGTCCATAGTAGCACTCCACCCCTGAGCAAACTGAAAGTTGCTTTGTGAAGGTCAGGGAGCGTAAAGCCATCTGATGAACTGCTTGACTAGGTGGGTGCCATCACTATTGCTGACACTCAAACAAGCCCTCTCCTTTGTAATCTGTGGTTTTAGAATGGAAGAAAGCAAAACAAAGAAAGACAAGAGAGAAGCAGCTGAAATGCGTAATATGGCTGAAAGGGCTAATGGAAGAAAATGACTTACCGATCCAGGGAACTAAGAACTTGTAGGGTACATTGGCCTTGGGATCTGTGAAGCAAAATAGATACCAAACCAGTATGAATGGCTAATAGCAAAAAAGGAAATTCAGGATAAATTGATGTTAGAATCCGGTCTCTAAATCACTTTGTAGAAATGGTCTCATTTCAGTACGTAAAATACTCTAACACTAGAAGTAGCATTTAAAAGTAGTCTTCTACAAATATGACCTCAGTGGACTTGAGAAAACCAGAGAAAGGTGTAATGAAAAATGTGTGTGGTAAAGAAATGGCCATGGCAAATCTCAAAGTTGAGAACAATGGATGGGAGTTACTGGAGATCCTCATATGTCACTCACAGGCATTATTCTCCACAGAATGGAGCAGAAGAGAAGACTTGAGATGTCTTCTGAGACCAATTGCCATGCCAACTCACCCACATTACTGGGTTTACTGGGAAACAGAGATATTGTTGTGGTAGATGTCATAGAAGACAGTAAGACCAATGACAATGGAGACAGAAGACTGGGAGGAACAGGTAGATGGTCACTGTTTTGCATGAGAATACAAACTGCTTCATGAAACCTCGGGTAGGGTGGGAGTTTGTAAGGGGAGCAAAAGAGGAATCGTAATAGATGTGAAGGAAGCTGGCAGAGGGGATGAATCCAGGCAAGTTTCCCATGGTTTTCTTGGTAGGAAAGTGTCAAGGACATGAATTTCTAAAACCAGATGTAGAGACTTACCTGTTCGGCCAAGTATGTTTTTGGCATATTCAGGATGATGGATTATTAGAGAAGGCAGGACTGGTCCGAGCCATCTGGGAAAGGCATAGGGGTATTTTTCTCCCCATGATACTACCTGAGTTAACAATTTATCTGCAGTTATCTGCAAAGACAGTTAAGCAGGGACTGAATTCAGGCAGAAGAAGAGGAACATACCAGAGAGAGCAGAGGCTAAACTTGCCCTCTCATGGAAAACACACTCAAGGTGTTCTCTCCTGGGAAATGAGGAGAGAATGGGTAGACTTGGCACACAGGGCTTTCCATGCAGCAAATGGAGGAGATGCTGAACATGGCAAAAGGACCATTCACAGCTGGCAAAGCCATGTGAGCTGCTGCATCCCTGCAGCACAAGGCAGCTCCATGGTGAGTCCCTACCTGGGGCTTGGTTGCAGTCAAGCCATGTTAGGACAGCCTGGTGTCAGAGTAGCTTGGTCTTGCCCCTGGGAGTTACAGATGGCATTTCTGTACATACAGATGTCCATACAGATGGACAATTCCAGAGTGTCCAGTAAGCAGACCAGGGGAACCATGGCTTTATACATGTGTTCTCTAGATTCAGCAGTGTAAGGTGGACATGCAACATGAAAGCAAAAAATACCTTCACTATAGAAGGATGAAAATGCCTGCTTTCATGGCCATGTCTTCTTAGGTGGCCATAGGGGGTGAGTCTCTTGGTCGGAGATTTAATGCAGAAGAGAGACATTTTATGGTTGCTTATATTTAAATAAGTTCATGAGAGTTGCAGAAATCACCTAACTCCATGGTTAAGCACACGATCAAAATGAACATGGCTCTGTTTTATACTAAAATTGTGCCCATCTCATATCCAGGCACGTCTTCTGCCTGCCCTGAAAAAGTCTTGGCACTCCTGTAGGAAAGAACACAAGCAGGGGACACGCTCCCACACATCCTGACTGATATCTTCCACAGTTATTTGGACAAATCCACCCAAATTCAGCCCAGCTCCCTCCTTACCAGGTGATTGTGGCCATAGAGCCAATGTTTTGGGGGACCAGGGAATGCCTCCAGAGCTTTGATGAGTTTCTTCCTCTCCCAGTAGAACTGGACCACCTTCAGCACCACGAAGATGACACCAAACACCACAGACAGCTGCAAAACGACAGCAGAAGGTCTGGCTATGCTGTCCAGCAGAGACGCCATGCTGGCCCTGTGGCTGGGATGCTTGACAGACACTGCCTTCTCCTGCTTGCTCCTCCCACAGCTTGTGCCCGACGGGGAGCTAGGTGCAGGTAAAAATCCTCTCCCTCCTGCTCTGCTGGAGCTGAGCCTGCTGAAGCGCTGCTGGCAGCAATTTATACCAGCGGGAACATCATGGTAAACAATGCGTCAGCTTGGCCGGCAGCCCGATTGCCCGCTGCTCCCAATCACCCTTTCACCTGCTTCCAGCAACCTGTGGATGGAGATGGCTTGTTAACAAACAACCTGCACATATTTTACTGCTTGCTTTGAAGTCCTGTACACCCCAGCAGTGAGGGAAAGCACTCAGTCCTTCACTCCCAGGTGGATGAAGCTATAGGAAGGGGGAGGTAACAGGGAGCCAGGCTGGAGCTCCATCTGAGCTCTATTCTGTCCTCAGACAAATACAGGTCTGGAAATCATTCATCTGCTCACATGAAGTGAGGAACCTTTGCCCAACACACAGGCTGGATGGATCCAGCTGCCTTCATCTGTAAATGCAGTGCTCTGGGTGACTGCAGCACCACACAGTGTCGCCAGACTGTAATCAAGAAAATGGACATGATCCCATCAGCAGACTGTGGCCCGATTTTCCGAGGGGTCCTGCTGTAGACAAGACAGAAGACAAAACTGCTGCCAAGAAGATTGACAATGGTCAATAGATAAGACAAGGAGAGGGAAAGCAGTAGAGCAGTATTTGAGTGGCAGCAAAATAGTGGGCACATCCACCCTGACAGGGAGGTGTGATGGTAAGGTAACATTCCCTCTACAGGTCTGGTGAGTCCTCCTTCCCCTGTCTACACAGCACCTTGTCATCCTCCAAAAAAGGCCCCACATCACTGCATTTACCTCTGCAGTGCAGTGCTTGGTTGGTGCCCAGGTAGGACCCCTGCTAGCAATCCCTGAGCAGATCCTGCTGGTTACCTGGGATCGCATCCTGTAGGTGCAGAAGCCTGGCATGGCTTGGNCCTGAGCAGATCCTGCTGGTTACCTGAGCTTGCAGGTCACCTGGGTTACCTGCACTGGAAGGTGCAAAAGCCTGGCATGGCTTGAATGGAATTATGGGGTTTGTGGAGGATTTGGGCTGGATGCCTATGCCTGCCACATGTGAATGACTTCTAGGTATATTGCAAAGAGGAAGATCGCCAGATGTGTTGAAATAATTTCCAATTTGGATGTCAGGACATTATGAGGATCAAACAGGTCATCAGCTCCTGAACCTCATAGTCTAATGGGCTGCTACATAGGGACTGCTGAATTTTGTGGGTGCTTCTCCTCAACTTAACAAATATCTTCTGACATTTGGGCACTTTCCTTTAGTTTTTAGTCTAAATTGTGCCATAGCCATTTGAAAACCATGTTTTCTGCAAGTGCTGAAAAATATACTGGTTTATCTAATATTCATAGTGTAGATCTATCCTTTTTATGGTGCCAGAGACACAGAGATCACAGGTGAATCTGCATATGAAATGAAAATATTTAAAAGAAAACATTTAAACGTCTTAGACAGAAGGAATACCTGAAAAAAATTTTACAAGACCCGCTGTCTGGGAACCCCCTGACTCCACAAAAGTACCTGAAAGTTAGTGAAATGAGTAACTTTTCCCTTAGCTGTCTTGTAGGCTACTCGTTAACCAATGATTGTGAAGACAAAGCCCTAGGTACAGATGGTACCATTTATATTTCAGTCTTGGGGAGATTTGAAGCATCTGGCTGCCACAAACTGATGCAGGGGATTATAGACACGCTGCTTCTCCATCGTGGTGTGTTGCTCATTGCAAACAGGCTGAAGATCACGATGGCGTGTGCCAGTTTGGGTGCAGCTGCAAAAGCTGGGCTCATCCTGCATTCTTTAAGAGAAAAATCAATGGAAACTCTTTAGGTGTGGTGCACGCCACTCCTCAAAAAAATAAGTGTTGTTAAAGCAACTCCCTTTTCATTTGAAGTCTTTGCATGCAACCTCTCCAAGCTCTCAACCCTTCTTGGGAGCTCCCAGCATAACCCCCCATATCTGAGGGCATTTGGGACAGTTAGACTTTGGATCCATTGCTGAAATGTGCAACCTAATTCAGCATGGCTTCTTTTCCCTCTTCCTGGGTGAGTAAACTAATGCAGGGAGCAGAAAGACTCAACCTGACCCTCTGTACAAGGCAGGCACCACAATATCAGCTGTGGGTCCTTGCAAGGGAGAGGATTTGTCCTTCCTGCCATGCAGCTAGACAGTGCTGACTGCCATACCAAGGCTCAGCCTTGCAGCTGAACGGTTCACACGGGGACCTGGTGGGTTCAGGTGGTTCCACCTTCACATCCCTTGGAGGGATGTTAGTGCAGCCCACTGCTTCTGTCTCCTCTTGGAAGTTCATCCGTGGATTTTCTGGGTGACCATCTAATCCCCTGCTGATGTTAGATAGTGTGGGGTACATGGTCTCTGTCAAGTGCACCATCACCTAGTTCTCAGGTGATGATATTTTGCAACAGCTCAGGCATGATGCGTTGGAAGTGGCAGTTTCTAACAGTGGCCTCCAGTCACGTTTCCACACAAGGTGGGACAAGAAGGCTGACATTAAGACACCTGCCATCGCAGGTGCCCAGGGTGCAGCAGGCATGGGATAAAAAGCCAGCTCCTACCACTCGTGACCAGATGCCGGCTAAAGTTTGAGCTGAAGAGTGGGTCTGTAGAAGACTGCTCTAGAAACACACCTTTCTCCTGAAAGATATCAACTCTGTGATCTACTCTTAGTCTGTTCCTGGGCTGCAATACCCTTTTGCTAATCTGCCAACATTGTCTGTCACTAAATTTCTTTGGCGTTGCTATAGAAATAATGATCGTGTACGTTCGTCAACTGGAATACAGTTACCCAGTCAACACCA
The DNA here is from genome assembly GCA_013400555.1 of Jacana jacana. Classification (NCBI taxonomy): domain Eukaryota; kingdom Metazoa; phylum Chordata; class Aves; order Charadriiformes; family Jacanidae; genus Jacana; species Jacana jacana. Next base: position 689,183 of record VZTM01001826.1, on the reverse strand, counting down.
CAGCTGTCCATATGGCACTGGGCCTTTGTTGGCATGGCAGGAAGATGTATTGCAAAGAGCCAACAACAACAGCTGAAGATTTCTTGTATCTCCTCAGACTCAGGTGCTTGGGCTGCAAGAACACATTTCTTCAGTTCCTCAGTGTGACTGTCCCCTGAAATGGAACCCTGTAACCTACTTTAAGATGGTGCCTCTAATTCTTCAGACTGGGAAGAAGAGGGAAGGGGAGTTATATCCTCTGCCTGGTATTTCTCATTCTGCTTTCTTCCCATCACTGCTGCTGATAGGCTGCACACCCTTTGGGCCAGAGCCTGGTAGGTCATTAGAGCCACATCCATCAACATTTTTAAAGAACACACTGAGTCTCTTTGTGTTTCCTTGGAGAACATCCCTGGCAGGCGTTGAATGGCATTAGCTTTTCACACACTTGGCCATCTTCATGAGACTAAGTGTAGCTTGTTGCGCCAGGCCAGCTGGATGTGTGTGAAGGTTCAGAGGAGAGTTAAATGTTGTTCTTTTGGAGGCAGAAGGCTGCAGTCTATCAAGTCTGTCATTTCTTACTGAAGGCTTTGGTTGTAGCCAAATCGAGGGACTTGATCTGCTGTGACAACTTCACACTCCTGAGTGGGAGCATCTGACTCCAGGGACCTCATGGCCATTGAAATTGTAGGAGACACATCCAGTAACTCTAGCTCTTCCTACGATCTTCCACCTGTCCTGCAGCACTGTGATTCTTGGGCTTCCCATCAGGAGAGGAGACAGTGCAGGTTGGCTGGCTAGCTGACCAGTTGGTTAGTTGGCAAGATGGCTGGGAAGTGTGTCAGGAAGCTCCTGCTGATGCGTCTTGCCTATTTGAGGAGGAGAACGATGAACAAGCAGCACAATGAGCCACTTTTGGGCTGTCTGAGCAGGTTATGCAAGCTGCCTTCAGACTGTGGGCCTGACCAAAATGGACTGTGGAGGTGAAGTGTATGAGGAGAGAAATGTTACCATGCACTTTCTCTCATTATCAGAGTTTGGATGGGTCTGTCATGATGTTTAGGATGAACTTTGAAGTTAGGATCAACTGGTGTATGTTAAGAGAGACCCCATTCACCACCCCCAATGCATTGTGGACTCTGCTCTAAAGCTGTCCCTCCCCCAGGCTTTTTGTCCTCTCAACAAGATCTACAACGGCTCTTAGGCTCTTCCAGAGACTACCTCTAGGAAACAGTTCATAAACAATTAGCCTCTTATCTGGCCTTGGGTGGAAGAGGGAAGAAGGGGAGCTCCATGGGGCTGAGGACATTGGAAGGTGGGATTGCTGCTATGGGTCCCTCATGTCAGACCTGCAGCTCATTCATAAATCCAAAAATGTCATGTAGTCAGGTGCTTTACTAGGTCCATGTAAGGAACACAGTGAGAGATGAGAGTTAAGCCTTTGGAGAACACCAGTGGAACTGTTCTGGGGTATCCTGTGCCACCTACCCAATTACCAGACCATCTGATCTGGATCCAGCCAATACCTTCCAGTGATCACCTACAAAATTACTCAAAAATCCCCAAGACCCACAAGTGGAGGGAACAGGCTGGTGTGGTGTCAGATGAAACTTTTATAACAACACAGAAATTTTCACTGATGACAAAGTCCCTGAACAATGGGTTTGACCATGGATTACTGAGCAGGGTGGATTTTTACCCGTCTGTGTCCCTGGTAGTTATTTAATAACCAGTAACAACTGTTGAGCATGGAGCCAAGGGGATATGGGTTGTCTTGAAGGTCAAGTGAGATGTCAAGTGTGCAGCTGACAGGGAGGGTACATTGGAACAAAGTGGCTAAACCTACATCAACGAGGGGTTGGAACAACAATCTGAGCTTGAGTAATAGCAAAACTGGGTGCCTAAGCCAGCCTTCAGACCCTGCATTTTCCGTTTCACTGGTGGAGGGGGAAATGAACTCCTTTCCCATGTATTTCAGGGATTTTGCAGCGAAAGAGGCCATGAGCACTTGGTTTGACAATCTTTAGCACAGCCTGGGGATGATAACTCAGGGGATTTTTCAAGGGGAAAAAACCACAGAAGTTTAAAAGAGAAAGTGAAGTAGCCACAGAGCCTCAAGTGGAGAAAAGTGAAAGGGGACAACGCCGATCTGGTCATCTTAAGGGACTGGGAGAAGGTCGAACCAGTCTGCTTAGCACCAGGCCAACCTACTTCCCTATTGCTCCCAGTCATCTTGACTGAAGTGAGGAGACTCCAAAATAAGATCTCAGCATGATGAAGCAGCTACAGAAGTGGTCTGGGGAGGCTGGAAGAGTGAATAGGGTCTTGCCTTGACCTTGTGGACTTCTGAGGCTAGCAAAACTACCGTTGGGTGTTAAAGGGCACTTGCAAGGTTGTCAAATATTTGCAAAGAGCCTTTGCACATTTGGCTTGATGCAGTGAATGTCTGCATCATGGCAGTGTATGTTATGACAGGTCAGGCTCTAAATGTAAAAAAGCCCAAACATTACGCTGAAGAATTCCAATCCCATACCACAACCATGGACACACCAGGGTGTGGAAGTTGCTGCCAGGGTCTTGGGAATTTCTCCGCTTAATCTAGACATGTAAACAGAAGAAGAGGATCTTCCTCACAGATGTAACTCACCCTGTGGGCATTCATTAGAGAAGAACTGGTTTTCTGAGCAGGTGAAATTTTGGTGGCAAATCGGTACTTTGCCCCAGAGCGTGACCTTGCAGCAGCTGCTTTCCGTGGCTGTGCCTGTGTTTATTCGGATAGGAAGAGCCCAGGCCCATCTGTCCCTGTGTGTTCCTGCAGTGCCTAGTGCTGACAGATGAAATGGAGTTGTAATGCCAAAAAAAATAATGGTTCAAGCTTCCAAACACATGATATATGAGGAAATCACGGCAAGAGCCCAGCAAGTGTTCCAGAGTAATGTGAGCTGACTGCATCCCATCTGACCACACATGTCTTGAGGATGGATTTATATCTGGAAGCATTTAATGCAGCTGCCTTACAAATGTGTTGCAACACTTATTTAATTTACAAGCTGCTTCCAGTGTAAAATCCCAAAGGGTTTTAGATGGAAATTGCTAGTGCCATCAGATAATAGGTTTGCCTGGAGAGCGGAGAGCAGGGGACCACATCCCTCTTCTGGTTCTGCTGCTCCTGTCATGCTTGGCAGCATGCGAGGAAGTACCACCAGCAAAATGCGATGGACAGGGTACCCTCCGGTGACCAGGATGGGGCTCTACATCTATTACAACAATCTCTGCAGGGAAAGAAATAACTGCATGAGTAGATGGGGTCTTTGCTCTGCTGTTATTGAAAGGTCAAGCTGCAGCAATGAGAAAAATCCAGCATCTTTTAAACTGAAACAAAGATGCATCCTGTTGCATGCTGCATAGCCCCTCTCACAAACTCTTGTTAAATTGGTTATCTGAAGGTCTGAATCAGGCAGTACAAGGTCAGCTCATCATCTTTGCAATTACCCTTTCAGCAGAAAGTAGGGAAGGATTAAAGAATGAGGCAACCTCTCTGCATCCAGTCCTTGACTGTCTTTATCACTCTGAGTGATACATCCCATGTGACCAGGTCTTTTTATTACTGCCACGTCTCTAATATCCAGGAGGAGAAAGGTAGCTGAGGGCACGAGCTCTCAGAAACTACATTCTGGAAAGATCTGGCTCACTCCATCACTGAGACACAGTTGCCCCAGAAGGCCTGTTGCAGCCTCAGCCCAGCATGTCAGTTCAAAAACCACAGAAGATGATGTGGGATGGTGCAGGATGCGGGAGGTGGATGCAGGATATGACATAAGGGGTGCAGGATGAATGATGCAGGACGCAGGCTGCTTGGTCTGGTGTGTAGTGTTGGCCTATGTGGCTTGGAGACAGCGGGAGCTGGGCTGCCATGCATGGAGTTGTTCAGAAGAGTGTGACTAGCTCTTGGCCTCAGAGGCTGTTGGCACCAAGGAGAGCTTTGTGTGCAGATCTGATGCTTGGTTTGGGTATGTGACTGCAGGAGGAAGGAGCCACAGGCACAATGCAGAGAGGAGGATGAGGATGATGCAGAGTACTTTTCCTCTTCATATAGGGAGAGGCAGATTTTTACTGAATCCTAAAAGTCATGGAGGGGCCAGTGGCTGAGCAGGGTGATGACAGGAGCAGCCTGATTGTTTGGTCCCAGGGTCAGAATCATGCACATATTGGATGATCCAGTTGGGAAAGCATCAGGGCAACCTTTCCTCTATCCTCAATTTAGTCTGATCCCAAAACCCAGACCAGAATTACCCTGCTGTAGCCTTACACCACATTCATTGCCTTCTTTAGGCTTTTGGATTATGTGGCAAAAGTGGTGACCTGCTCTTAAAACCTCTAAAAATGCAGGTTTCCCAAGGAACCAATGGCAGGACCTAAGAAACTTTAGGGAGGGCTTTGGGCTATGTAATCTGTATCTACCTAAAAGCAATTTAGCAGCTGCCATTTATTGACCTGATAACTGTTAGGCCAAGCTCCCCAGTCTGAGCCCCCTTTACCTACTCCCTTTCAGTAGCTGCACCACGATTTCAGCTTTGTGCTCTTGCTCATTGGATGTGCTTGCTTTAGTCCTTCACATTTGCATGTCAAGGTCCATCCACTCTTTCTTAGATGTTGGTTTTTTTCCCAAATCTTGTCATAAAAGAAAAATTTAATCTGATATAGAGATGCATGTCATTTGCTTCTGGTAAGTCAGCTATTTTGATTTAAAAAAATTGAAATTTTACATTTTAAAATATGTAGGCAGGGTACATTTGGGAGTAAATGCCTTTATACTTAAATCTCCAAACAGGGTTGAAGGATACTGTCTGGTTTCATCTAGGGAAAGGAGATGCAAATGAAATGCTTTTGAGAAATATCTGTGTTTATTTATACAGGTATGAGGTTTGCTTCAGTTACAACAGCAGGATATTATGGATTCCCATTACTTTTGTGAGCCTCTGTCTACAAAATGCCTGTTGGAGAGGTCGCTGCCTGTCTGGCATTTCCCTTCTTGGTTCTGTGCCACGGCTGTGCTCGCTCTCGTGCTTCGTGCCTGCCACTTACAGACTCACATCCCACTCGCTTCAGCATTTTTTCAATTTATCAAGGTAATTTCTGAATCCCAATAGTGCTTGCGGTGTCCCATAGCTTTATAGCATTTTACACTTTAATAAGCATACTCTGTCCCTCTCTGTGGTAGGGATATCTCTGATTTCAACTCGAGAGCTGCACCTTGTGTCTGGAGCGGGGACAGGCAGCTGGAGCCTGTGGCCACAGTGAACATCCCCTGCAAAGTGGCTGATGTCCCGTTGTGCCAATACTGCTTCTTTGAGAGGAGCTGGCTTAGGCTGAAATAAATTGGATTAACTCAGAAGCAAAAATAAGTTAAACTGGGATTTGGTTTTTCTGGCATAGGTGGAAAGCCAGCATTGCCGCAGGGCAGGAAATAGAGATGGAAAAGCACATTTACTGGGAAATCTTGTTTTCATTTAACTTTCTAAAGTCCCAATCCTTAGGCATATAAATGTGAGCAACTGCTAAGACTGCGTGTTGATTGAGCTGCCATTTGACAAAGAATGCCTTCACACATAAGATTAAACTTCTTTTCAAAATACATCTTTCTCATTGTAATTTCAGCATTGTTCTTTTGGTGGAATTTATTACAAAGGAAGGAGGTAGCATTGTCGTTCAGAATATAATGTGGGGTTCAACAAGTTGCTGATTTTTTTCTTCAGAAAATATTTTTCTTCCTGGGAGACTCCACCTCTCAAAAGTCTTGGTTTTCAGAGGAACTTGAAGGCTGAAAATGGAAATGGCATTTTGAATCTGTTCTGGTTTTGAGCCCTGAAAGTAATAAATGGGTTAGACTGAATCCTGGCTGGATGCTTGGTTTTTCATGTGCTTTTTTTGCCAGGTAGTATGGCACATGGAATAGTCTGACAAATTCTGAGATCCCTGCTTACCTACCCAAACCAGCTAAGGGAGTTGGGGTAACCCTGACTGGGCTGGCCTCTGAGCTCCCTGCCTTCCCAAACTCTATTCATGATCTCCCATGAGAGGCTGTTGCAATCTTTATTTTTTAAATTGTTGCTTAATTACTAATTATTATTAATCATTCTTTTTAAAGTTATCAGTTCAGTATCAGAGATTTTCCAGCCTTTTGCCTAAAAAACTAGTAGGTCTCCCTGCACACCCTTTCCTGGCAGACGTAGTGCTCTCAATAAGCAGGAAGGACTTCTGAAGGTGGATGGAGGGATGAGGCTGAGGGATGCTTCCAGTGCTGCAAATGGGTCCTGGTGCTGAGGATGCATAAACTGCCTGGTGCATCTCTTCCAGCTGCTTTCGCAAGGTGATGACGACAGGTGAGAGGCCTGGAGAATAAGGCTTATGAGGATCGATTAAGGGAGTTGGGATTGTTTAGTTTGAGGAAGAGGAGGCTGAGGGGAGACCTCATCACTCTCTACAACTGCTTGAAAGGGCATTGTAGAGAGATTGGTGCTGGTCTCTTCTCACGGGCAATGAGCGACAGAATGAGAGGGAATGGCTGCAAGCTGCAGCAGGGTAGGGTTAGGCTGGACAGTAGGAAAAGATTTTTCACAGAGAGAGTGGTCAGTCAGTGGAATCAGCTGCCCAGGGAGGTGGTGGAGTCACCCTCCCTGACTGTGTTTAAGAGTAGATTAGATGTGGTGTTGAGGGATCTGGTGTAGGGGAGAACTTGTAGAGTAGGGCTGATGGTTGGACTTGATGATCCCAAGGGTCTCTTCCAACCTAAATGATTCTATGATTCTATGATTCTATGACAGTGAAAGGTTGCCCTCCCACCTAGTTGGCTTGTGCTCTGCACGGTCCTGCATGTCAGACTTAGGTGCTGAATCCAGATATCTGGTGCCACTGATCCCCTTATTAGTGTGAAATCCTCTGCCTTGCTCCAATTCTAACTGTGAGCTTTAAATTGCACTTGTAATTTGCCTCTGTTCCCACTGGTGGGAACACATTCCCCACCTTCAAGGGTCCTTCAAAATAGTTATTGTGGGTACCTTTTCTGTGGGCATAAGGAGTAAAGAGGTTTCTGGTGGATCACAGCCCAGAATTGGCTCCATTTGTGGACAGTTTTGTTCATTTGGTCTCTGGGTGTGATGGCCTGATCACAGACTGCTTCAGGTCTCACCACAGGAGGAGGGAGGAAAGGGGCTGGATTGGCATCTCATCTCTCCAGAAGGATCTGCATGGCCTCAGCTCACCAGGTCGCAATCTGTGGCTCAGACCGCACTTGAAATTGTAAATTAAAGGGTTACAATCCATCAAAGATAGGGAAAGGAATTGCAAGCACAGGAGATGCAACCTTGCTCCATCCTCCTACCATCAGAGCACAAGTCTTCTGCTGCTGAGTCCTCTGCACCGTGGCCTTGTTGGCATGGGGGCAACCTGCCTCGATGTAAACAATGCTTTCCTCAGCGTTCGCCAGTTTTACTGCTGGCACTTGTGTACTCGCTCATCAACACAGGTCATTCTTACAGTCTTTGCTTTATATTATTCCTTCCAGTGCTTTTTGCCCACAGCCATTTCCATTTGTGCTTCATGCACAGCACTCCTGCTGTTGCTGTGAGGGGTCTCTGCGTGGTTCTGCTGTGCTGAGCTCCACCACGCTGGGTCTGTTCAGCGATGGCTGTGGGTTTGCATGAGAATATTGCCCTCACCCCAGGTACGTAGCTCCTTGGCTGCTGTAGTTGGAACAGCCCTGGTTACTAACTGAGGTGAGGTGAGATTGCAGCTTTCACCTGATGAGCTTTTACCCAATGACCCTGAAACATGATTGAACATAACCGAAGAAAGTGGCTTTTGTCATCTAATTGCTTGCCATCTCACCAGAGGCTGTGACTGAGCAGCTCTGAGAGGTGTATTTACTGCTTTCCTCCTGGACCAGAGCCTCACCAGGGGGAGATAAATTATTGTTTTCCTTTAACTTACTCCAGGCTATGGAGTGACCCAAGTTTTTCTCCTCACAAGCTATTCCTTCCAGTGCACAGCAGGGTGATAATCTTTTGGTATTTTTTGCATATTCAGGCTTAACAAAATGCCAACTGAACTCAGGGTGAAGCTGACGAGGCATTTTCATCCCTCGTGTTACCCATGCACACAGGTGATTTCTTTCCTTTACCTTTTCTTCTGAAATGGGATATTACCAAATCACAGCAGTTGCTTCAGGGCAACCTCGAGGTTTTGCTCATAGGAGAGACTAATCTGAGGGTTTTGTGCCTGGAGCACCATGAAGTAATGAAGCTGGCTGAGGGATGTGTCTTCTCGAGGCTGCTTGGCTAAGCGAACATCCCACAGCAGGCAGGATTTATCGATGATGGCAGGACATGCTGGCATAGAGGTAAGAGGAGAGGACACAGGAGGGGTTTGTAGGGGGCTTGGTGGTAGCTGTGGGTACAGCTAGAATTCAAAGAGATATGTATGATAGGGCAGAATGGGAAGTCCTATTTGCACAATCTACTGGCCTGGTTTTTGCAGCTTCTCAATTACAGCTATCACACCTTTGGTGTGACATTTGCAGTGGATTGGCAATGTGCTCAGAGTGAGAGATGACACAAGTTATTTGTATTATCTCTATTATTTATTATGGGCACCCTTTGTGTATTTAAAATTAAAATGGGACAGAACTTTATGTTTGATCCAACCTTCTGTTAACGAGCCTCACCAGTGATTGGGCTTGCAGTGTTGATAGCGTAGCACAGTGTATTCCACAAAAAGGTCCTCCTGCTTTGCCTGCTGCTTTCCATTTGCCTTATCTCTACAGCTGAGAGCTGTATGACAGGACACTGGAATTGCAGCCGATGTCACCACAACACTAATTGCAACACCAGCACTTGGGGTTTCCCAATTTGACACTTTCTACCCCAGTAAGGATCCCTGCAGAGGCAGAGGACAGCTCGCTAGTGTCCTCCAGTGTACCTCGAGCATACAACTCTCATAACTTCAGCAGCTTAAATGAAACTGAAAAAAAAAAAAAAAAGAGAGAGAGAGAGGGGGAAAAAAAAGTCCCTTTCTAACTATCAATAACTATCAGAACTGCTCCCTCGCAGCTTTAAATGAAAATGGCACACTGGACCCCTGTTAAGGGGTTGCCCATGGAAGGAGGTGCTGTGTCGGGTGGAGACTTGGGGGCACGGGCCTAGCCAGACACCCCAAGGGTCTCTTGCTGATCATGGGTTTCCCCTCCATCTCCCATTTCTGAAGGGGTTTTACACAATATTTGTGACAAAGCAGGCAACCATCAGCAATAAAAAACGATGCAGCTGCTGATACAGGAAAAATTACCGGTTTATTAACCCCAAAATTACGGAATATTTTGCAGTTTAGGCAGAATGTCAGAGCCCAAACTGGAATCAGTGCTTTCAATGAAACAGAGACACATTGAGTGCGAGAAGAGAGAGAGCGGTCTGCCACAGGCTGCCCCTGCTGCAGGAGAGGAGGGCTGACCTCTAGGCACTGAGGAAGGTGCTGATGACGGAACAGGGCTGGGAATGGTCATGGATTTGGCCAGAACATGAGTGTGAAGGCAGAATTTGGTAAGGTGGGTCCTGCAGATGTTCCCAGTCCAGGCCATCCCTTATGGCAGGACAAGGGGACAGAGAAGAGGCACAGCCAAGCTCGGCTGCTCCGAGATGGGCACTCATGGAACAGATGGCGATGGGTCTGTGCAATGCCATTCAGGCTACCTGGGCCCAGGCCAAAAAGGGCTTTCAGCTGGTAGAAGAAGCAGAGAGGACAGGAATCCTCACCCCCAAATCCTACTCTGCACCTTTTGCCCCAGAGAAACATTGTCCCGTCATCTGCTCAGTCCCTCCCTCCGGCAAAGGCAGGAGTTTTCGACCATCAGCGGATTTTCTTTAGATACAGGTGAATCCCGTTCTTGGAGCGAAGGATGATCCGAGGTATTTTGCAGGGAGGGTTGGCGGGGTCGGGAGACAGCTCGAAGCGGAGCAAGGTCAGGGCCAGCGCCACCTTCATCTCATTCATGGCGAACTGCTGCCCAATGCAGTTCCTGGGGTAAAACAGAGCAGCTCAGCCATCCCACCTCGGTGCTGGGCACAACAAAATCCCATTGCCAGACCCCAGCCCTCTCACACCAGCACACAATCCTTCCCCTTGGCAACTCTCAGGCAGTGTTTTGGGATGCAAAAGCAGGGGCATGGGCTGAGCGGGGCAAATCTTGGGGAGCTCCTGGATGTGTGAGTGTGGAAAAGGAGGGGAGATGGGGAAGCCAACGGAGAGGCCAGCAGAGCTGAGGTGGTGGGTGTCCAAGCAGGAGGGTCTGCAACATGTTTGCCTCAGTGGGGTGAGTGCAGGGCAAAGGGAATGATTTGGAACAGGGGAGAATGGGGAATCAAAGGATCTGGGATGGGACGGGGTCTCAGCATCAAGAAGGAGAGCAGGTGAGCCCAGGATGCTGCAGGCTTCCTGTGTTGATGCCAGCAGGATTCTCAGCTGCTTTGGGACCCCATTCCCCATGCCCAAGAAGGGCCCAGAGATGCCTCCTTCCCATTTTGTGGGCTGGTAGCAGATCTCCTCTGTGGCACACATGCTTGGTATATGCTCATGAACTACTTAATGCTGCAGGGCCAGGACTTCAGGAGGTCTCCAGAACCGCTTTTTGAGTGATTCTCTGATAGTAACCATAACAGCAGCACACACTTCTCAAGCTGAGCAATTTCCAGGGCATTTTACCTTGTTCCAGCAGAAAAAGGCAGAAAGGCGTGAGAGTGTCTGCCAGAGATATTCTCTGGGGAAAACCGCAAAGGGTCAAACACCTGGAAATGAAGAGTTCACAGCAAGAAAAAGTGACTATTTTAAGAAGGCAGTATTGACTGCTATCTTCAGAAACGTGACACCCCATAGTTTCTGAACAGCTCCATTGGAAAGAGCATTCATTTTGAGATGGACTGAAACTCATACACCAGACTCCCTTCCTTTCCCCTGAGACTGGCAATGGTCTTCCAAGATAAACCAGCCATAGATATGATGAAAATTAGGGAGCTGGGATACAATTCTCCACCTGTAGACTGAGGGAAAACCAGATCTTTTCACCTGTTAACAGTTAACACCAAAGGATCTCCAGAGCACTTTGTCTTACTGTTTGGGCATCACCCACCAATAATGCTGTCTGACCCTGTGTGCCACAGCTGGCCAAGAGTAACTCAAGGTGGTCACATCTCAGGGTGATTCCCATGGCCAAAGATGCTCAGCAGCAGCACGGGGGGGACTCTGCTCTCCTGCTAACAGGGAAGAGGGCATTTGAAGAAGCACATTAAAGGGAAAAATTACTAGAAGAGCAAAAGGAAACTTACCAAAGGGTCTTTCCATATTGCAGGGTTTCTGTGAATGAAATAAATGCTCACCACAGCGACACTGCCTGAAAAGCAATGGAGAAAAGAGTTCAGTGGCAAAGAAACTTACATGGGAGTTTGCAGCTTGCTCACACAAAGGTCTGTGTAAATCATCATGGTCTTCTCTGTCAACTGGAAACCTATGAGGGATTTGTAATTGGCTTCAGAGAAAACTAAACATTTTCCATTAGTTTAGTTGTAAGCAGGCAAAAGGTGGGAAAGAGTAAGCACCATAGGCACGTGGCCCCCACCCTGACACTTCCTGCTTGTGTGCCAAATCAGAGAAGGAACGGAGCAGCACATTTCCATGCTACAGGTTGAGATGGGACCAGTCCCTGTCCCCTTGCTCCTGCAGTTTACCAAAATGGGTGAACCATGAGCTTGTGCTTGGCCAGGAAAAGAAGGGGCTTTTGGCACAGGCATGGCTGCTCCATAGTCATGGTGGCAGGAAGGATGTCACGGGGATGCTGATGTACAGCCCAGACCCCAGCCTATCGATGGGATGACAACATCTGCACAGCCCTATCTAAGATCTGTGCCAGTGAGGAGCAGGTCAGAGGCAGGGTTGTCATCCTGTGGGTGGCAGGGAGGATGTGGCTGATGTCTGAGAGCATGGTTTTGTGAAGCAGGAATGGGATTTACAGACCTTCGGGCAAGGTGCGTCCATCGGGGAAGGTGAGGGGTTTGTTGAGCTGCCGGGACACGCCAGGCACTGGTGGGTAAAGGCGAAGGCTCTCCTTGATGCACATGGTGCTGTAAGTCATCTTACCCAGGTCCTCCCTGCCGGGACAGAGGCAATGGCAGACTGAGTCCCACACCCTCCCCACTGACCTGCAGCTGAGAGGTCCCTTGCCCCATGTCCACCAGCCCCTTGGGTAAAGCCCCTTGCAACAGATGGGCTGTATGGAGGGACCCACAAGATCCAATCATGGGCTGCTGCAAGCTGGGGACCCCAAAATACCTCTGAATAACCTTAAGCACAAGTGTGAAGTGACAGCAAAAGGTGAAAAGCTACGACTACAATGTCCTGTGCCAAGGAAACAGGAGAAAGCAAAGGACAATGTTGGTGGCCAATCTCTCAGCATGGCATCCAGCATGCCCTCCTGATCTGGGATGTTTTTCTCTCATGTCTGCCCTGGTAATAGGAGCCCTGAAGGGCAGGGAGACAGATTTAGCTGAAGGATGCAGTATCTGCTCCATCCTATGAAATCCCCACACATGCAGCAACCTCACACATCAGTCCTTTAGCTTCCTAGCTTTCAGGTCTTGAAGATATTGCTCACTTAGAAATACCAGCAATGGGAAAAAAACATTACCAGCTGAGGAAATGTGTGACCTTACCACTGAAGTGTCTCTCGGTCCCCCAGGATCCCTTGGATCTCCTCCCGGCACCGTGCCTGGTGCTCGGGGTGTGATGCCAGGCAGTACAAGAGCCAGGAGATCCCGCTGGCTGTCGTATCGTGGCCCTCAAACATGAATGTGTCCACCTCGGCACGTAGGTCCTCATCAGACAGCCCAACTCCATTCTCATCCTAACAGCCCAGAGACACTTTCAGTGGCCCATGTATATGTATACATACATACATATATATATATATTATAGTGGTGCAGATCCATGTATATAAAATATAAGATTCCAAGAGGGGACATTATATTCTTTCAGCTATTGCAAAGGGGTGTGGTGATGCCCCTGGGATATGTATAAACAAAATCAATCCCTGTTTAGGCTGAATTCAGGGCCCTTTTCCCTTCACTTATTAAACCACCAGCAGTATGAAATCCCTCTGCGTGCTGTATTCTCCATCAGATGCTACCAGCATTTCCATGATGGAAAATTGGATCACCTTGGCCCCTCTGCAACTCAGCCAGACTTGGGCTGGGCTAATTTATTTTAATGGCTTGTGCAGACAGTCCTGAGGGTCTCTGGTGGTTTGTGGCACCCCTGCAAAGACCGACTGGCTTTTGACCCCACTGCCCTGCCACACACCCCCTCCTCACCACTCACTTTAGCACACAGCAGAATGTCCAAGAAGTCCAAATGTCTCTTCTTCTGGATCTTTTCAAACTCTTGTTCATCTTTAAGGGACTCTTTTCGTTTGTGGATCACCTTGTCTGGGGAAGAAAGAGTCACGGGTTCATCAGGGGCAGGAAATGCTGAGCTGCAAAATCGACCTGCCAATGCAAGGTTCACCCAAGGGGGTGACCACTGCTCAGTCCACGATGCATTTGAGATGTGTGCTCCTGCATCCCAGGCAGTTTGGCTTTTTCAGCAGCACAACAACAAGCATCGTGCACATTGCCATCCTTTTCTGCAAATGTCTTTGTCCACCACAGACTCCTTGGCCTATTTTATCCTCCCCTCCTGCACTAAAGTCACTCCTGGCTTGGATATGAAAATCACTCCTTGCGTTGGTGTTGTCTGCAGCACCCTTCCCTTGTCTCATCAGCCTTTGGTCATTTAACAGGAGCGTTCCCAGAGGGGAATTCCTCTTGTTGGTCCAATTTAATAACACAGGAGCCCCTTGCTTCACACCTAGATCAGACCACTGCTGCAAGCTGATGCTCTGCTTGGATCCTGTCTCCAAACTTCCAGTCAGGATCACTGCATGGGCAGGGAGGCGACTTGGCTGCCTCTGGTCAGCCATTACCCTCCCCTGCTTGAAAGCTTTCATAGAGGATGAAGGCAGAGAATACCTGTGTGGTCGTGGGCGAGCTGGCAGAACTTCCTGAACCGATACCCGTCGGGGCTGAGCCAGTAAATGATATCGTTGTGGTAGGGGAAGATGCGGAGGCGCTGGTTGACCAGGTGGCACAGTTCATAGACAGCCTGGATGTAAGTGTTTTTCCTGGGGGAAGTGCAAAATTGGAAGCATCGTGACAACAAATTTGCTTGTATCCCTTCTGAGCTGCAAACTCTCTGTTGGGGTTTGGGGCAGCCAGCACTGACCTGTCGGTCTGGCAGTTGCTGTGACAACTGAAGGCACATTTCATGATGCTATCAAGAGTCATCAAGCTGACATGCTCAAAGAGCTCCACTGTTTTCCCATCTGTGATCAGCTTTTCCCATTTATCCTAGGGTGCAAAGGAGACAGAAATGAGAAGGCAAGGGACACTTCTGCATGATCTGTGATCACCTTTGGGTTAATGAGTGCTCAGCTAGGGGTACATCTCAGAGAAATAGAAAAAAGAAGAGAATCTCTTAGTTGTCATCAAAGTCCCGGAGAATGGAAGCCAAGAGAGGGATTAATGTAATTTGTCTCAGGCAGCTGCTACTCTCAAATCCTGGCAGTGGCAAGCCCTGGTACACCCTACCCTGGGGCAATAGCACCCTGGTGAACCCCAGGATGGGCACGTCACTGGGTAAAGCCCCTCTCTTGTATTTCCTGGACAAGACACTTATATGTCAGCACTGGGCTTCACTGAGGCTGTTTTCTGTCTTCTCCCACAAGCACATAAGACTTTGATGCCTTTGGTGTCTAAGATGCAGGTTTCCAACTCACAATCTCTCTCCCACTGTGTTTTCCCAGCATATAACACAGGAGCTCTTGCTCAACTCTTCCCATAGGGGATCCCTACAGAAAGTATAAGTAGTGTCTCTCTTGCTGGGAGACATTGAAATGATGTTGAATCCTGTGTCCCTTTGTGGCTGTAAGAAACCAGCGGACTCAAAAGCTGAGAAAGGGAGGAGTCAGAGGAGCACAGTCACATCTGAACTCCTACAGCATGAAACTGGGCTGGGGAACAGGGCTTGTCTGGATGGATTTATGACCTTAGTACATAAAACGATTGCCACCTGGTGGTGTGGGCTCCCACAATAGGCACTTTGCATTGTCTGCAAGGAATCATAAACTGCCAGGTGCTTCTGGGCATTACAAAAGCTCTCCTGGCTCTCTGCCCCCTGTCTCCTGGCTGCTCCCTGAGCCTGTGGGAGGGAAGGAGCTGCTGGGGAGTTTGGATGGAGGAAGTCAAAGGAATAGATCTGGCACCCAGACTCCTGATGGTCCACGTGCACAAAGCCTACTGCCCTTCACCTGTAATTCACACTGTTTCCATTGTGCCCAGCACTGATAGGAAAAGCAGTGCAGTTTCAGTCTATTAGACAAGGCAGGGATTGCAATCCAGTTTTGGGTATGTGGACAGCAAAAGATACTCTTTAACCTTAGGTCACAGTATAACTCTTTTCAAACCTTTATATTTTCAGGATTTATTTTTAAACTTTATTCACTTCAATTCTTCATTTACACACACAAAAAAATCAAAACCCAAACAAACCAAAACCTTATAAGAAGCTGCAGCTGGGATTGAGATTATGCACAGTGTGGGGATGACAGTAATTAACATTAACTCTCAAGTCTTGGCCACAGAGCCCAAAGCATTACCAGAGACATAGTCCCTGCAAGGAGACTCAACCTGCTCATTCCTTCCAACTCATGGGCAGGGATTTGTGGTGACTCAGAAAGCTTGACCACCAGGACACAGCCTGCCCTTACAATTACCAGGCTGTAAAAGTAAGGGCACAGTAAGAAAACCCTGCTCCAGCATTTACCTACTAACCAGTCAGGATCAGGGAAAAGAAAACAGGGCAGAGAGAGAAGCATCAGATATGAGTCCTACCAGCATCACATTAGTTGACTCTGCCATCAGGGCCACGTACGGTTTCAAGACATCGTAATGAAATCCCGGAGTCAGGAGTTTTCGATGTTGGTACCATTTTGGCCCATGTAAGATCAACAACCCGTTCCCTGGGGAAACACAGGCAAGGCACGTTTTGCTGGGCACAAGCAGGCTGGATCCACCTGCCCAAGGCACAGGCTCTGCCTGCAAGGAGCACCTTTAAATCATTCTGAGCTGCCATGAGAGAGTGTTTCCAAATGCTGCAGGGCTCCCCAGGCTGAGCAGAGCAGCCCTGCTCAACTGAAACCACCCAGCACAACCACCCAGCACTGCCTCCAAAAGGAAACACCATCACTGCTGGAGCTCAGAATTTTGGACCAACAGATGCATTTTTCACCGGTCCTCTACCGAATCTGAGCTTCTCCCATCACTGCCCTGTGCTAACTCTGGACATGTAAGTGGCTCTCATTTGTACCTACGACTGTGTCTGAACTGTCTTTCCTTGAATCTCAAAAAATAGCATTATCTAGTAACTTTTTTCAATTCAGCGTAATAATTTGGGGAAACTGTTAAGTTATAACTGGAACAAGCTCCATGCTGTTTATTCATAGCATGTTCTTGACTAACTTCAGAATCATTCATGGTAGGCAAGGCCCTGGGAATACATACCGATCCATGGGACAAGGTGTTTATAGCTGATGTTATCCTTGGGATCTGGAAAAAGAAAAATCAACAGGAAAAGAGAAAGTAAAATGCTAAATACTTCAGAAGCATCAACCCGTGGGTTTACACCTGAAAGCTCCCTCTGGGCTCTTACTTTTGCTTGGGTGTGAAGCAGATTTGGTGGCACCCCTGAAGAATTAATCAGTATTTCACAACAAAGCAACACTATTTGGCCCAGCTACAAGAAGCACGTGTAAAAGCAGATGCCCAGACTGGAATAAACAAGAATATTGGTAGTCCAAAGTCTGTGCTATGTGATAAATGATTAACCCTCCCAGGCAGCACTGCTTAGTTCCTTTCTCTCTGGATGGACCAAAGACATGGCACCACAGTAGGAACCAGGAGTCTGAGCTAAAAAAATCGCTTTCTTCTCCTTGCTGGGGTCAGGCACCGAGCAGATAACTTTTCGAGGATCACTTGAGGAGTTTTGATTTGCCAGATTTGGAGGAGTCTCAGTCATCCCAGCAGTCCTGTGGCTGAAGCATTGAGGGTATGGCACAAAGGAGGGACGTCTCTCCATGCCTTTAGATGATTTCTGCAATACAACCTCTCTGTAAAACCCTGCCTTGCTGTGAATTTTTAGGCTGGCATGGGAAAACTGCAGGCTGTGGTTATTGCTCCACAGCTGGAGGTATCATCTCCTTACCTCCTCTGGCCAACAGAACCTTGGCATACTCAGGATTGGTGACAACCAGGAATGCTGAGAAACTCCCGAACCAGACAGGGTGAACGTGTGGGTACTTCAGTCCCCAGAGCTCCACCTTGTCCAGTGCCTCTTCCTCCTTGAGAAACTGTAGTTGTGGGGAAGTAAAAAGACAAAGAATACTTAGAATCAGAAAAAAATACTAAAAATCTCCCAAGCCACTTTCTTAAAAAGCTCAAAATCTTTCTGTATCACATAACCAGGTGATCACAAACAAGGTGTTGTCCCTCTGGGTTTGGAGAGCATGAGAAGTAGAGAAGCTTGTTACTTTTAAACCTCATATAAAAGAATTTTATCTATCAGTTGGCCCTAACCATGGAGAACACCCTTAGGGACAGTGGTGGTGCCTATCAGTCCTGTACGTTATCTGCTCTTTTTTCCATGGCCACCCCAAAGAAGAATCAGATTTGCCCCAGAGAGCATCTGCATGTTGTGACACGCACATATGTTGTCACTCACACATTGGCTGAGCAATTAGCACTCTGCAGTCGTGAAAAAATACAGCAGCACTTTTACAGCAGCCAACAGAATCGCTGCTATGTCTGCCCTGGTGTAACAATGCTTCCTGACTGGGAAACCTGGGCCACAGCTTCCTCCAGCCATTTAGGCAGAGGTCCAGGTAAAATTTGACAGTATGAGACCACAGTCACAGAGAGAGGAGGCATTGCTTCATTGCTTAATAACATCAGATTAAGAGTTCATTGACTTCCAGGAATCGAATTTATTAGGCGATGAAGAGCCTGTGCTCCCAGAAAGGTTTGTCTCTGACCCTTGAAAGCTGCATGCTGAGGAGCAATGTGAGCACTGGCATTTACATCAGTGACGCTGGCGGGTTCAGTCTTTGAAAGCAATCGCCACTCCATTGCTTTTATAGCCAGCGTTGTTGTATATTGAATAGGCAATAGCCAAAAATCAAGTGGAAAGATGCAAAGGCACATTGCAGAGACAAAACTGTGCATGGATTCTCTTTTCCTTGAACAGAAGCTACATGCTATAATATACAGGGGGAAGGATTTTGGTCAGCTAGGGCTGACATAGCTGCTGCTGCTTTGACTTGAAATTTGTAGTTTAATTACATCAGCATACTGGTGCAGAAATCAGCCCCAAAGTCACCCTATCAATTGAGTCAAATGAGTGTTTCTTCAATGGCTTCAGTGCTGAGTTATCTCAGATCAGCTCTTAGTTTGGCTAGTGTTTCTCAACCCAGCAGAAGGCTTGTGCTCAAATAACCACTCACGTCAGGCCTGTCTTGGAGAGGATGTTCAGGGGCCATGGGGCATCTGCCAGAAGACTGCACAGGCTGTGTGGGGACACAGTAATGCCTTCTGCCAGCTCCCTCAGCACTTGCAGATGCACCCCATTAGGACCCCTGGACTTGAGGGTATGCAGTGAACTTAACTGTTCCCTAACTTGGTCTTCCTCAACCGATAGGAAGTCTTCTTTCATCCAGACTTTCTCCATTTCCACCAAAGTGTGGGTCTCCTGAGGCCTGGCCTGCGCAGCAAAGACTGAAGCAAAGAAAGCTTCACCATGTCACCATGGCACCCGTCTCATTCAACAGTGGGCCCACATTTTCTCTCATTTTCCCTTTGTCTCAAATATACTTGAAAAACCCCTCCTTATTAACTTTGACATCCCTTGCCAATTTTAATTCCAAGGAGGTCATGGCCTTACTTGTTTCATCCCTGCATATGCTAATGGCATTCTTGTAATCTTCCCAAGTGGTCAGTCCCTTCTTCCACTCAGTATAAACTTCCTTCTTCCACTTGAGCTTTTTCAGAAGCTCCCTGCTCAACCACATGGGTCTCCTGCTACCCATGCCTGATGGTTTGTTTGTTTTTTTTTTCTTAGGGATGCACTGATCCTGAGCTTGGAGAAAGAAATGTTGGAATATCGTCCAATTCTCTTGAGCCCCCCTACCTTCCAGACTCCCAACCCAAGCATTTCTCGGAGCATTTTCTTGAAAAGGCTGAAATTAGTCCTCCTGAAATCCAAGGTTTCAGTCCCACTTCTTGTTTTGTGCATATGACTCACAATTTGGGGAAACCCAAATTATCCCCAGCTTCCGAGGAAAAGAAGGCAGTCCTCCCCAGTGCCAGCAATACCAGCAGAAGTGGGGCATGGCACGGTGCCTTTAGCTGAGTGAAAGCTGAACACATGAAAGCCCCTTTGATATGTCTGCTTGTGCTTCCTACCATCATAAAATCGCAGAAAGCATTAATTGAAGTAATTGGGAAATGTCGAATAAGCCTTGCTGGCAGAAGTCCTAATGCTAAAAGCATTTGCATCAAACCCTGCTTTTAAGCACTGACTTTGGTTTGTGCTATCAAGAACAATTCCTGGGTTTATTTGAGAGAAGAGGTTACCCTCAAGGTGAGTAACCTCTACCTGCTGTGCTGAGCACTCCTGGGTCACAGGGTGTAAAGTCCTGTGGGCTGCGGAGGAACAAGAATGGAAAGCTCCTGCTTCTTAACCAGGGCTCCAGCAACCATGAAAGACCATCACTTGCACTTCTTCTCCCCTTGGGGCCTTGAAAAGAAAAGTATAAACCCCAGTCGGATCCAAGGAAGAAAGGCAATAGCCTGATCTCACACTGAAATGCAAGTTTTGGAAAGGATCCAACACTAAAAGCATCTGGGAAGAGGTGGTTAAAGGTGCTTTTAATGACTATGCACCGATAGCAAATGAAACAGGAAAGACAGGAGCTGAAATCTGAGCATGAAGCTGTTATGCTCAGTCAGAACCGTGCTGGCTTCTCTCCACGAGCCGACCACGCAGGGCAGACGTGGGCAAAGGGCTACGGAGGGACTGATAGCCCCATGTGCCCGAAGAACAGCTCCCTGCCCTCCCCTGCTTCTCACCAACCCTGATCTTGGGCTGGCACTCTGGGTTTTAACAAAGTAGTGCTGCCACAAGTGAGACTGAACAGCTCTACACAACCACTCCTGATATCTTAATATCTTTTCTACCAAGTGATTTGCATAAGCAGAGACTAACACCTAAGAATGCTTTCAAGCAAAGTGATGCATTCCCAGGAGACCCACCCAAGGCATGACCAATATATTTGAGACCTCAATGTATATTTGACCTAAAACAAAACTGGCAACTGATCATTTTCAATCAACAGAACAGGAAATGTCAGTGCTCTCCCTGAATGTCGCTCCCAAGTCCTCCTCCAATTTTGGACTCAGTGTGTCCTCAGAGCATTGCCAGTTTCCTCACTGGCACAAGGAACTGTTTGGCTCTGAGGAATTCAGCAGCATTCAATCAGCAAATCTGCAAAGTAGGAGTTCTTCAAAAAAACACTGCCCAAAGCAAAAGTCGAGCTGTGAACAACCTAGCCACAAAGGGAACGAGCGATCAGCATAAACAGTTATATCCCATTCCAGGATAAGTAGTCACTACTGACAAACAGGCTAACATACTTTATTTAATTGCAGTTTTAAAGTCTAACTGGCAGCACAACAAAGCCTGAACTGGCCCATCTTCATGCTTACTTTGCCAAAAGACTGACTGCACCATCCAGCACAGGAAAACTGGGACTGCCAGGGTGCTGAGAAGAGCTCTAGGAGGTCCCCTCCAGACTTCCCAGCTACTTTTCAGGGTGCCAGTTATTTAATGTGCCCCAGGTTTGACCAGGGCAGGGCATCAGAAGATTCCAGGAAAGGTCAGAGTGATTTATAAACAGCCGTTAGCATGTATGGAAAACCCTTTTGCATCAGGCAGCTGAGTTACTCCTTGTGAAGCTGATGATGAGTTGTGGAAATCTGTTTGCCAAGGCAGCCACGCTGATTAGTCTGGGCAAGCACATAACTCAGGGAACAGTCACCCATATTGCGAGTGCCCAGAACAAGCCTTGTGTGTATACGAGGGCTTGGTTAGTAGTAGTTTTAATGCAACCTTAAAAAGCCACATAACCCCTGTGCCAGATCCACACCTGGGATGTGTTTTGTAGCTGAAACGTGACTCAAAATGATTAATGCCATGTCTAGCTCACCTGGCCACAAAGCCTATATGAGCTGGCAAAGGAGAGTAGGTGCCTTCAGACTCTGGGAGCAGAGCACATCTCCTCAGGGATAGCTGCAGCCGCCGTGCCCTGACTTTCACAGGAGCAGAGAGGTGACAGCGGAGCCTGTCCTGGGTCAGAGGAGCTGGCTCTGCTGCCTCCAGCACCAATGCCGAGTTACACCCCGAACAACCTTGCCCATGACATTATATTATCGCTTTCTCTACTTGTGAGCCAGCTGCCTCTTTCCCCCATGCATGTGGCAGCAGCCACCGTGGGTCGTTCTGTCGGCATCACGAGCAGAGAAACCAGTTTGGATGGCTGAGAAAAAGGATGCCCACCTTTCCCTTACCCGCGGGGACTAAGAGAAGCAATTCTCCTGGACCGAAGGGACAGATCCTACCAGCATCATTCCTTCCCGGGACCCACCAACATCGTTCCCTCCGCGCTGCTCAGGGAAACTGCTCGCCGGGTCCCTCTGTCCCACCTGGGCAGAGCATCCCCGGTTGTCGCCCTACCTCGCGGACGTGTCCGAAGAGCCAGTGGGTCGGGTGACCGGGGAAGTTTGCCAGCGCCCTGAGCAGCTCCCGCCGCCGGTTGTACAGCTGGATGGCCTTCAGCAGGACGCAGGTCAGGCAAAAGACGGCGGCCAAGTGCAGCACCCGGGAGACATCCACTCCCAGCCAGGAGGGCTTCATCCCCCGCTCCATCGATGGCAGCCACCGGCCGCCGGGCTCAGACGGAGACCAGCGTTACCGCCCGGCACGGCTCTCCTACAGCCAATGCAGGGCGGAGAGGCAGGTTCAGAGTCCGAGCGGCTGCCAAATCACGACAGGGCTTGTTGGGGAGGGAGAGCATCCCGCGGGGGATTGGGGGAAGGCACCGATGGCCTGGAAAAACAAATAAACCACGGGATGAAAACTGCTGCCGGCTCCGCGCCTCTCCGGAGCCCGCCGGCGCCGGTGAGGATGCGGGCTGAGGAGGGAGGAGAAGAGGTGGCGGCCCGGCGGAGGGAGGGCAGGATGCCGAGCATCGCCTAATCCCTGCCCTCCTCCCGCTTCCCTCCCTGCCCGTGCCCAGCCCGAGCTGCCCCGGCACGGCTCGGAGTGTGTTCACATCCCTCCCAGCCCCGGCTAATGGCCTGGGAGCTGCCACGGGGGAAAAGCTTATTCCGCAGCGAGGGCTGTGAACCCCGCACCGGGCTGGTTTTGCGATGCTGCAGCAGCCGGCAAGCGGCGGCTTTGGCTTTCCCGCTACCGTTATTTCCGGGAGCAAGGGCCCCGCCGAGCCTAGTAGGCGAGGGGATAGAGCGGGAGATAACCGCGGAGGGAGGCATGGGCCGTGCCGCGCCCCTCCGCTCAGTTACTTCTAGCCACATCCTTCACCTCCGGTCTGAACCAGCCTGGGGCGGGACTCGAACCTCTGCTTCTCCGCGCCTTACCCCGGCTTCCGCGGAGGACGCGCCTGGGCCTTTAAGCTCGGAGAGGGGCGGCCTAGCGCCGCCCAATGGGAGCGCGGCTTGCTGGGAGGTGGAGGGGNCCAGCCACCGGCCGCTCCGCCGCCGACGCCTCACAAGAAGATGAAGAAGCGGAAGGAGCTGAACGCCCTCATCGGCCTGGCCGCCGACGGCCGCAGGAAGAAGCCCGCTAAGAAGGGTTCGGGCCACCGGCTGCTGCGCACCGAGCCGCCCGCCTCCGACTCCGAGTCTAGCTCCGAGGAGGACGAGTTCGCTGTGGCCGGGGCGCGGGGCCGCTGCGGCAAGTGAGTCCCCGGGGTTGCCTCGTCGCGGGGCCGGGATGCGGGGCCTCCAGCGGGTCGGCTTGGAGGGTGCCGGGGCTGGTGGGCTGTCAGGAAGGAGCCGGAGCTGCACTGAGCGTGTCTGGCCCAACAGGTCGCCTGGCCGCGGGGAGAAGTAAACCTAAACCGTTCTCTGGCTTTTTTTTTCTTCTTGTAGGTTTTTTTAAAATATTTTTTCAATCTGTTGCTCAGCTGGAACTGAAGACCTTAGAGCAGCTGACGGTCGGTTGTTTGAGATGTTGAGCCCAGTTATCCCCGTCTGCTCGGCACCACAGTCCCGTGTCTGCGAGCTGACGCAGTGCTGGTTTTGCCAGGGACACGAGGTGCTTTTTGCCAATAGATAAAGTTTTCGGTTAAGTCACAGCGTTATTAATGGCCCTCTGAGAATAGCGAAGAGGTGTCGTGTCGCAGAGAACCTTAAGGCTTTTGCAGTTTAGGATAATCGAGGAGTACTTGTCATAACGTTATGGCAGTACCCTTCCTTGAAGCCTGCTTTCCGAGCTATCGAGCAGATGTTCCTCACATCAGTTTATGTGAGCAGAACAGGAAATTTTGGTAAGAGAAACCTGACAGCTGCTCTTGAGGCAGAGGCAGAGAGTAATAGCCCTGGTCTCACTGTACAGCCATGTGTATTCTTGGAAAAGCTGTTCCTTAGCTCTTGCCAGCCAAAACGTGTGCGGTTCCAGCGCTGTGCCTTACCTTGATAGGTCAGCATTTAAAATAAGCCTTTCCTAGCTACAGCTGAGTATTTGCCTTCTGTTATTTTCTTTTTACCTAGGGGAGACTATCTACGATGCTGCAGATTCTGTTACCCATTATGCGCGTTTGTCATTCTTGCCGCTTGTGTGGTAGCGTGTGTTGGCTTGGTGTGGATGCAGGTGGCCCTCAAGGAGGATCTGGACGCAATAAAGGAGAAGTTTCGAACTAGTAAGTACAAACATCACTATCTATTTCACATTTGCTGTGTTTGCTATGAAGAGCTTTGGTTGCCCACCTGCTTATTGAAAGGTTTGAAGTACTGAGTAGGCAAGCTGCCCCGGAACTGAGGAGTCCTCTGAGCCAAAAACACCCAGATGATGGGTGAATCTAAGGCAAATGTCATCTGTCCTTCCTGCTCTGTATCTTCTGGCACTTCAGGGCATGCTCTAGTGGCTGAGATTGTAGGGTTTTTTTTGGCTGTATATGGTTGGACTCAATGATCTCAGAGGTCCTTTCAGATTCTGTGATTCTGAGCAGTGGGGACACTGGAGTGGATGAGCCTGTAGCTGCTTGTACATACATTTCTAAAATTCCTGACTTTGGTCTTGGAAGTGCTGCCTTGCAAAGGAAACCCCTGTTTTAAAAGACAAAGTTCTGATCTGCCTTGTAAAAGCAGTGTAGGGGATTTTGATGCATCTCCTAAAACAATAAATAAGTAATAGTGGAATACAGTGTTCTTGAGTTCTTTTACAAACCTCTAGTACTTGCTGTCGTGTTATTGCAATTTTAATCTGGCTTTGGGATTGTGTTTTTTTCTTCCTATCCTCTGCATGCTTATCTTGCTTGCATTGCTCTGTTGTTGTTCAACTTTTATGTTGTGTTGCACAAGGTGTGGAGTTATGTCATCTTTAGTACTTGGAAATAGGGAGTTGATGTGAAGCATTTCGCTTGCGGGTCTTGGGATTTCCCTGTCCGTGTAAGATTTCAAGGTTACAACTTCTGTAGTGCTGAGGTGTAATGAATGGTGAGATTTGCACATATAACGTGCTCTGGGTTCTCTGTGCCTCACTTTGGGATACAAGATATGGTTTGGTGCTTTGTTTTAGTAGTGGTTAAAATCCTAGATATGGAATAAGGCAAAGATAAGCTGAGGAGCTGTGTGAACAGAGCAGAAGAGTGAAGCTTAAGCAATCAGGTTCTCTCTAGCTGTTTCAGGAAAGCTGGGTTTTGCCTGAGGAGCGCTGCTGTCGACTGCAGGTTTTGTCCCATAACTCTGGTCTTCATCTTAGAATTTCTGTGCCCAGGACGTGAAGGTAACTTTAAAAATAAGGCTGGTGAAATCAGTTCAAAACTTAGGAGGCTGCTAGGGCTGGAGGTAAGCAGAGGGTTTGATTTGCTTGTGGCAAAAGAGGCATTGAGGAAACCTGTGTAGAAATGCTTTGCTCTTGGTGTTTAGGACTTCCTGTTTGGGTGTGTAACTGCTGTGAGATGGGGAGCTGTCTGTCAAGGTGGAACCAGCTGGCAGGCTGGGAGTGAGAGGCTAGATCTACCTATCTAAAGATAGAGATACTTTTATATGAACACTGAGCGTAGTTAGTCATAGCTGGTGTTAGTAACCAGTTAAAGAGAATACTTCAGTTACAGGTGCTGCTTTGTGGCTGTGAGGGTGCTCAGCAGCTCTGTGGTAGCTGTTTCTGCATTGACTCCTGCTCTCCATGGACTGGTCTGCTTTAAGTATGTACTGGCAGTAAAAGTTTTGCGTGATGACAGCATTTGTTGGCTTTGGTGGAGTTAAGTTTCATCATTCCTGTTCTACAGAGACCTCTTTGTTAAAGCAGTTGTTCTCTCTGAGCTTGCTGCCTGGCAGTTGCAGATGTAATAGTTTTCTCCTTAACAGCTCTGGTTATTATATACACATCTGAGAAGATGTCTATTTAATTGTTGGTCCAGTGATAAAATGCTCTTGGATTTCCTTGCCACTGTATTTACATTGCCTGGAAGCTGGACAGGAGTCTCAGAATGAGGCATATCATTAAAAGCAACAAAAAACCAGCAAGAATAACCTGCTTCCAAAAAGTGACATTGTCCTTTGGTGAGATGGGTGGGTGGATGGAAAAACAAAGGTACAGGATCTGTCTGTCCTACAGCTGGTTTGCAAAAAGCATCTTCCTCCTTTGAATCCAGATGTTTTTTTCCCCGCAAGAAGCAGATTCCCATGGTGGTGGTAGTTACTATTCTGCTGTTCTTTGAACACAGTGAGCGTGGTAGGAGTCTGTTTTGAAAATAAGACATCTTTGCATCTAGTGTGTGTTGGGGTAGGGGAAAGCTATAGAAGTATTTTCCTTTGCTTGTTAGTAATGATGCTAAGGATGAATATAGCACTTAACTTTTCTAGAACTGTATAAATCCTTTAA
Organism: Jacana jacana; assembly: GCA_013400555.1. Lineage (NCBI taxonomy): Eukaryota > Metazoa > Chordata > Aves > Charadriiformes > Jacanidae > Jacana > Jacana jacana. Next base: position 662,837 of record VZTM01001826.1, on the reverse strand, counting down.
GTGGAGTCTCACTGTACAAAATGAGAGGCAAAACAGAAAATACTTTGTCTATAGGAGCCTCTGAAATATCATAGAATCATAGACTAGTCTAGGTTGGAAGGGACCTTTAAGATCATCTCATCCAACCATCAACCTAACTCTGACAAAAAGCCATCGCTAAACCTTGTCCCCAAGCACCATTTCACCCTGACTTTTGAATACCTCCGGGGATGGTGCCTCAGCCACTTCCCTGGGCAGCCTGTTCCAGTGCTTGATAACCCTTTC
>VZTM01001826.1:634123-662467 GCA_013400555.1 Jacana jacana | reverse complement strand
CTCTCTACAACATCCTTTCAGGTAGTTGTAGAGAGCAATAAGGTCTCCCCTCAGCCTCCAGGCTGAACAACCCCAGTTCCCTTGGCCTCTCCTCACAAGACCTATTCTCCAGACCCCTCTCCAGCTGTGTTTTCCTTCTCTGGACCCTCTCCAGCACCTCAGTGGCTTTTTTGTGAACCGCTTGTGTCAAACGCACAGTTACCCCTCAGTCTTGTTTTAGCTGAAATGTGCCCTTCAAGGTCTGTCTTACCCAAAAGTGTCCTTTGAGTCCTGGGTGATCAGCCTGGATTACTCTGCACCTAGAAATGACTTTTAGGGCTTGCTTCAAGAAAAGTGAAGTGGGTTTTTGAAGATGTGTGGCTTTCCACTTCTGTGTATTTGGGCATGAAGCGCTCCTGAAGGCATCCCCTTTTAATGGGATGGGGCACACAGGGCAGCCACCAGTTCTGGGAGCCACCAGCTATGAGCTGTGTAGGTCCCACTGCTCTGGGTGGTCTGTGGTCTAGAACGATGGCGGTTTGTTGTGGAGCATTCTGGTGTGGCTTTACAGGGTGGAGGTGCAGGTTTTGGAGAACACTGTCATCTCCCTCTCAAAGGCTTTGCTTATTTACTTGCCAGAACTAGGGATTTAGGATTGCCTAACAGCACTGACAGCTAAACAGCTTAGTCACTGCAGACCTGGAAGAGCTGCATTTCTGAAGCTCAACTGAATTGGTTTGAACTGCGTTGTTTCCCTCTTCCTAAAGTATTAATTGCAGTAATAACTGACTTTATTTCCCAGGACCTTGTTTACTGGTTTGTTTACCAACAGATGCTCACGTGTAAGCTTATGCATTTTTTCTAGTTGTCCTTCTGACATGCAGAACAGCTGTAATTATGTGAATATCTTTGGAATTCACTTCGTTGTCAGCAGCCCCTTGAAATGGGCACCGAGGTTCATCTCAGGTGCCTCCTTTGCCCTGGAACTGTTGGTAGCTCTTATTTACAGTCCCATTACTATTTCATGTCCCTCTGCGAAGGTAAGGTAAAATAACTGCACTAAATAAAGACGTGCAGAGGCTTGCCAGACTGACAGTGCTATTGCAGTACGGTCTCTCTGGGTTCCCTCTGCAGATGTTAGTCCTCTTAAAACAAAAAAGAGCTGTCATTCTGAGCAAACACTTAATTCTGAATTGGCAATAAACCCATATGTAGAAACTCTTATTGCCTTCTTCCAGCGCTGTCGATGTTGCTGCTTGCAATTTGGGGTTTTTTGCCTTTCATTGTTGTTTACCTGGACTTTAGGTTTGGGGTTTTTTTTTTTTAAACAAATTTAATTGTTTTTTTTTAATTGATTTTTTTTATTTATTAGTGGAATCTAATCAAAAGACATCATTCCAAGAAATACCTAAGCTGAATGAAGATTTGGTGCAGAAGCAAAAGCAACTAGAACAAATTGAGACTGGAGAACTGGGGCTCAGTAAAATTTGGATAAATATCACAGAGATCAATAAACAGGTAAGAGGGGTCAGTTTTGGAAAATAGTAAAATATTCCATTCAAATTTATTTTTACAGAAGTTGATTTCGACTGCAGCGCTCAGCTTTTATGTAAGGACTTCTGTGACCATGTGCTGAAATTCTGGTTTTGAAGTTAAAATGGAGTATAAGCCTCATCATTAAACAAGTTTGGGCATCTAGTTGGACTGGAGACTGGTTGCAAAGAGGAGAAATTGTGCAACTGCTGGAAAGGCTTCCGGCAGCATTTAACCTGAGAACTGTGCAGTTCTTAATTTTATTGCCAAATAACTGTGATATTTATGAAGAGAGATTTGACATTTCAAATTTCTGAGAGTGACTGCAAGCGTTTCATAAATGTGGGAAAGAGGTAGCTGAATCAGTGCAAGTTCCTACACACGAAGTACTAGTGTTTGTGAATATAAAATCTGTTAATACACACTTGGAATCTGAGCTGGTATAAATCTCACTCCTGTTTCCCTGGCTAGAACTAAGCCACTTAACAGAAAGCTGTTTCCTCAGCTGCTGCATTAACTCATGCTTCAAACAAAGCAGCCAGCAAGGCTTTTATTGAAATTCTTGCCTCACGGGGTAAAAGTTCAGAGCTGCCCACAGTTAGTGGTATCAAGAGGTGTAGGGGGGCGAAAACCCTCCCTGACACTGGTGCTTTGGGTTTAATTTTTGAGAGTCCTGAGGTGCCTGCTCAGATTGGTTTGTCATCAGGCCTGTGTAGTGGTTAAGTGCTTAATGGGGCACATAAATATATTTGAAAATCCGCCTTGCTTTCTTTGGCATCTGACAGTATGTGTTATCCACAGATATTTAGGTGCTTCACTGGATTTTTAAAACACAATAATTTGCACCTGGACAGCAAAGATACTTGTACCTGCTTCTTGCAGGCTCTTGAGTCGCTTTATGGTCTGGTTATAGCCTGAGCCAGGCTTTTTTCCATCAATTGTTGGGATGTGCTGCTGGGAATTAGTTTAGCCAATATTCACAGCTGTGGAAGCAGAGACTCTGCAAGCTGATCAGTGCTGGCCTAATGGAAGATTAGGGTCCTGCCTGTTTTCTCAGCTTGTGAAAGAACTTTTTTTCTTTTTTTAACCATAAGAAAGAGGCTTCTGCCTGCTCTACTTCTGTGTCCTCAAATGTGTGAAGAAATGTTTTTTTCTTTGTTTTCACCACCGATGGCTACAAACTGATCTTAAAGTGATAGTGTTAGCAATTAAAGAGTAGCATGTAGCTGGTTTTAATTTCTTTGACAACCTCTCAGTTGGAATGAACAAGTAATCTTGAGGACCTGTTGAATAACTTCCTGTCTGGGTCAAACAGTTGGCAGAAACTGAGCCAACCCGCTATCCCTAGATTGTCCCTGTTCCACTTGGGGTGGTGAGTGGTGCTCCTTTGCCTGTTACTCAGCTGGATAAGTTGAATGACTTTGCTGGGTTTTGCCAGGCAGGTTTGATTACTAAATAGAGCCGTAGGGGACTGCTCTCTCTCTGTAATGATTTACTGCACAATGTTTTAAATCTTTCTTGAGCAACAGCCATCTGTCTTAAGGGGATGAGTGTAAAATGGGCAGAGGGTACCTTATAGAAAAGAAGGGGTTTATGTGATTTTCATTCAGTTTAAAGGAAAAAACCCAATAATTTTGCTTCTGTTGCAAGAGAGAATATTTTTAATGTAGCCTAGGCTTCATTCTAACTTGGATAGAGTTGTGGGATTTTTGTGTGTGTGCATATATAATTTCTTCTTGCCTTATGTTTTAATGTTAAAAATTAAGTCATTATTATTGGGGAAGGTCAGAATCAGGATTATGTTGGTTAATTCTAATTATTCCTCTTTGTTTTTAGATATCACTATTGACCTCAACAGTAAATCATCTCAAAAACAACATAAAGTCTGCTTCTGATCTGATTTCTCTTCCTCTCACAGTAGAGAAACTAGAGAAGGCAAGTACTGTAAATGTGGCTATTGCTAAATGCATTCTGTGCAGCTAAGCTGCAGCTGGGCTCTTGGGGACAGCAGTGACAATGGGAGTTACCCACATTGCACATGAGGTGTATTTACTTGTGTTTAATTTGGACTTAATATACTTGATATTGTATGGTCCTATGATAATGTGTGGCAGGTAAAAAACATGAAGGCCTTGTTTGTCCCTTTCTGGAAATGTGTGTGTTTGTATACCCTTGTCAGTTCTTTACCTTGGAGAGGTGATCCTTCTGGTTGCTTTCCTTCAGGTTGCTAATCTTAATATCAGTTAAGAGACTTGCAAAAAGTCAGTCTGCAGCTTTACAACTCTGCCTGCAAATAGGTGGTTTGTTTAGTTTTTTTAATTGGAAAATAGGTTGCTTTCTGGAAAGCATCCTCATCTTGAGCAGTATGTAGTTCTACGTCTGACTCTGCCTTTACCATCTTGAGGCAGGTAAGGGTCTAACCTGGGAGCCGTGGGCCTGAAACACCAGTGTGGGAGCTTTCTTGGTGTTCAGTACATGCACAGCAAAACGTAGATTGCACTGGGAGGGTTTTCTGACAGTCCATTGGAAGATGGGCCCTACTGGGTGACACAAACCTTCTTCTGAAGTGACTTATGTTAATAGTGTCTTACTCTGCCTTAGCTGAGCCTTCTTTACCAAAGAACTGTCCTGTTTATTTTTGGTAAAAAGAATGCTGTGTTTAAGCTTCCCCGTCTCTTGCTTGGCAGCTCTGTTTAGCAATAAACATTTATATTGCACTAATGCTTTATGTCAGTCCAGTCCCGTGGCCTTTATGGGTTTCTACTAATTTCCTATCCCTTCAAAATTACTGTATAATCAACAAGGTAATCGCGTGCAAAGTAATTAGTGTGGTTTTGCTGATCAGGCTGCTAGGATTTCTTCTTCTGGGAGGAGTACAAAGCTATTTCCTAAACTTCAGACTTGCTGTTAGGAGTATCCTGGATTTCACCATCTCGTATCAGAAGTTAAGGCAGTCTGTAGTCTGGAACCTGCACCTACTAAATATATATAAAAATATGTAAAAAATATAGAAAAACCTTGACATCATCTTGCTGCCATCAGGACAAAGTGTTAGGGCTAACAGGTTTCAACTTGCAGTGATGTGCTGAACAACAAGGCTTTTTCACGTTGAATTAAGTCCATCCTTGGTCACACTTCATGAAAAGCAAAGATCTTGAGAACAGGGTTCTTTCCAGACTGTGTTGTTGAGTCTAAGTAGGGTGTTAGATGTGCCGTCTGTTTCCACTGCTGACTTGATGCCATTTTGCTTGCATTTACATTTTGGAAGGTTGATATAATAAAAACAGAGCTGGAATCTTTCTAGGAGGTATATTGTGAGGTGTTGAGCATAAGAAAAAAATATTCTGATGTTTAAATACAATAATTTTAATCATTTCTAAGTGTCATGTTAATGAAAAGCGGTAGTTTTCAGGACTTGGACTTCCTTTTGACCTCTGTGTGCGTGTTGTACTACCTCCTGTCACAGAGAACTTCAGTGGGTGTGGGTGGGTAAGCTGGCTTTTGATAGCCCTGGTGAAAAATCTGCTGCTCAACTATCCATTGCATCCAGCTGTCTTTGGGATTACCTGCCTTTCTTGGCAGAAATAATCTGTCAGTAGTCTTGGCTAACTGGAAAAGTCCCAGTTGACTGGAGGTCAGGAAATGTGATGACCATCTATAAGAAGGGCTGGTAGGAGGATCCAGGAAACTATAGGCTTGTTAGTCTGACCTCAGTGCGAGGGAAGGTTATGTGCCAGATCATCTTGAGTATTATCATGTGGCGTGACAGCCAGGTGTTCAGGCCTAGTCAGCATGGGCTTCCTGAAAGGTGGGTCCTGCTTGACTAACCTGATTCCTTCTGTGACAAGGTGGCCTGCTAGTGGACGAGGAAACAGTTGTGGATGTTGTCCACCTAGATTTTAGTAAAGCCTTTGACACCATTTTCCACAACATTCTTCTGGAGAAACTGACTGCTCGTGGCTTGGATGGGTGTATTCTTCATTGGGTGAGAAACTGGCTGGATGTCTGGGTGCAAAAAGTGATGGTGAATGGAGTTAAATCCAATCGATAGCCAGTCACAAGTGGTGTTCCCCAGGGCTCAGTATTTGGGCCAGCTCTCTTTAATATCTTTATCAGTGATTGGGTTGGGGGAGGATAGAGTGCACCCTCAGTAAGTTTGCACATCACACCAAGTTGGCCAGGAGTGTTGATCTGCTTGAAGGTAGGAAGGCTCTACAGAGGAATCTTGCTAGGCTGGATCGATGGGCCAAGACCAGTGGTATGAGGTTCAACAAGGCCAACTGCTGGGTTGTGCTCTTGGGTCACAACAACTCTGTGCAGCGTTACAGGCTTGGGGACGAGTGGCTGGAAAGCTGCTGCCTGGTGGAAAAGGAGCTGGGGATGTTGGTCAGTGTCTGGCAGAATATGAGCCAGCAGTGTGTCCAGGTGTCCAAGAAGCCCAGTAGCGTCCTACCTTGTATCAGTGTGTCCAGCAGGACTAGGAAAGTGATTGTCCCGCCTTACTCGGTGCTGGTGAGGCCCCATCTCAAATACTGTGTTCAGTTTTGGGCTGCAAGAAGGACATTGATGTGCCCAAAGAAGGGCAACAAAGCTGGTTGTGGTTCTGGAGAGTAAGTCTTATGAGGAGAGGCTGAGGGAGCTGGGGTTGTTTGGCCTGCAGAAAAGGAGGCTGAGAGGAGACCTTATCTCTCTCTACAGCTACCTCAAAGGAGGTTGTAGTGAGGTGGGAGTCAGTCTCTTTTCCTAGCAGTTGTTACTTGGGAGAAGAGGAAATAACCTCAAGTTGTGCTGGGGGAGGTTTAGGTTGGATATTAGGAAAAATTTCTTCACTGAAAGGGTTGTCAAGAATTGGAACAGGCTGCCCAGGGAAGGGGTTGAGTTGCCATTCCTGGAGGTATTTAAAAGATGCATAGATGTGGCACCTAGGGACATGGTCTAGTGATGGTTGGATTTGGCCATCTTGAAGGTCCTTTCCGACCTAAATGATTCTATGATTCTGAGAAAAGGCTGCTATTCTTAGAATAGGATTTAGGTTTTCTTAAGCCTTTTCCCCTGTAGATACTGCCTCTGAAAATGGTGAGCTGCTGCTGAAGGATTACTGAGGGAGTTCCTTCTGGACAGTGACTTTTGTTCAGCCTGATGGAAGGTGCTAAAGGTGTCCTGAGGTCCTCCAGGGCAGAGAGGATGCTTACTGAACTGGTGTTCAGGCTTGTGGAATGAAGAGCTGGAGGATGATGTGTGTGGATTTCATTTGAATGTAGCCTGGGTAGCTTGAGGGTCACAGAATCCTAGAATGGTTAGAGTTGGAAGGGACCTTAAAGATCATCAAGNGATGGTGAATGGAGTTAAATCCAATCGATAGCCAGTCACAAGTGGTGTTCCCCAGGGCTCAGTATTTGGGCCAGCTCTCTTTAATATCTTTATCAGTGATTGGGTTGGGGGAGGATAGAGTGCACCCTCAGTAAGTTTGCACATCACACCAAGTTGGCCAGGAGTGTTGATCTGCTTGAAGGTAGGAAGGCTCTACAGAGGAATCTTGCTAGGCTGGATCGATGGGCCAAGACCAGTGGTATGAGGTTCAACAAGGCTTAACTGCTGGGTTGTGCTCTAGGCTGGATCAATGGGCCAGGACCAGTGGTATGAGGTTCAACAAGGTTTAACTGCTGGGTTGTGCTCTAGGCTGGATCAATGGGCCAAGACCAGTGGTATGAGGTTCAACAAGGCCAACTGCTGGGTTGTGCTCTTGGGTCACAACAACTCTGTGCAGCGTTACAGGCTTGGGGACGAGTGGCTGGAAAGCTGCTGCCTGGTGGAAAAGGAGCTGGGGATGTTGGTCAGTGTCTGGCAGAATATGAGCCAGCAGTGTGTCCAGGTGTCCAAGAAGCCCAGTAGCGTCCTACCTTGTATCAGTGTGTCCAGCAGGACTAGGAAAGTGATTGTCCCGCCTTACTCGGTGCTGGTGAGGCCCCATCTCAAATACTGTGTTCAGTTTTGGGCTGCAAGAAGGACATTGATGTGCCCAAAGAAGGGCAACAAAGCTGGTTGTGGTTCTGGAGAGTAAGTCTTATGAGGAGAGGCTGAGGGAGCTGGGGTTGTTTGGCCTGCAGAAAAGGAGGCTGAGAGGAGACCTTATCTCTCTCTACAGCTACCTCAAAGGAGGTTGTAGTGAGGTGGGAGTCAGTCTCTTTTCCTAGCAGTTGTTACTTGGGAGAAGAGGAAATAACCTCAAGTTGTGCTGGGGGAGGTTTAGGTTGGATATTAGGAAAAATTTCTTCACTGAAAGGGTTGTCAAGAATTGGAACAGGCTGCCCAGGGAAGGGGTTGAGTTGCCATTCCTGGAGGTATTTAAAAGATGCATAGATGTGGCACCTAGGGACATGGTCTAGTGATGGTTGGATTTGGCCATCTTGAAGGTCCTTTCCGACCTAAATGATTCTATGATTCTGAGAAAAGGCTGCTATTCTTAGAATAGGATTTAGGTTTTCTTAAGCCTTTTCCCCTGTAGATACTGCCTCTGAAAATGGTGAGCTGCTGCTGAAGGATTACTGAGGGAGTTCCTTCTGGACAGTGACTTTTGTTCAGCCTGATGGAAGGTGCTAAAGGTGTCCTGAGGTCCTCTAGGGCAGAGAGGATGATTACTGAACTGGTGTTCAGACTTGTGGAATGAAGAGCTGGAGGATGATGTGTGTGGATTTCATTTGAATGTAGCCTGGGTAGCTTGAGGGTCACAGAATCCTAGAATGGTTAGAGTTGGAAGGGACCTTAAAGATCATCAAGTTCCAACCCCCCTGCCCTGGGCAGGGACACCTCACACTAGAGCAGGTTGCTCAAAGCCCCATCCAGCCTGGCATTAAACATCTCTGGGGATGGGACATCCACTACTTCTCTGGGCAAACGCAGAATAGAATCATAGAATCCTTTAGGTTGGACACTTCAGTGCCTTACGATCTACGAGCATTACAGGGTCGTCAGAAAAAGGGAGTTTGAAATGGGTTCTGTTTGTTTTACTGATTGAAGAAAGTATTAAAAATGGAATGAGTAGCACAGGGGCACTGGTGATGGTGGGTATTGTAGCCCACAGCCTGAGACTCTGATGGTGCTACTCTGCCAGCTGCTAAAACACCAGCACAGCCTTACAGAATAGTTACTTGCTAAAGTCAGAGCTCAGGGAAGGGGAGTCCATGTAGGTGAAGGCAAAGGAAAGATGAGATGGGACTAGCAGAAGCAAAGGCAGCTGTCAGAGCACAGGGGCTTTCCTGATGCTTCAGAGATATTCTTTCATTCTAAAAAAGCCAATACTTGCCTGAAAATCTAATCTGTGACCTGTGACACACTACCTTAGTAGTGTCTGGGTAGCCCTGGAAGACAATTAAGGCAGGACAAATCAGTGATGTCAGCATCCTTGTATTCAATACAAATCTTCCATGTAGAGAGGAAGTAAGATGTCTTCACAGCAGGATTATTAATATTTTTAATCAGTGCCAGAACACTTGTTTTGGGAGCAGGATTAGCAAATGGCGTAATTTTATTTATCTGGTTTAAGCTCTCATGGTGTAGAGCACGTCTTTGTTTATTGGTCTGGGGATATGATGGGTATAACTTGCAGTTTTCTCTGCAAAGAAAGTTCTGAATGCTTCAAATTCACATGCCTATTTTTTTGTGGCAGTCTGCCTGCGGTCTCACTAGCAAAGCACTGTGTTTAGCAAACTGAAACTTCGGGGCAGCGCTGAGGAAGGCTGAGATTTTTGTCCTTTTCTTTATTCCAGACTGTAGCAAACATAGGTAGCACGCTTACCAGTGTTTCTCACGATGTTGAAAATATACAGACAGCTATTGAAGAGTACAAGAAATCCACAGAAATACTCCAGAATGATGTGGTAAGAAAACGTAGTGGTTTAACACCTCATTTTAACCCTTAGCTGCCTTTAACCCTTAGCTGCTGAACGTGAAGCAAATTTAAGAACTGTGGAGTTCTGATTGCACCTTCAAAATACTTCTGAGGTTGCAGTAGTTGCTGGTTGGTGCATTAGTTTATTAATCTCCTAATCCCTGTGTGGCACCAAGTAAATATTTCTCTGGAGCCACAGTTGTAGGTCCCTATTACACTTCTTATCCTGCAGATTTTTGCTGCCTGTTAGACTGACGTGGGGCCTTGGGAATCTCTGCTTCTGTGTGATGCAGGATACTGCTTGTGGGAACTGTTTGCACTGGTTTAGGTTTGGGGGTGGTAGAAGTGTTGAGATGGAGTTTGTTGGTTGAATTAATGGTAAAATTACTGACCATTGTTACCAGAAACTGCTCACTGTATTTATGCTGACCTCTCAGTTGGGGTTAACAAACAGAGCCAGTAATGAAAGTTTTTCAGCTAAACTGTGATACTTCAATAAGAAAAAAAAGTATCTAAATTTAGACACATTGTAAAACTGAATTCAACCAGTGGATGCTACAAAGACATTGCAGATATGGCAGTGTGGATGATAGTAATGAAACGTGTATCATAATACTTCATTAAAGGGAGAAAAGCTAATTAGGAGGGTATAATTAAAATAAATTTGGACTTTTTGTGTTTGAAAGAGAAAACTCCATTAGGCCAGTTAAAATGGTGCACACACAACAGACATGAGTGACTGTAATTGTAGCAAAACATCTGTAGCTGCAGCCTGCCAGTTAGTAAAAGCTTAGTGGTTGGGGTTTTTAATTTTTACAGGCATTTGCTAACATAATTTTCTACTTCTATCCTTAGAAGGAATTAAAACAGGCACCTTCACTTCCCTCCACTGCTGTGCCAAGGACTGAGAGAAATCAGACAGAAAATTGCAAAAAGGTATTCTTCTCCCTTGCATAAGGAATATTAGTACAAGTATGGCTGATATATAATTTTTTGTGTGTTTTGCAGTAGAGTAGTGTACAAGAAAGTATGTTTTTTATCAAAACAAACCATACACTATTCTTCAAACTAAAATACTCAAGATAACTTTGCTGCAGTTTGCTCCTGTTACCTGTGCAAACCAGGAAGTACCCTAGTCTGAGAGTATTTGGTTGTGTTGGTGGGTGAGGAGTAAAAAGACTGAAGCAAATATCCCCAAATATATAGGTGCACTTTGCTCATGGAAATGGAAATGAATTTAAAGGATTTTTATGGAATTAATTTTATGGCAGGTACTTGCCAATCTGAGTAAATTTGGGAGTGGTGAGTACTGAGTCACCCACAGAGTAAGGAGGTGTGGAAAGCATGGATTCAGCAACAGGAAAAAAAAAAATAAAAAGGATAACGTGTGGGTGTTTAGCTGAATGGGTTGGAACAGAATGACTGCATTTATTTATATTTAATACAGTGGATACCTTTAAAAATTAATCTGGTGTATAAATCTTGTAGGGGAGAACTTTGTAGAGCAGGGCTGATGGTTGGACTCGATGATCCCAAGGGTCTCTTCCAACTGAAATGATTCTATGAATATTCCTAGTACTTGCTTTCTTGGGAAAAATAGTGTGGTGACTAAGCTTGCCCTGGAAAAGGAGATGAATGGGCTTTCTGTGTTTGTTGGCACAGCTGAAGTGATTACATTAGCAACAAAGAGGTTATCCCTGAGGAAGAATCTCGGTTTCAAACTTTGAGTGCCGGTGTAACTTCCTGGAAGCTTCCAGTTGGACGTTTTCAGCGGTGTCGGTGGAGAGCCAATCTGAAGCCTGCCCAGTTAAACTGGGCCAGTCACCACGCTGTTACTAGCAAGAGCCCTGTGCAGAGGTTGAGTAAACTGTGACCTTCTGGGTTTATATTTCAGGAAACGCAGTCACTGCATGCAGCGCTGGAGGAGCTAAATAAGACTGTAGTGGCATACCAAAAGTTGAATGACCTCAAGCTTCTAAATGTGGATTCAGCCATTAGTAACCTTACCCGGGGGGTTCTGCTGTTAGAAAACTCTCCCCTCGCTGTGAATCCTCTGGACAGAAGAGAGAACTTGTCTACCAGCCTGGTAAGTATTTAATGACTAAGGGTGTCTGCTCAGGTGAGTAGTTTCAATAGTTTCTATGTGCTACAGATACAGCTTTTCAAACCTAAGTCAAGAAAATGTCAGAATGAAACTCAAGACACCTAGGATCTCATTTTAAAAGGCTGCCATTTTTTCTGTATTTCTGAATGGATAAGCAGCGTTAAGAATATCTCTGAAGTAGTCATTTCTTCCCTGCAGGATCTACAGAAAAATGTCCAAAACACCGTGATGTTTAAGACTTGGGTGACCACTTAATGGGATGGGGTTCACAAACCTCTGTAACTGTGTTTTTGAAAGGCGCTCTGGCGTGGAATCATCAGAATGGTTAGAGTTGGAAGGGACTTTAAAGACCATTGAGTTCCAACACCCCTGCCCTGGGCAGGGTCACCTCCCACTAGAGCAGGTTGTTCAAAGCCTCATCCAGCCTGGCCTTGGAACACCTCCAGGGATGGGACATCCACAACTTCTCTGGGCAACCTGTTCCAGTGGCTCACCAACCTTACAGTAAATAATTTCTTTCTGGTATCTAATCTAAATCTCCCCTCTTCCAATTTAAGGCCATTACCCCTTGTCCTATTGCTCCACTCCCTGACAAGGAGTCCCTCCATATCTGCCCCGGAGGCCCCTTCAGATACTGGAAGGCTGCTAAAAGGTCTCCCAGGAGCCTTCTCTTCTCCAGGTTGAACAGCCCCAACTCTCTTGGCCTGTCCTCGCAGGGGAGGTGCTCCAGCCCTCTGATCATTTTCATGGCTCTCCACTGGACCCATTCCAACAGGTCCATGTCCTGAGTTCGTTAAAACCACTGAGGAGCTAGGTGGGCCTCTAGATTGTTCAGTGCTGCTTTAATGCTAATAAATCAATAATAAATAAGTTCACAAATCCTTCTGGTGTTTTCCTTATGCTGTAGTGGGACCAGTCTGTGAGAACTGTATGTTTAGCAATAAGGAAGGTGCTGACCTTGCTGTGATAAATTACATAACCCAGGCTCTTCATGTTTATTCTTGCATGTATGGGTCCTGTGTTTTTTCCTGCTTCGTGCCTGCCAAATTTGAAGGAAATAAACTCTGTTGTGAAAAATAAGAAGCACATGAGTGAACTCAGCTCTCCTTTATTTTTCCTGTAGGGGGGTGATGCAACTACCTCTCGAAAAGTGGAAAATGAAGACCAACTAGATAATGAAACTCACTCAAATAAAGAATTGAAGGTAAAAGTAAGGAAACACAAGTTACATTGGATCAGTAGAGCATGCCATTGTCTCTCTAACTGAGCAAGCAGGCTAATCCAGTCAAGTTTCTTTCAAAAGTCCAGAGTAGGACAGCTTATCTGCCCCATTTTGGGGACATGAAGGTGATTAGGATGGAAGAAAATTGGTAATAGATTAAAGCCTTGTCATTCTGACTATCCCTCCATGCAGCTGAAAGAATCTTGGGGGGTTCAGATCATGGTCTGGCGGAAGAGGGGACTCTGGCAGCTGGCTCATCTGATGTCTGTGCTCTCGGCAAAACTTGCCCAATTTTTGTGGCTTCACACCACACGTGGGGCTACGACATTTATTCAGGTTTAAAAACTGCCTTAGTCTGACTTAGAGAAACTTTGCACTAGTGGAGTCTATGAAGTTATTAAAGCTGGTTCTTGGTAATGATCTGGTGACTGGCTGTGAGCGGGTTTCAGACAGTGGCCGAATCGTGGGCTGGGGATAAGAGACTGCGTTGCTGGGGTTAGTTTCCACCTTCTGGAAAGCAGGCGGGTGAGTGAATTGGCTACACTGGGAGTTCTAGGCTTGGATTGGTGTGGACTTAATCTTTCATCTAGAACCTACTCATAAAAACAAAATAATAAAGCAAAGATGCTCTGGATTAATAAATGTGGTGGTTTTACATTGGCAGAGATAGAGTGACTCCTGCAGTGAGGTAGTCAGTACCCTGGGTGAACATTTGAAACAATTATGTAATTCAGTTAATATAGAAATGTTTGCTGTGAGTGTGTTTGACTCTTTTAGTACAATTTTGCACTATGTTGCTCGTTTATGTAAGAAACACGGAAGTTAAATCTCAGATTCTTTTGAAATTGGGTGTCTGCTTTTCAGGTTGAGGCACTGTTTTCTTACAGACCAGCTGAATTTATTCCTTACAACTTTCCATAGATTTTTTTTTTCTTTAATTTTATTTTTAAATCTTGTTTATAATTCTAAATTTGATCAGCCTTGGAGAGCTCTAAGGCACTGGAAAGTACTTACATGTTTTAAATTGCTTCTTTCTCTAATCTTCTCCATCTACTGAAAGGATGCTTTTTAAGACTTATTTTTTTCCCTACACGTGCAGGAAACAGGAACTAGAGATTCTCAGGTATCAAAACTAAGAGAGAAGCTTCAGCTGATCAACGCTCTCACACTCCAGCCAGAAAATGACAGACCCGTTGACACATCGAAGAATGGTAAGAATGCTGTGTAATAGTAACCCGCATGCTTGAAGGTTCCCTGTGTAATGCAAAGAATAGCTAATGAAGGTGCATAAATTAGACTGTAAGGTTTTGGTGGAGATTAAAGTGGTAGGAAACTGGTGGCTCAAGACCAGAAAACTGTCAGTGGCTATCAAAGGTGACTTTCCATGTGTGTAGCAGAGTTCACGTGCATCGGTAGCTTGTTTTTGGAGGCACGCAGTGATTAACCAGTAGAAATTTCTACCCAGTAACATCTGGTTTTTTGCCTTTTCAAAGTCTAAGCGTACCACAGAGGAAAGGTCTGCTTCTCTGCTGACCGGTCTCAGTTCTGCACTTTGGCTCTGTATGTTCAGGCAGTGCTGAAGATAAGATTTGAGATACTTCCTTACAGTGGAACTGTGCTTATCGTTAATTTGCTAAGCAGCAACTTGGAAGTTAAGACCTTGCTGTTGGGGAAGATAATAAAGTACCTGCATTGACAAGGTGAAAACAACCTAGGTGGGCAGGTGTAATTTGCATAATAAAGCTTGTTCAGCACTTCCAGAATGGGAAGTAGAAAGCACTTTCAAGTCTTTCATTATGGGGTTTACAAATACACATCTCCTGCTACAGGATGAAAGGTTAAAGCTGTGTAACTGTCCAAAATAATTTCCTCCCTTTTGTTCTTCTAGTTATTGGTAAAAGGGGACAGCACTACTGTATCCTGCAACAATTTTGCAGCATTCTTACCCCATACAGCATCTATGATCCAAAAAATATTGAAATATGTAATTTTATCAGATTTATTTTTCTGCTAAGTGTAACTCTGTAGAATTTGTAAGACTAATAGGAATTATTTTGAAACAGTTGAAAGTAGTCCGAGTTCTACAGCAAAGCCCACAGACCTTTCAAGGCTGGCTTCAAGGTCAGCTGATGACAACACAGAGAGTAATGGACAGCTGAGACATCTGTCCTTACCAGGAATTTCCAGCATCGAAGGTATGTCCTTTCTAGCCTGATCCTTTCTTTTTCTGTTTCTATTTCATAGAATTGTTTAGGAGACAGTAAGTATAACTGGAATTGCAGTAGTGTGGCTGGGCATTCTGGGAGAACTGAGGTCGATTTTTAAAGCTTGAGAACTACAGACTTTTTTTTCTTTTTTAAATCTAATACAAAAAACTAACTGAAAGGACTAATGTGTAAAAGAAAAGAAACTAGGATTTAAATCACTAGGGTTGGGAACTGTATTTTTTATTTTGTTTGTTTGAATGCTCCAGAGCTTGAAAGAGAAGTCAAGGGCAGAATTAGGGTGCTGAAGGAAAGTGAAGTAGGTGTGATTATGTATATTCTGGGGGTGTTCTCTTTTCTTTTTTTATTCTTTTCTTTTTTTTTTTCCTTTTCTTTTTCTTAAGAGAACACTGCCTGGTCAAATGAATGGTTTCTGGATCTTGCTGTTCAGTCTCTTCAGCTACTGAAAGGGCAATGCTTTGCACCAGGAAATGAATAGACACTTTTCCCTTTATATCATCTGTGCTGTTGGTATAGCAACAGTCATTCAGAGCTTGCTTTTGCGGAGGATAACTTCATCTGCATGCAGTGTGTGGCTGTAGGATGGGCTATTAGACGTGGCCAGAAATAGGGATTGCTTTTTATTTTTTTTTTCAGATTTAATCTAATTTAATCCAGAAATGTTCATGCTCTTTTTTTTTTTTTTTTTCTAAGCTGTTACTGACAGCTTGCAAAAACATGGAAGGCAAACTACATACTTTGGGATGCTTTGTTTAATTACTAGGTAGTAAGATACAGTGCAGTAGAACTGGGAGAGCAGATTATAGGATATTACAATGTACTTAAAGGAGCTACTTTTAAACCCTTGTTCTCTTTGCAGATCTTCAGAATTTGTTTAAAAAAGCAACTGGAGATGCTGATGGAAAACTGTCATATGAAGATCTTCAAAAGCTGCCTGGCTCTGCAGCCCAGGAGTCACAGAGCTTTAAGAAATTTGACACAGATGGAGATGAGAAATACTCATTACAAGAACTGAGATTAGCTTTAGGTGTATAGGGTATATATATTTAGAAATGTGATATTGGTGGATGCTACTGTAGCTAAAGGAAACTACGGGACATGAAAAACTGCGTCTGCACTTTCCTGGTGTTTTACTGATTTTTGAAGCTAAATTACTGTACACATTGCCACCTCTTTTTTAGTTTGCATTTATTGAAAAAAAAGAAAACCAAACAAAACAACCCAAAACCCAAACCTGCAAATTTATCTGTTGATAGGACGTAACATTGGGACTGTGTTAAAATCCAGAAAATTCCCCAACTTGGAGACGTTTTCCTCTCATTCTTTCCTTTTCAAGAGAGTTCTTGTTTTTAATTTAAAATGTGTACATACTAAAATAAAAGTATGGTTTTATATTTCACTGAAATTTGCCTTAAATTAGAGAGCTGCACTTTATGTAAAGCAGAATGAAATCTGTCTTGTAAAGATAGGCTTCTTCTGCTTGTAAATATTTGAGAGAGAGTAAATTATGCATATTTAAGGGGAAGTTTGTGTCAGGGGCTGTGTTGGTAGTAAGCTGTCTGTAATGAGAGCCTAAAAGGGGTGGTTAAGAGCTTCACCTAATTTCTGGTTTTGAGTAAATATAGCCATGAATGAATTTGGACTTGGAGGAAAGCAGGAGTGGTAAATCATGCCCATCTATAGCAGGACTTCTTTTTGGAAGGAAGAGTTGAAAGTTTTTATATTGTGAGCCTACAGGAGCAATTACCTACCAAGTGCTTGGGTTTTCACTTCAGCATCCTTTAGCTTTGCTGTATTGCATCCAGATTACTTTTTGTGAGATGAGCCTGTCTGTTTTTAAAAAACATAGCAAGCATTGAATAACTTTAACTGAAGAGTCCACAACGTGGCCTGCAGAGTGGCACCTAAATAGTTCATACCTTGGGTATGGTCAGCGGTGTGCTGATGGTCTCACTGACAGGGTCACTGGAGATCTTAACTGGATTGCTGGTGCTGCTGGTTTCTTCCATCCACTCTTGTTGGGGTCACAGATGAAGTGGCCCAAGTAGGGGTCCTGGTCATGAGGAGTGTGAGCAGGTGGGGAAGGCCCAGCAGAAGTAGGTTTGTGGGCTACTTCCTGACTAACGTCAGCGTGATCACTTCTTGGTACCTTAGCCTTTTGTTTGTTTGCCAACATAAGGGTATAAAAAGCAGGATAGGAGCGTGCAGTGGCATCAGTGTTACCTACTGAGACATGCTTTGTGACTGAGTTTTCCTTACTGTGGAGGAACCTAAGGGTTGGTTTGTATTAGTGGAGCTTAACACAGAGCGTGTTTATAACCTTCTGGAACACAGAAAAGGACTTGCTGAAGGCATTCTCTTGCAGATTAGATCAGGGCCAAGTTAGATGACTTTGCTCACAAATACTGCTGATCTTGTTGGGAGGTCTTTTGTGATGATTAATCAATTGAAGTTGCCCACCTTGCTGAAACATCAGTTTATGAGGAAGTAGGTTCATAATCGTTGACTTTTCTAGAAAACTTTGGATTGGACGCTCATAGTTTTGTGAATAATTGTATTCTGGAGGTACGAATCGGTGAAGGAATGTACACAATGGAACCCTGTTACTCATTGCCTAGGCTTCTTTCACTGTTGCTCTTCTATCCTGTTTGGGTAATGCAGATGTGGCCCAATATGGTGATGCTTTTGATGTGACATTTGAAAATACAGTATTTAAAAACCAAACCAAACCAACCAACCGACCTTGGCTTTTGAGAGGACAAGAAGCCAACACTTGCTTCTTGCCACTTCCCACATCCTTTTATACACTACTGTGTGAGTCCTTAACCAAATAAAAAACAAAACAAAAAAAGAAAACAAGCAATAAAATGTAACCATTCTGGTATTTTATTTGTACATACTGTAACATAGCCACGGGCCAGAGTTTGCAGAATATTTTTGGAAGTTTGATTTGTATGGAATTTAACTTACCTTAAAATTTAAGGAATTACCGTATCGCTGCGTGACCCTATCAGCCTTCTGTTTTGTTGTACTCTGCTCTAGGTTTAGAAGGCTCTTCACCAGCCCTGGGGACACTGTCCATGAGGGGCAGCGTGTGCCCCACTCCAGCCCCTAGTGCCCCAGGAGCCAAACTGGTCCCTAACTGGCCACCCGGCGCAGCTCTCCAGTGGGGTGCAGTTCCATTTGCATGTCAGGAGCAGAGTGGATTGCTAATTGCTGTAATCACTGCTGTTGTAGGGTGGCCTTGTGCTACCCATTTAATGAAAAGTGATACCCCCCCAGTGCGGTGGTGGCTTTATTTTGCCCTGGGGTCGCTGGTAGAGTTCTGCTGTAGGCTGGAAGCACTGGTCCTGTCCCTGCAAGTGGTCTGCTGTGCTGACAGTCTCTGTTGCCTACACTTTCCCAATCCCTGATCCCTGCTGGCTGTTGGTGGGCTTTCTCTCTGGCGTTTTATTCCTGCTGCAGGTGGTAGAGGGCATAAAACCCACGGCTGTTGTAAATACACTTGTCCGTACCCCCTCTCTGCCCAGCTGAGGGAGTCGTGGGCGGCAGCGGGGGCTGTAGCTGGGACGTGCTGTTACACTGGGATTCTTGGCTTCGCTTTCGGGGCTTTATTTGTGGGGCTTGGGGTGACTCCCGCGTAGGGACCACCGTGTACCCTTCAGTCCCGTTCCCGGTCTCTCCGAGGAGCGGAGCCGCGCATCGCCCTTCCCCGCCCCGCTGGCTCTGAGCTACGGCACTCTGCGCCTTTTACCATGTAACGCCACTTTTCATTTCCTCTCAATAAAAGCTTAATTTTTTTGGGTGTGCGGCTCCGGCGGTGTCATTCCGGGGGCGGAACGTTCCGGCGGGGCGGAGCGCAGCGGTAGAGGAGGGAGCAGGCCGGCGCCGGCGCCAAGATGGAATTTCCTGTGTTCCACTTCGTGCTTGATGTCCCTTTTCACTGGGCTCCACTGAAATGAGTCCAGCCCAATATTCTTGATGCCCACCCTTTAAACATTAAGAAACATTGATGAGATCCCCTCTCAATCAGGCTAAACAGGCAAAGGTCTCAGCCTTCCCTCACAGAAGATGCTCCATTCCTTTGATCATCTTCATAGACCTCTGCTGGACTCTCTCCAGTAGTTCCCTGTCCTTGAACTGGGGACCCTAGAACTGGGCACACTATCATAGAATCATTTTGGTTGGAAGAGACCCTTGAGATCATAGAGTTCAACCATCAGCCCTACTCTACAAGTTCTCCCCTACACCAGATCACTCAACACCACATCTAATCTATTCTTAAACACAGTAAGGGATGGTGACTCCACCACCTCCCTGGGCAGCCAATTCCAGTGACTGATCACTCTTTCTGTGAAGAATTTTTTGCTAATGTCCAGCCTGGACAGTAGGAAAGGACACAGATGTGGCTTCACCAGGGCAGAGTAGAGTGGAAGGATGACCACCCTCTGCCTGCTGGCCATGCTCTATTTACTGCACCCCAGGAGACCACTGGCCACCTTGGCCACAAGGGCACATTGCTGGCTCATGGGCAACTTGTCCAGCAGGACTCCCAGGTCCCAGCTGAACCCTATCAAGGTTCAGCTTGCTGAGAGATCATTTTGTTAACAAAAAGTTAAAATTTTAAGTTAAGGTCATTAATCAGAGCCACAGTAAACATATTAAAAGACCAAACGATGTTTATCACCCAGTCCTGTTAATTGTCCTTTTTCCGATTCAGGTCCAGTCCAGATGTATTTGAATCCCGTATGGAAAAGAGAAGCGAAGTGAAAAAGCAGCCAGTGGGGTATTCCAAGCAAGGAGAGTTTATCAAATGCATGGAGGAAAAGGCAAGGCCAATTTTCTTTGTAGTTATAGCTTATATTAAATGTCATTTATGTAGGATCAGCATAATGCTACAAACATACGGCGTTCCTGTTAGTAGGAAGCCCCAGAATTTCGCTCCCTGATGACTAAAAATATTATTCTGTATTCCAGTGTATTATTTTGCTGTATTTTAGGTTGTAAATTTTGCACTTGGGGTCTTACTTGTTTTCATTAGTTCCATATTAATTTGGCCTGATGGAGTGACAAGATCTTGTGTTTATCATTTTGGAATGAATAAAAGGAAGCTGCTCAGTAATATTGGCTCCTAAATGCGTAATAGTTTGCTTTAATCCTTTCTGATCTTGAAATTCATAATTCACATTGTTTACTCATCATCTTTTTCTCCTAATCAGTATTTTATTTCAATAAAATACATGGCAGCAAGCTCTAAGAATCTTAAATTTGAGCTCATACTTGGAACGTCAGGTCAGCAGGTGTGTTATGCATGGAAAGGAAGGCAAATCAAAGGTATTTAAAGTATCAGCTATAAATAAAAACTAAAGAAGAGTGTTTTTCTTCCAGGCAGACGGCGTGGGCACAAAGACATCAAAGGGAGGCTTCACAAAAGATAAGGTAAGGGAAGAGAGCCAAAGTGTTAGGAGAGGACTTGCTGGCAAAGCAAGGATGTAGATTAACTTGCACTGCTACCGTCAGTGCTTCAGACAAGAGCTTCTTGAGATAAAACTAATATTATTTATCCTGCACTTGAGTATAAGGGACTCATTTACTGTTGGGATCACTTTCAAGTCTTCAAACTCCCGGCAGTCTGTTTATTTATTATTTGGTCCTTTCTCTCTTGACATCCTGGAAGTTCCTACTGTTAGGGAATCTGTACTGAATGCTGACAGTAATAAATGGAAAGGCTTAAGATGTCTTTAGAGCATTTCCAAGGATCAGCCAGCAGAGGGACAAGAGAATGGTTGTATTCTTTTGAATTCTTGTATTTTGGCAAACTTTCCATGCAAATCTGCCAACAGAGCCTATGTCTGAGATGGATGAAGGGGGAAGGCTGCAGCTTCTCTTGCAGCTTCAGCAGAGACCTGCATAACTGAAGCAAAGTGTCTTCTGTGCCCTGACAGAATCTCTTCTATTCTGCCTCAGTGTGTGAACCCACAGAGAGCAGTGCGTTACTGCTTATGTTTTACTAGTTTCTTTGGCAATTCAGAGGACTAAGTCACGTTGTAAATGGAATTAAGTTGCTCCAGCTTGATTTTGTTCTCGGTAGTTGCATCCATTCGTTCTGGATCCCGACTTGAATCAGAGAAGTGTCGTCATGCCCAATTCCTTTCTCTTGCAGACGCTTGATTCCATTCTTAATGTTGAGATGGTGAAAGAAAAATCAGCGGAGGAGATAAAACAGGTGATAGATTTTAATGTGATAAAGTTTGCTTTGCCTCTGTGTTTAATCTACGTGTGAAGATGGAAATTTTACTTAGGCTGAAAACCAAAACGTGGCTATGCATGTATATTTATAAAGAGCACATTCACATGCGTATCAATAGTAGAAGATACAGTTTTCTCCATATAGGTAAGTCCACCTAGGAGTTACCTGCTTGATAAATAATATACATGGACTTGATCACTCAGGAACGGTCTTGATTATAATTCTTATTGTCGCCATTTAACGTGGAGCAGTTGAATTGGCATCAGCAAGGTTCTGTCAGGTTTGAAGCCCGGGAAAGGGAAACCCTAGCAGTAGCTCACATGCATTATGCTAAGTCTGTTTTGCAAGAATAAAAAAAAAATAATATAAAAGCTTTTGCCACCTTGAACCTTTGTTTTCATTATCTGTCATCCAGGAGCCTGTCTACTCATAATAAATGTGGTTAGAGTGAGGAGGTGGGTGGGTCTGCCTGTTTGTTTGAAGAACAGTGTGAATCAAGTTATTCTCCCTAATATCTGCTTAGCTTTGCACTGTATTCCTTTTCATCAAGTTGTAAGTCACATCTGTTGCACATTTCTGATGGAGCTTGAGTTGGATGTCGGGTTTTTTTCCCTTATCAGACTGTATGCCAAGAAACTTCATCTAGGCCTGTTCATTTAAGGGGGATAGCACATATGAAGGAGCCTTCTGGCACAACTTAGAGAGCAGAAACCCAGCTGCTTTCCTGATAGCTCAAGAACATTATAGGAGTGGTTATGTGTTCTGCTGGGGAGGGTGTGCGACCAGTTTCAGCAGGGACTGGATTTGATAACCCATGAGTTTCCATTGAGTTCCCCTATTTCTGTTTCATTGATTAAACATTTTATTGGCAATTCTCATATGTAAGACTGGGGAAGGGCAACTGAGAAAAGTCCTGAACTTTGGACTTCTACGTGTATTTGTCCATTTATTAAGGACTTCAACCTTCTGTGTAGGTATTGCCATTGTGCTGTCGTGGAGAAAAAGATTGTGAACACAGAGGAGCATTATGCAGAGTCTTATCTTCTGTTGAAACTTTTTTATGTGTTCCTTATTACACAAAAAACCCCAACACCCCAGTATAAAACCTCAAATCCTCTAGACATCTTTACTGTGATTGCTGGGAAAATGTAAGAAGCACTCCTGATGGCTTGTAAATCTTGAGCCACCTCTGAGCCCAGTGCTTATGTCTGTTACCTAATTGAAGTCTCTCGTTTGGCACAAGTACTCTGGAACCTTAGGAGAAGTCTGTTTATTAGCA
Source organism: Jacana jacana (assembly GCA_013400555.1). Classification (NCBI taxonomy): domain Eukaryota; kingdom Metazoa; phylum Chordata; class Aves; order Charadriiformes; family Jacanidae; genus Jacana; species Jacana jacana. Next base: position 639,987 of record VZTM01001826.1, on the reverse strand, counting down.
GGAAAGTCAGTCAGGCTTGATTGAAAAAGGCTCCTGAAACTGCTTACAAAGATTAGTTGACAAATGGAATTATTTTCAAAGCACTTAATATCACTGCTAGATACTTGATTCTAACCGTATCTCATCTCCTTTGCTTCCTACAGATTTGGAATCAGTATTTTTCTGCAAAAGACACAGTTTATGCTGTTATTCCTGTAAGTAGTTCCCCTGTAGTTATGCACTTGAAAGGTCAGTGTACAAAGCTTTCCTTTCTGATTGTGATCCTGTTGCTTGTAAAATCAATCAGTGAAGGAAAATGAGGTTTCAAGAACAAGAACAAACTAACTCTCTGGACTGAGTGATCCTACTGCCCCAAATAAAGGCTTTTTTTTCCAAAAATGTGTATCCCTATTTTTTTCTTTCTCACTGACATCAGTCTCAATAAAGCCGGTACCTTTTTTTGCACACCTGGCTTGGAATTTCCTGGCATTTTCCATTACGAGTATCCAATACTTTTTGCAGGGCCCTAGTATCTCTTGAGGTAGCATTTGTATTTTCAAATCCTTTTTTTTTTTCTCAGAGTTGCTCATTTCTTTCCCCTCTTCCCTGCAGCACGGACTGCTAACTCAAGTTTAATATGGCAGTGTGAGAGCATTTGGCTAATAACTTGCACGTGGCTAATCACTTAGGACTTTCATACATTGAAAATTATTGGCAGCCCTGTCTTTCATTGAGCTTGCATGGTGCTTCCTGTGATAAGATCAAATTTCTAATTCCTGATAGTTTTACCAGATGTTATTTGTTGTTAACAGGCTGAAGGAGGGGCGCTTTTTTTCTGCTTTTGGTGTTCCTTTTTATTCTTTGCTTCAGAGTCGCCGTGCGATCCTGATCACTTAAATCCGTCTTTTCACAGCTGGGCACGGACTGCATGTTCCTTGAGTTCTTGAAACCTCATTTAGATCTGGGGTCTGATTTGCAATTGCACTTGGCCCTTGGAGCTGCAACTGGAGTCGATGGGAGGCTTTATTCTAAATGGATGAGGTGCTGTGTGCTCTGAAAATGGCAATGTGGGGTTTGGCAACGTCGGGCGGCTTCGTGGTTCGGTTTTCCCAACATGTGGATGTTGTGAAAATGGTTTGAATTGCGCTTTTACTGTAGCAGGAGACCAAAGCCGGGAACTCTAGTTAAGATGGTGTTGGTCTTTCATTAGTGGGGCTGGCCCTGGTCTTTGGTGCACTGGTTTAGAGGAGCTTTGGAAGGTTTTAAGGCTTTAATGCAAACCAGATCCTCGGCACGTTAGGAAGCAGGCCATGGTGTCATCGGGGAAAGAAAATACATCTTTTGCCAGAAGCTTTCCGTTGGCTAGAAGAGAGGCCTCACATAATTCTCCAGTGCTCACGAGCACACACGGAGGAATTTTGTGTTGATGAGTGGCATATGTTTGCTTTCATGAACACCTTAGAGTAGGTATGAGTATGTGGTGTTGGGAAGAGAAAAGCAGGCAAAAGAGTTGGGGGAACGCAGAGGACACGCAAATGAGATTGCCAGGTTTCATCACAGATGACCAAATAAGTTTGTGGTTTCAATAAGCAATAAGTATGTTATTTGAGTAAATATCTAGGCTGTATTTTAATACTGAAGAACAGATGACTGTGATGTAAAATCTACAATTTGAGGCCAGGGATATGTCATCTTGCTCAAGTGTTGACACCAGATGATGCAGTAGAGCCATTACTGTAAAAGGACATAATGTAAGCTCAAAGGGTGGGCCCCCCATCTCCCAAGGAATAAGGCTATGGATCCAAGGAGTTTGCTGCTGCATCTTAGTGGTGGCATTGTTAAAACAGGGTGCCAATGACATCAGGTAACTTAAGAACTAAATTCAGTTTTCCATGGACTTATTGTCAGCCATTCCCATAGTGACACTTTCTGTGGGTAGAAACTGTACCCTGTAAAGGTTAGTGAGAAAATTCTGAGTAACTGTGCATCCACATTTGTGTTATGAAAATTGAATTTCTCTTTCTCTTTCCCTAAAGGCAGAAAAGTTTGATTTAATACAGAAGAGAGCCCAGAAGTGTCCATCGGTACGTATGGCAATGCATGGATGTAGAGCTGTAATGCATTTCTCCTCTCTAAAGCCTAATTCATCAACTTTGGACCCTCCTGTATTCAGACTCAGCTTGATTAGTAAAATCCACACGTTCAAATACTTGTCATAGTGCTCAGATAAAAGCAGTGGCTATTCATATGTATTAAAGACTTATCTAGGTATCAGATAGCTAGATATGAGACACGGGATTTAGTAATGAGAGCACAGAATGGATTTAGCTACACACCTCCTGTTTCTGCTAATGGATTTCTTGTGGTTAAGTCTCTTCTGCGCAGTGTTGGGAAGAGCCAAGCCTTGCAGGCCAACCTCATTAATGTTCCTGTGTGTCTTTCCTTATTGCTTAAAGCTTCCTTGCTTTGGCCTGGAGGAACTGCTGTTTTTGCTAGAGCTACGCATCACCGTCACGTTGCATTGCATGTACATGGAAAAAGTGAATTCTCTTGTGTTATGGTTGGTGTGAGTTGCTCCTCCTACTTTTTTATGTTTGTTCGCTGGCAGTGTAGACAGGCAGGAGCACCTGGAAGGCAAAAAGGCAAGAAATCAGTATATTGGGGCTCTGTCCACAGAATGAGCTGAACTTTCTCATGTATGAGCCTGCTTTTCCTCATCATAGATGTGCGTGGCCGTGCTTTCTTCGCCACGCTGGTGATCTGTGACAGATCAATATTGGTAAGGGAATACAAGCTATTTGCATGAAAGCCAAACTGGGCAGGCACTGCATTGTATAAATAATGCATCTCTGTCTCTCTGGAAGTGTGAGTTGTCAAAAAAAGGGCTGTATGGCAAGCACTGCGAAACCAAGTAGTCTAAGTCCTGTTGCAGAGCATTGTAATTCAAGAGCTGTGAGAGGGGGAGGAAGGGGGGAATTGGGTGTAGTCAAACCCTTTATTGCAGATACAGAGTAAATACTGTGTGGGTTGTGTATTAGGTGTATGCCAGCATGGCAAAGCATAAAATACTGGCAGTGTGTAATATGGTTATTTCAGAGATTGGATTCCCAGGATTTGGGTACACTGTTTCTCACGTGGGTTGGTGGGTAGCACATAAGCCTCAATTAGAAGCTCGTGGCTATGAGGAAGCTCAACTGCAAAAGAGGGTAACAGCTAACAAGCTACAGGATTCAGTGGTTTTGTACCACGTGCTGCTTGATTGGTTTTGTCTTCTATTGGAAGTAATGTACTTTTACAGTAATTTCTGCACTGAAGGATGGACTTTGTCCAAATTTCAGTGTTCTGAGACAGAAATGAAATGCTTCACTCCTTGATGAAAACAAAGTAGCTCGACTGCACTGCATTAAGAGGAGTGCTTTTGTAGATCTGAATGGGAGACTTCACTGGATTGATGGATTGGTCCTGTATATTTCACTTGGCAAGAGCAAGATGAAATATATCTGTTTTCCTGAGCTACTCGGGGCTTGGAAAGTTATTTATAGCTTTTAAGTGCATTTCTGTACAGTGTGTTGGCACTTAGTCAGGTATCCTGCTTCTCTTGCTGCTCTCACCTTGTCCTTTTCCTTGGTGTGGGAAAATGAACAAGCCCCTAGCCTATGGGGCTGAATAGACCATAAATCTTTAGAGAGAAAATACTTGCTATCTGGTCTGGAGCAATTAGTGAAATTACAGGATTAACCACTCTGGATGCTTCTTATCTCATATTTGACCATTTCTGCTGTTAATTTTCTAGAAGTGAACCAAAAGCTCAGAGTCTGAATGTTCTCCACTGTCCTTCCTTTTCCTTTGCCTGTCTCTCACGACACTGTTCAAAATATGTGCCAACATGTTTGCTAATGAAATAATACTGATAAGGTAATGCTGGTTTATTGTCTGCTTTGAAGTCTGGTTCCTGCTGTCCTGTCACTCCTAGTGGGGCAAAGAGACCCCTTTTTCTGCTGTGGTTCTCTTGCTAAAGCATTCGTGCTGGAGACCAGTATGACACAGGCATCATTTCGCTCTATGAAAGGGAGAATTGTGGGTTTTTATATTGTTTCTCTGCAGTTTCTTTATGCTTTACCAAGAAAAGAAGGCTACGAGTTCTTTGTGGGGCAGTGGTCAGGGACAGAATTGCACTTCACTTCCCTAATAAACATTCAGGTGAGTGGTTGAAATAAAAAGTCCAAAAAAGGCTTAGTACCGGAAATATATAATATCAGCATATTACTATATATAATATTTTGTAACGATTTTAACCACCAGGTTGTCTATCTTAACTGGAAAATAAATGTCAGGGGGAGACTGCCATTACTTATGGGTACTTAATAAAGTTATGGGTATTAAGTGTCTCTAATCTAAAGGACAATGAGGTAGAAGTCAAATAGTCTGAAAACAGAAGCAAGAGCCAAACTTCTTAGAACTGTTTATGAAAGCTACTTAAAATACCAGTAGATGCTATGAGATGAAATGTCTTTCTGGAAATTGCTGATTCTTTTAAAAGCATAATGGTCTTTAGTCAAGGAAAAACTCAGCCAAACTCTGCAAATCCCTTATTTTCTGTGAATACCAGGAATAATGACCTTTTAATTAGAACTGGCCCTTAAGCCCTGAAAAATGACTGCCTCCAGAGCAGTTAATGCTCAAAAGTTTTGTAATCAAGCCTCCAAATCTGCAATAGAGCTGAAGTTCCTTATGGGCTACTTACAGGATATTTCTCTCCTTCAGACTCAAGGTGAAACTGCTCCCAGCCAGTTGGTTTTGTACCATTATCCTGAGCTGCAGAAGGAAAAAGAGATAGTACTAATGACAGCAGAAATGGACTCAAAGTTCTTGGTAAGAGAAACCTACTCACTGGCTTCCTGCATCTTGTGCTGCAACTCCTCCTGTAGTTTTGAGTTAAAACCAAATTGGAGATCTTTTAAAGACCCTTTCCCAGAGAGTGGTCTTAGTATGTTTCTTGAACCTAATCTAGTTAAGACTGGGGGAACCTAGGAGGAAATCATCAGTCTGGCTGGCTGGTGATTTCAGCTCATTTATTAGGGTTTTTTCTTGGTTTTGGTTTGGTTTTTTTCCCCTCCCCTCACTCTGGGTGTTGTAGTTGATTGTTGCAAAACGATAGAAATGCTTCTGGTTTTCTTGTTAACGGAAGCAAATTTAAAGGATAGCTGTTGCCACCTGCCAGTGAGTTAAACTGGTGAAGTTTAGTGCTGCTCATCAGCTCAGGAGACCTCTGGGGTTCTGTGATCGGTTTCTGGGTGCCTTTGCTCTTTTCCCTCTGGTGTGGGTGTGCTGTTACTTGCCTGTGTGTAACACCACGGTGCTGGGACTAACAGCACCAGGGATGATACTGGTGGAACAAGATAACTAGAGCATCCCGCCTCTAACTGACCTACTTCACACCAGTTCTGAAACTGGGCGCAGAGGAGCCATCAGGAATGCGTGTGCCCGGTTGTATCTGGGCGCAAACAATCAATTTTTGCAAACAGGTCAACCAGAAAATGTGAGAGATGGTGCATTTCCAGTGCCTCAGGGTGGCTGGGGATCATGAAAGACATCTTTGACCTCTGAGGTGTGTGCTCAGCAGGAGAGCGGTTTGGAGGCACAGTGCTGGAGTGTGTTAAGCAGGTCAGGGACAAGAAGGAGGAGGTTTGTCAAGAGATTTGCAAAACTGAGGTGACATGGAACAGAGCCATTTGATGCGTAGGGCTGCAGCCTTTCAGCTGCCCAGGAGTCTTTTTCAAGGGGGTACTCAGTTCCTCAGGTACTGTTCCTCAGGGCTCAGTACTGGGGCCTTTGCTTTTTAATATCTTCATTGACGATGTAGATAGGGGCATAGAAAACACTAT
>VZTM01001826.1:580277-633964 GCA_013400555.1 Jacana jacana | reverse complement strand
AAGGCTTATGAGGATCGATTGAGGGAGTTGGGGTTGTTTAGTCTGAGGAAGAGGAGGCTGAGGGGAGACCTCATCACTCTCTACAACTGCTTGAAAGGGCACTGTAGAGATATTGGTGCTGGTCTCTTCTCACGGGCAATGAGCGACAGGACAAGAGGGAATGGCTGCAAGCTGCAGCAGGGTAGGGTTAGGCTGGACATTAGGAAAAAGTTTTTCATGGAGAGAGTGGTCAGCCAGTGGAATCAGCTGCCCAGGGAGGTGGTGGAGTCACCATCCCTGACTGTGTTTAAGAGTAGATTAGATGTGGTGTTGAGGGATCTGGTGTAGGGGAGAACTTGTAGAGTAGGGCTGATGGTTGGACTTGATGATCCCAAGGGTCTCTTCCAACCTGAATGATTCTGTGATTCTATGATTCAACTGCCACAAAAGCCCAGGGTAACAAATGCTTCGTCTTCACTTGCAGGTGGTCCATGAAGCGCAGTGCTTGGCGAATCAGGTGCAGCTTTTCTACGCGACGGATCGTTCTGAGACCTATGAATTAGTGGAGACCTTCAACCACAGATCTAACGAGTTTAAATATATGTCTGTCATAGCAGAGCTTGAGCAAAGCGGACTTGGCCGAGAACTGAGACCTGCTCAGGTTCCTGACAAGTCGTAGGGCCTGAGAGGTCATAGAGGGTGAAGAGAGCCAGCAGCAGGCATGGAGTCTCCTAGGTGGAGTGGTCCTGTCTCTTGTTTTAGGAATTTGGTTTGGCTACAGAAAGGATCTGGAGACCTCCTGGGAGCGTGATAGTCAAGCCTGTCTGGCACCGGTGCAAGATGAGGACTTAGGCCATTTGAACGACAATAACTAATTGCCAAAACGGAGCCCCAGTCCATGCTTTCAGTGTGACTTCATCAGAATGAGCCATCTTCTTCCTGCTCCCTAACTCACTGCTGCATGTTGTGGTTCTGAAATCTGAAATAAAGCGAGGGAAGAGGACTACACTGACATCATTAGAGTTAACAATCAGTGTTTCTTCACAGTAAATGCATTTTAAATGCTGTCTGCCATTATAACTGCATGGTCCAGTGCTTTTTCATCCGTGTGGAATTCGTACAGGCTTGTCCATCAAGAAAAGAGAATGGGACCGATGGTCTGAAACAGACTCCCCTTTGTTAGTTTGTGTGTGAGGTTCCTTGCACAGATGTGTACTGCAGCCTGTGTTCTCCTCGGGGTTAAAATACACAGTGACTAGATTTGCTCTGGGAAGTTTCTGCTGCTTAATTGATACGTTAATTTTATCCTGCTGCTGTGCTTCTGTCTTCGAGGTGTTTGTCTTGAGGAGAAGGATACTATAAACATGGGGTTAATTTTGTAAGTTTTGGGGGTAGAGGGATTACCGTGTGCTTTACAGGATGTTTTGGTTTTTTTCTGGGACTGGCATCTCATCAGCCAACGCTACAAATGGTATTTGAAGGGACAGAAAATAGCTCTTGTTCCCATTTCAGGAAAGGCACTCTCCATAATAAAAGCAAGAAGGAATGACCCGGTAACAGATCTCAGGCCACCGGGCGGCTTCTCAGTCGCAGAGTGACAACTGGTGGGAAAATGCAGGTGGGAATATGCAGGGCAGCTGTAACACCGCAGCGTTGGTAAGAATCTGGCTTTTAAGGACTACAGCTGCTTTGGTTTTTAAACCTGCCTCCAACAAAGGAATCCCAAAGCATTTCTGCTTCGAACTTCTCTCGTTTTCAGTCCCAGCAGAGGCAGGGTGTCTGTGGTCATGGACATAGTGCAGCAGTGCTGAGTGGTGTGGCCTGGGGGTGGGTTTGTCAGCCTAACACCGCTGCAGGGGCAGACAGGTAAACAGAGGGCCAAGAGCTTTGCAGGAGCAACACTGAAGTATTTCCCATATCCACATCAAATCCCTGGCACTAACTTGCCCTTTGCAGTCATTATCCCTTACCTTCAGGCTGTACCAACCTGGTAAGTATTCCCTCCTTTGCCAAAGAAATGGAGGCCAGACGGGTATGCAACTTGGCTATTAGAGGATGAGAGATTTTTTGGGGGGCAGGACTCGTAATAGAATTTTTGTCCTACCCTTAACTGTGACCTGAGAGGGAGGTTTGGTTAATTACAAAGGAGCCTGTTGCTGTAAGTCACACTCTCTGTCACTCCATCCTCTCCTAGGACATGAACAGTGCCCAGCTCCGCGCTAAAGGTAGATAGTAAGGCTTTATGGTTGGGGGTCTCTTAGCAGCATCTTGTGTACATTGGGCACGAACTCTTGTCCATTCAGGGACTTGCCGAGGTGTTTTGAGAAGAGGCATGCTCCTGGGCTTCTGCCACAAGAAGGTGGTCTTGCCCCCTGGTAATGTCATCTTTCTGTTTGGTGGCTTGATGATGGTTTCCGATTGCGTTGGGTCTGTGCGTGTGTGCAGAGCAGGGGCATAATCAGAGGAGACGTGGATAGGGCTGTTATAATCTGAACAGCAAATCACCTTCATTAAAGAGCCTTTCTGCTTCTATTTTGTAGCATTCGTGCTCCATCTATCATTTTCCCGTAGCTGAAATAAGGGCAGTTTGGGTTCATTATTCACTTCCTGCTTTGAGGAAGTCACAGTTGCTGTATTCATTTTTAATACAGCTATAATGCATCTCTAGAAGAGTAATGGGCAACAGGAGGGAAATTCACGGCTTCCAGATCCACACCGGATCCTTTTCCTGAGCTTAGAAGACCCAAGTCTTTAGAAAAGGCTGCAGCAGTCACTACCTGAATTTTGGGTGGGATTTTTCTACCCACCTTGAGTAATCCCAAACTAAGAACTTCTCCAAGGGTTTAAGACAGACAGAAAACAGCAAAATCAAGGCATTTCTTGCACTGCACGCATTGGGAAGGCTTTGAAATAAGACCCTGAAGAAGCAAAATAGATCCCAACCCATGCAGGTGTTTTCTGGCCCTGGCAGAGGTAGAACAGACTGGTGGAGAAAACAAGGGCTTTTTTTTAACTTTTTTTTCTGCCTGGAAGTGCACGCTGTGACATGGGAACTCTTGTGTCGGGGTGAGGCCGCTTGGCACAGATGCCTGACTTGGTGGCAGTGACCTGGCGCTGTATGGCCTCTCTCCAGGGAGCAAAGAGCCAGCTAGGCCCGTCCATGGATGCGTGTGTGCAATGGCAGGGAGGAGCTGAGAGCTGCACACCCTCCTGGGAGGTGTTCCCAGATCTGCTGCCGGGGACGGGGTTTGCTGCAGCCCCGGAAAATGTTAGCGCTGTGTTTTGTCCGGCGAGCCAGTCCCGTGGACTCTGCCACCGAAACGCAGGGAAGCTTCCCACAGCTCTGGCCTGCTGTACTCCTGTATAATCTGTGTCACAATCATAGAAACACAAGGTTGGAAAGGACCTACAAGATCATTTGAGAACTTTGTAGAGTAGGGCTGATGGTTGGAATCGGTGATCCCAAGGGTCTCTTCCAACCTAAATGATTCTATGATCATCGAGTCCAACCATCCTCCTGTCACCGATATTAAATCATAGAATCGTTTGGGTTGGAAGGGACCTTAAAGATCATCCAGTTCCAACCCTCCTGCCATGGGCAGGGACACCTTCCACTAGACCAGGTTGTTCAAAGCTCCATCCAGCCTGGTCTTGACCACTTCCAGGAATGGAACCTCCACAGTTCCTGTGGGTAACCTGTTCCAGCATCTCAGCACCCTCACAGTGGTGTAACACTGGAATGGGTGATCAGTGGCCAGTGGTCTTTCGTGGCTGTGTGGCTTCTTTGGAGCCTGGGATGTACTTGTGCATGAACCCTGCTGGTGGCTGCCTGGCTTCGGTGTGTCTGTAGGACATTTGATGCACGTAAGGTCCGTGCTGAGCCTCAGAGCTGGTGAAAATAATGCTGTAAGTCTTGGTGTGGGGAGAGAAGGTGACTGTGAGACTTGTGCTGTGCGGCCACTAGAGGGAAGGGTTTGTCTCCTTATTTTGAGCTACCAGCATGCACACAGCTTGCAGGAGCTCAGCTTTGGGAGCTTGGGGTGAGGTTTGTGCTAAAAAACGGATAAATGCCCAAGCTGCTCCTAGGTGGTCAATAACGTGGTGGGTTGTTCTGAGGTAGACCAACAATTCCTCAAGCCTGGTGTGCTAGATCCTAGATGAGCTGCCTTGGGGAGGGCAAACATAGTTTTCCAGGTTGCTTTGCTGATTTCCAGCTGTGTGTGGGCCAGGGTCTTCACAGCTGAACCAGCTGCTGAAGGAACCACCTCCATCTGCTAGGAGAAAGCCCCGGGGCCAGGGATGTGGCATCACCCCCTGCTAGGAGCTGTGGAGCAAGTTTTGCAGCTCGAGGTCCATGTTGGCAGCATCTCAAAACCCGGTTTGCCCACCCACCACCCCTGTCGCCCCGGGGAGGTGTACCCCCACGTCAGCAGGAAACCCAGAGCCCAGCCTGCTCCCGGGGGAGACACCCTGGCTTGTGAAAGGCGGCTGTCGCAGCAATCAAGGAAGTGCAGACTGAAGGATGATGATGTTCTTACCCTCGCTTGAAATGCTGACTCCAGTGCTTTTGCATTTTGTGTTGGGGTTTTTTTTTTCCCCTCCTGTGCTTTAGAAATCAGCCAGACTTCAGTCCCTTCTGATCTACGGCTGAGGAAGTTCCCATTCTGTGTCTCTGAGCTTGTTCAGGACTTGGTGGAGCGAGGAGGGGGAACTGGCTCTTCCTGAGGCTGTGTAAGCTGAAGAAAACTCTGGGTATGTCCTTTGCCTCTCAGGGAATAACTGGAGCAAACCCACCGCTCCCTTTGCTGTGTCTTGGGGTCTGCACAGGCACGGGGAGCCTTCAAACCCTGCCTGAGGCACAGGCATCTCCCTGGATGGTGGGGTGATGCACTGACTGGGGAGCTGTGCTGATGGGGTGCTCTAAAGATGGGGTGCTGGGCTGGTGGGTGATGCACTGAGTTGCTGTGCCGATGGGGTGCACGCCATGCAAGGCATGGAGTGGCCATGGAGAACCCGGCCTGGCACCACAGCCTTTGGGGGGTTCATGGTACTATTACCCCCCCGGTGCAGCTGTGTCCTGCCAAGCTGTGCGAAGCCACATCACTGTTGGGCCTCTTTCTGTGACTGCCTGTGAGGTCCAATCGAGCCATCCAGCCCTCCAGGCTCGCTTCCTTCCCTGCTTCCTTCCCCCCGGATAAATTCAGCCGTGCACCTGCCTGTGGGAGCAAGGCCAACCTTCCTCTTCCTTCCTCCGGGAAAGACAAATGCCCTCTTCACAATAACACATCCCTCCTGCCCCAAGCCTGCCCCTTGGAGCTTTTCCTCTCTCCCAAGTGAATCCTGCCCTCCCTCCCCGCAGCTGGGGCCCGGGTGGCTCCGGGATCATGGGCTCTCTGCTCTGTGAAGTTTCCCAAACCCAAAGCCTCGTGCAAAGGGGAAACTCCCCAGCCAGGAGATACTGCTGACTCCCACAAACGTGTGGGGCTGCAACTTCAGCCTCCGTGCCCTTTTCCTGGCCCCTTCTCCTTTGGCTCTAGACCGCTGAGGGTGGGAGGGACCCCATTTTGCCTCAAAGTATTTTGGCTTCATCTTGCCTGGATGTAAATCCTGGCCGTGAGTTCCCTCTGGGATCTTTGCTATACGGCCAAACCCCTTCAGTTTTGGATTTGTGCCTGCTTTGTCGCTGGGGTTTCAGTTGAAAATTTCCTCCTGGCTTGGCACTAGCTGTCAGGAGTCACATCTGCTCCGCAGACCTCTGCCTCCCGTTCACAAGGTCCAAGGCCATGGTGTTGTTTCCTGCATTGCTTGGGGACAAGCGTGGATGCTGGTGCCTGCTGGGCTCCCCCAGGGTGGAGGACCAGGGGCGTTGCTCAGCCCTTGCTGGGTCTCAGGGCAACTGTGACGTGGGAGTAGGGAGCATCCATTGTTGGGGACTCTCCCCAAGTGCCAGAAGGCTTTGTGGAGTTGCAAGCCACTTCCTGAACCTGGCTGGATCTGGGTGTGGGGCTGGTTCCCTAGTGGCCAGGAGGAGCCTGCTGGGCTCCTTGGGCCAGATACTGGTTTCAGGGCTGTTACTTCAACATGAGACTATCTACAATGGCCATGAGAGATTTGGTCAGGACCTGATGTAGAAAAGGCTCTACCTCCATCAACCAGCCCTCGGGTCCTGGGAAGAATGTATCCACAGAGCTGAGCTTTTGAGGTTGTGGTTGTTGGACCTGAATTAGCTGATGAAGGTGGTGGGAAGCAGCCAGACAAATGAATTTGTCACCTTGTGCTTCCCTCCTGCCCCAGGGGCTGAGTGTGCAAGGCGCTTTGCCTCCAGATTTTACCTTTTCTGTAGAAACGTGCTGCGGGTGTGAGACCTCTCAGTTGTCTCACGTTGCAATGGGGGCCAAGCACTCTGTGTCCTCAGTGTGTCCTTCTCCCATCCTTCTCCCATCGCCTTGGCCCATGACCTGCCCTTCAGCCACATCCCAGAAGGGGACAGGCAGGAAAGTCAGGGGCTGCTGGGTTGTGCAAAGCCCGCGTTCATACTGGTTCTGGCTGAAAACAATCCGCTAGCGGCTGCTGCCTGATGCTGTGGGCTCTTTGATGTCTTCTTTGCTCCTAATAAGATGCACCTTCATAGCTGACAAATAGTTTCCATTGCACCTACACAAAACCAGTGCAGGGAGAACAGATGCCTTGTAGGACTTGGGCTGAGCTTCATCATGGCCATCTGCTCTGGGAGTCTGCTGGAAAATCCAGGGTGTTTGCCATCACCGGGCAGGTAACTTTATTTTTAAAGACTGTCTCTGAACATTGTGCCTCAAGGGCAGACATCACCCCAAGCTGAGAAGCCCTGTTAGAGGGGAAGGAGTCCAGATCCTGCAGAGATGTGTCCCACAGGTGCACAGTCTGCTTGGGGTCAGAAGGTAAATCTGTATCTGCAGCAGGGGCAGCCGGGCAGGGTTCAGGAAGGCAAACCTGAGCCCTCCTGCTCCGTGCAGACCTGCCAGCAGCCAGATCCTCCCAGTGCCTTGGGCTGCTGAGCTTGTGGTTTCCTTTCTCACGCTCCTGCTGCTCCCCCACCTCACCCCATCACCAGCAAGTGCTTGGCTGAACCTGAGTTCAACGAATGCTTAAATGAAGCCTTGAAATAGGCTTGTAGACAGTAAACTATCCATGAGCCAGCAATGTGCCCTTGTCACCAAGAGGGCCCATGGAATCCTGGGCTGTGCAGGGAAGAGTGTGGCCGGTAGGTTGAGGGAGGTCATTCTTCCCCTCTACTCTGCACTGGTGAGGCCTCAACTGGAACGCTGCATCCAGTTAGGCTTCCCAGTTTAAGAGAGATGGGGTACTACTGGAGAGAATCCAGCGTAGGGCAACAAAGATGATTAAGGGATTGGAGCATCTCCTTGATGAGGAAAGGCTGAGAGACCTTGGGCTCTTTAGCCTGGAGAAGAGAAGGCTGAGGGGAGACCTTATTAATGCTTAGAAGTGTCTGAAGGGTGGGTTGAAGGAGGATGGAGCCAGACTCTTCTCAGTGGATCCCAGTGACAGGACGAGGGGCAACGGGCACAGGCTGGAACACAGGAAGTTCCATTCAAAGATGAGGAAAAACTTCTTCAGGGTGAGGTTGATAAAGCACTGGAACAGGCTGCCCAGGGAAGTGGTGGAATTGTCCTCCATGGAGGTATTTAAAAGACGGGTAGATGCTGCACTTATTGACATCATCTAGTGATGGCTTTTGTTAGAGTTAAGTTGATGGTTGAACTCAATGACCTGAAAGGTCCCTTCCAATCTAGGCAATTCTCTGATTCCATGAATATGCAGACATCTCCAGCAATGCCAGCCTCTCACCTCGACGCAGCTGAGCTGGGCTGCTCCCCTGGGAAAGGCACAGGAGGGGTTCAAGGTCAGGCTGGATGGGGCTTTGAGCAACCTGCTCTAGTGGGAGGTGTCCCTGCCCAGGGCAGGGGGGTTGGAACTCGATGATCTTTAAGGTCCCTTCCAACCCAATCCATTCTATGACATTATGTGAGTGTGAGCACTGGGGCTGCTGCCTCCCACCCCCCTGCAACACCCGTCAGCGTCACGTGTGGGGGTGCCCCGTGGGTTTTAAATCCCCACCCAGGAGTCTGAGCCCTGGTGCAGAGTCCTGGCCCGTGCTGGGCCATCCCACGCTGGCTGGCCGCCCCTCTCGGCGCTGAGCGTGCAGGCACGGGCTCGCCTTCGCCCAGCAGCATTTAAATACCGCAACGCGCTTCGGAGCTCACCCCACCTCCGAGACCGGCAGAAAGTAAGTCTGCTTCGTGCAGGGAAAGTTTTTCTGGTGGTTTTGTTTTGTTTTCTTTTCTTTCTTTCTTTATTCTTTTTTTTTATTTCCCCTCTCTCTCTGGCTTTTCTGTTTTGGATGATGTCCAGCTTTGGCCTGGCACCGAAACCTCCGGCTGATTTTTTGCGTGCGTGCAGGGGCGGAGGGAGGCTGAAGGCAGACAGGGTGTGCCAAAGATGGGAGGGAGAGGAATACTGCAGGATTGCATCTCCTCTCCCCTGGCACGCTGCTGTCCTGTGAAAGACCCCGGAGCCAACAGCACGGGACCGCGTGCCAAAAAGAGGACCTCAGCGTCCAGGAATGGTGCGTGGGTGCCCACCCCTGAGCGAGGGTGCCCGCTGTGGGGGCTGGGGGGCTGGCTTCCAGTGGGTTTTCCAGGGCCAGCTGGAGCTGCTGGCGGGGTCAGGACGTGACATCACTTGCTGGAGAAAAACCCCTCGGTCCTGGGGTTCTGCAAAGAAACCCCCGCGAGCGCTGGAGCGTGGCAGCCCTCCCTGCTGCTGCAATCCCCAAACCAACCACCCACAGTCCCAACGGGGAGCCTGCCTTGCATGTCCTGTTTTTATTTCTTCATTTGTTTGTTCGCTTGTTTTTCCCCAGAGAGAGCAGAAAGTGCAGCAGAGGGATTTGGGGCTGGGAGCGCCGTGGAATGAGGTGAGTGCTGGGGGTGGAAAAAGTGGGAGCTGCTCCCCCGAGGATGCTCCCAGGGTGATTTTAGGCACAAGTTGGGCAAGACCTGGTCAGGGTTAGCCTGGGAAGGAGCAATCCTTCACCCAGCTGGGACACAGACGCCTGCATAAGGCTCTTCCCCTTCCTCCATCCGTGTCTCAGCTCAGCTGCCAGTGTAAATACAGAAGGAGCCTGTTTGGCGGATGTGGGAGGGTCGGGGAGCTGCTGCTGGCGGGGCAGAGGATTAGAGCAGATGGCCTGGGGTGCGCAGGGGAAGGGGGGGACACGCAGGGGAAGGGGGGACGGGCAGCCCTGTCGGCAGCTCCTGTTGTGAGCAGAGATCCGTTTCCCCGGGTGGGATAGTCCCGGCAGCGGTTTTGGTGGTGTCAGAGGGAGGGCGGAAAGTTGTGGGCGGAGGGAACTGGGTGAGAGCAAGCGGCAGAGATGATTTTTCAGCAGCTGGCATGTCTCCTCTCCTCTTCTTCCCCGAGCTCACAGGCCTGGAGCTCCCGGTGTTTGGGATTACGGCACTGACTGTGGAGTAATCGCCCTTGAGACTGAACCAGAGCAGCTGGGTGCTGTGGAAGCTGTTGGACACGTCTTGGCAGGGCTTCTAGCAAGTCACCGGTGACAGCAGCGAGATCCCAGCCCCCAGGAATGAGGTACCCCCAAAGAGCCCTCAGTCACACATGGGTGTCACCCCCAAAATTAGATGGGTATGCTCTCCGTAGCCTGGAGAGATGGGGCTTTGCTTTTCTGCTTGGAGGTGTCTTGGGTGACTCGGGGAAAAACTTTTTTGGGCCAAGCTGTGGTCCTCAGGGAGTTGCTGCTTCACTGGTGGCGTGGTGGGGAGGCAGGGCAAGGAGCAGGACAGAGCCAGGGGACAGTGGGGCTGGCCAGGGGAGAGCCAGGGTCTGCACGGTCCCATTCCTGGAAGCCGTGCTGAGTCCATTTTGCATGAGTTGGGGATTTCCCAGTGTCAGGAGAGCAGCGGGGAAGCACGAGGGTGGCTTCCCCTGGCAGCTGCCCCAGCCAGGGTGTGGGGAGCTGAGTCCTGCTGCGGTTCTGGGGGGTGCTGCTCCAGAGATGAGTACTCAGGGGCTGTCTCAGAGAATGCTCATACCTCTCGTGGGTCTCTGCAGCGCCAGGTGGATTTGGACAAGGAAGGTTTGGCGGTAAGGAGGTGCCGCTGAGAGTTCAGGGCTTCTCCACTGTTCCCCCAGCCTGTGTGCTGAGCCTTGATCCCTCTCCCGGCATCTTGTCTTGGCTCATTTCCTGGAATTTTCCATCGTTTGGGTTATATTTGGGATCGGCAGCCAATAACCCCGTTTCTCACGGACAGCCCAGCTGGGGCTTGGCTCCAGCAGGAAGCACAGAGAGAGTGGGGCCAATGCCCTGAGACCGTACTCCCCAGCATCAAGGGCAATGTCCCCCTTCCTTGGGCAATTAAAATCAGACATGGCTATTGCAAAGGCTGGAAAATAGCCTTCGTCTCTCTTGGAGCCTCTCTTGGGGCCCACAGCCCCTGGCTGGATTGGGTCTGGGGTAGCTGCAATGAAAGGGATGCTCAGGAGAGGCAGCTTTGGCCTGTGAGGTACTCCTGATATACTTTCACGTCCACCAAGAAGAAGCCCTGGTTGCAAAGATGCTCTAGGACAGGTTGAAGATCAAACTTTGCAACAGGACCTCTCTAGAGCTTTAAGGGAGGCTCAGGAACAGGGCTGTTGAGTAAGCAGTGAGACTAGACGCTTCCTAGAGCAGCAAAAAGCCAGCTGAGCCCCAGGGCCAGCTGGTTTCTGGTCAGACTGTCCATCTGGAGGTTGGCTGGCTGCTTTGGGTCTCTGGCAGACAGCGGCTGAGCTGATGCCTGCCCTGCTCCTCCACCAGGGATGGGGCAGGATGGGACTTCTACACTGCCTGTGGTGGTGAGAAGGGAATCCCCTAAGGCAGGGAGGCAGAAGAAGACGTCTAGGCAGAGGACAGCAAGATGCCCTGGGGAAGCCCAAGGGGATTGTGCAGAATGGGCAGTATTTAGCCTCCACTTTGCCCTGTGGTGCCTGGAGCCACGTGGATCTGGGCTTTCCCTCTGTGGCCTCTTCCCAAAGCGGGAGTCTCCCTGCGGATTGCCCATGGTGTTGGAGCCTTCCTGCTCCCCAGCGAGGGCTGGATTGTGCTGCTAAAGCAGCTGCCTGCAATTTCCATCAGATGCTTGTGTGTGTATGTAACTGTCTCGGGCTGGATCCAGAGAGGATGCACTCGGCATCGGAGGTGCTGGTGTTGGTGTTGCTTCTCCTCTCCAATCTTTAATGCTTCCCAGGGGCACTTGCAAAGTACTTTTCCCCCTGAAGCCTTTGCTTTGGCAGCTCTTAATATAAAGGCAGCCCAGGGAGGAAGAGTTTTGAAGTCAGGGAAACTGAGGCAGGGAGTGTGGGACCATCCCCAGTGCCCATCACCTTGGAGACCAGCGGTGTCTCTGACGGATCCTTCCTGCTGGGTTTCTGACTAAAGCTCATTTGGGGTCAACGATGGAAGTTTTTGTTGGTGACTTTGCCTTGTCTCTGCAGGACTGGGGGGGAGGAAGCCCCCCTCCTGCTGCTCTGCCTGCTCTCCCCTTTTGTTTTGCCAGTTTCTAAACAGACTTTTCAGAGTTGTTTTCAATTTACTACAAAGCCTTTGCCTTGCTGTGTTCCTCTGTGGTTTTCAAATGATAAAAAAAGAAAAAACCCAACAAAATGCTTAAGTAAAAAAACAAAACAACTCTCAAACCTGAAATTAGCGGCTTAGTTTGACCCTGAACTCACATCCCTCCCATCCAGTTCATTTCCTCTCCTCTCTGGACCTGCCAGCAATCTAGGAAATCAGTTTTTCACGTGTCTCTGCCTGCTCCATCCCTGGCAGCGGCTCTGCCTTGCCCTTGCAGAGCTTAACCCTGTGCTTATTTGGTCCTTGCTAAACCCAACTGAGTTTTGCTTCTGCTGCTGCTGCTGCTGCTGGTAAAACCAGGGGCAGGACTGAAGCCAGCAGCCTTTGCAGCCATGGACGGGGTTTTGTAGCCATTCAGCTGTATTTGTAGCCAGCCCGCTGCAAACCCAAGGCTATTTTGGGTGTGCAGGCGGGGATGAGCACTGGGCACGCCATGGCATGGATGTCCCATGAGAAATGGCTGCCTCTTTTTTCATCTTGCAGCTTCGTTCTTCTCCAACTGTCTTCAGCGGGGACACAGGGTGACAGCGGGGAAAGGCTCAATGGCCGCCTGCCTCACTCCCTGTCTGCTACTGGGAGCAGGGTGTTTGGAGGCAGGAGGTTTGATCTGGGGGCTTGCAGGTGCTTCAAAAAGAGACATGTGAGCCCCTGGGCTGCAGGTACCACCCCATGATGGGAACTGCGGCATGGTGAAGCCCTTGGGTTCAAGGGTTGCAGTCTTTGCCAAGGCTCTGCTCGGGAAAGCTTTGATTTTTCACGTGGGAAATGAAGGCAGAGACCTGCAGGTTGCCACCACGGCACTGGTCCAGGCCCTGCTGGCACAGGCCAGCAGTGGGATGTGTGCAGTCATGTTGTAGGAAACTGCTGTTTAAGCTTGTTGAATGGCAGCTCACCCTTCGGATTTCCCAAAAATGGGCAGTGCGAGCAGTGATCTGGCACTTGGACAGGTCTCCTGTCCCACCCCAAGCCTCAGTGGGCCACTGACCCCAGCCTGATTTCCAGGAACACAACAGCCTTGAACGTCAGACTCAGCCCAACTTACCACTGCAACCTTGGAAGATCTCCCATTTTCTGTCTTTTTACGTGGACCTGTCCCAAATCCTTGGTCAGTGATGGAAGAGCACCAGCTGAGTTGCATGAAGGTGGACACTAGGAAAACTTGGTCTCATGTTAACTGCTGATGCCCTTTTCCACCAGTTTGACTTGGGATGCATCTGGGTCCATTCCCAAAGGATTTTGCCTTTCTTCCCAGAAAGAGTTGGTGGATGCTGGGTCCCTTCCTAAGGGGAAACCGAGGCATTTGGTGACTTTGCAGACACTGTTTGCTGCAAGCTGCCCCATCTCAGCACCCCAGCTGCAAGGGCCATAGCTGGTATTTAAAGCCCTGGTCTAGTCTCCCTACAGCTCCCTCCCTACACTGCTCACATCTTTCCCTGCTCATCAGGCTCTCTGGGCAGTGAAAGCTTTGGAGAGAGGCACAGGGCAAATCCGGTTTTTGACCCAGTGTCTCTCCCTGCCTCTTTGGGTCATAAATCCCTGGATGTGTTTTTGGCTTTGTGCTAAGTTAAACTTCTGGAGAAGGTTTTTCTCCAGTAAAGGTTCACAAGGCCTTTTAATGACTTGGTGATTTGCTAGCAAAGCTGGTGAGGATCTCAAAAGCTTGTGTTACTTGTGTTATTTGTGTTACTCGGGTGTGCACCACTGTCACGGGAGCAGAAAGGTGGCAACGCCAAGCCAGGATCCCAGGGGCTCAGGGGACAGGTCTGCTCCGAGCACTTGGGCAGCAACAGGTTTTATTCAGCCTTCCTGGGTATCTCCAACAGATTCATGGTAGAAAAACATCTGGCAGATGTTTAGCAGGTTATTGCTCTTTGGTGTTTTTTTATTTAATTTGCTGTTTTATTAGGATGGTACTGAAGCATGAGGCACATTCCCACCTGCCAGGTGAGTGAGAGCAGCTTGCAGGGTAACACAGAGATCCAGTGGTGGAGGATGCAGAGATGCAGTTGGGGGATGAGTTATGGGGCAGTAGGATGGCTTTGAGAGATGAGATGCAGTTCGTTTCCCAGTGAGTGGCTCAATATTTGCAGGGGACTTTGAATGTGAGGCACAGGAACTCCCCCACGTTCACAGAGAACAGTTTTCACAGCTGATGGCCTGCAGTGATGTGTTTGATGGGATATTATCTGCCAGGGTGGCTTCTCAGCACCCTGGGACAACCCGGTCTCTGCATGGAAGAGCCTGCAAACAGTGATAGCTCCTGGAGCAGAGCGAATGGAGCCGAGGCCAGCAGAAATGGTGGCACAGAGAAATGTCTGTTGGTACAACCTGCCTTACTGAAATCCCAGGGAAACCTCCTGGGCCAGGTCCCAGTTCCTGCTTGTGTTGCTGTCAGCCAGGAGGGACTGTGTGACCTGGGGGGATTGCTCTGGTCTAACGCAAGAGTAACCAAGTTGTTCATCCTCTACCTACCCAGGCTTGGTGTGGGGGCATGTGATGCCTGCCCAGCTCTTGGTGGGTCACAGTCACTGGGTTTTATCTGGGTGCTGGGAAAAGGGACTACTCGGTTTTGTTGGGGGTCATGGACTGGCTGGGGATGGGGATGAAGGAGCTGCAGGTCCCTCCAAGGATCTCACCATGGATTAGTGGGTGCTGCATCTTCCTTGTCCTGGGAAGCTGCCAAGTGTCCAATGGGAAAATCCTGACATCTTGTTTAGGTGCACAATTTTTAATTTTTGCTCATTTTAATGGCCTTTATGTTTCAGCCAGAGCCCTCTGCCACTGGCTGGTGACGGGAGAGGGAGAAAGAGAGAGGAAAAATAACCCATGTCTTGAGGGTATGCTGGCCCCCTCCCTCCCCATGCTGGCTGCAGAGCTGGGCCCTGCTCAGCCCCATCACACCTACCTCCATATGGGGAGACCCTGCTGGATGCCTCATTCCGATGGGTATCCCAGCATTTCCCACGTTACTGGATCAGATCTCCATCACAGTGGTTATATATAGATACATATGTTTATATATGTACAGATTTTAGAAACTGTTAAGCAAACTCCTCAGGAGGCCTTTTTTTAAAGGTGTTATCAACAGGATGTGCCTTCAAAATGTGACAGCTGGGTGGGAAGTCCCAGATAAGGGCTTTTCTTTATACCTTTGCTGCACTCAGAGTCTTCTCTGTTGGGTTCCCTCAGGGCTCACCAGAGACCCTTCCCCTTGGGATGGGTGAGAGGCATGATGTGATGCTGGCTCCCTCCATCAGTTGGCATTCTGAGAGAGAGAGCTTGTGGGGTTTTTTCAAGTAGGGGGAAAAAGCTCTTTGTCATGGTTGGAGCTGGGCCCTCCCCAGCTGCTTGGATCAGGGGAAGAAAAAGCACCCAAGAAACATCCCCCAGTCATTTTCCCTTGGCAATAAGTGAGGACAACAGTGCTAGAGCCATTAAAATCCCACCCAGCAAGATGATCTAGGGAAGGTTTGTAGATACCCTGGTATTAAAGTCATACTACATAATGTTGTGTGACGGCTGTGACCCCTTTCATGGGGCAAAAAGTACCTAAAAACATGCGATTTCAGGTCTGGTTGTACCTGGGTACAGCAGAGCATGGCAGAGTTTGGCACCACCATAATGTGAGCTACATAATGGTGGTAGAGCAACACTCCAGCCTGCGGGAGAGGCTGTGGTTAGTGCACTAGCAGCACCCACACCAGGGTTTGCACCCACACCAAGGTTTTAGCTTCACAACCACGTTCTGGCTGTGGTGTAGAAATCCCCACAGGCCAGATCCTGTGGGTGTTTGGGGCAATCACTAGGTCCCGCTGCCACCCAGTGATGCCCCGTGGGTGGGCTTTAGAGGGGAGCACAGGGGTTTACTTACAAGGGGTTTAACTGGTCTCTGCTGAGCAAAATAGGACCTTCCTGTGGCTCAGGACTACGATTAGAAAACAGTTTATATATACCAAGCTTTTGGTTAAAAATTGTCTTTTTAAATGATGAATGTGCACCCAAGCTTTCCTTAGGCACCATTCCCTCCTGCTCATGACTTTGCATAAGTCTCTTCTTCCCCTTCCCTTCCCTTCCCTTTTCCCTCTCCTTTTCTTCTCTTTTCTTCTCTTTTCTTCTTTAATTCCTTCTCTGCCTCTTCCCATCAAGGGGGAGGCTGTTGGAGGCCTTCCTCTTCCTTAAGCCTTATCAAATCATTTAGCACAAGGGGGCCTTGACTTTGCACTGCCACCACTCAATGCACAGGTGTATCTCAGCCTGTCTGGGGCTGAAGGGAAATATTGCAGCTCTCACCTGTGGTGCTAACCCGAGGCAGGAAGGGGTAGCTCTTTGCAGGGCCATGACTTCCAGAGCGAGTCACTGGGAGCATCAACTCACCACCCAGCCAGCTCCTGTGTGCATTGTGTGCATGCCTGGAGGGGTGGCCGCATCCTGGCACGTCACACCGCTGCTCTGGGCTGCCGTTTCCCTTCTCCACACACCGGTTTTGTTCTTTTCAACAAACACATGAGGCAGAACGACCAAAAATAATCCCCCCACCCCCTTTGCCCATTGATCTCGGCGCTGGGGCTGTGTGAACCAGCGACCAGCTGCGGTCGCAACACAGTCCCCAGGGCATCGCTTGCCAACCGCTGCGGCAGGGACGGGGGTTATTTGTAGTGAGAAATCCCTGGGAAAGAGATACTTCCCCTTTGCTGGAAAAGGAAAGGGCCACCAGGTTGGGACTGTCCAGGCTGGTGAACTCCACTGAGGTCATGGCTTGTCACTTCATTGCAGCAGTTATGGATAAAAGCCCCCGAGGTAAGGGGCTGGCTGGAGCCCAGTGAGCTCCCAGTCTGCTACAGCAGGAAGAAGGGCTCCATCTGCCATTGAGTTCTGTATGGGGCAAGGGTGGCCAGTGTTCACCCACTCCAGTGCCTGGAGCTGCTGTGTGAGGTGACAGCAGCTGCTCCAGGTCATCCTGGTGGGTGTGGAGGGGCCAGGAGTTCACCCCAAATCTCCATCCCTGCATGCTGTCACAGCAGTGGGGCCAGCCTGGTCCTGGTGTGGATTTGTTCCTGCAAACATGTCCACATGTGCAGCTGCTTTCACAGGTGACCCAATTTGCTCTTTCTCCTCTCAGAAACCTTCACCCCTGAAGACTCCCAGCCTTGGGTTTCACGTTGTGCTGAGCCTCTGCCCTTACCCTGGCCGGTGCTGCCCATGATGGCGTTGTGTCTCAAGCAAGTCTTCAACAAAGACAAAACGTTTCGTCCTCGAAAGAAGTTTGAGCCGGGCACCCAGCGCTTTGAGCTGTACAAGAAAGCCCAGGCCTCCCTCAAGTCCGGGCTGGACCTGAAAGCGGTGGTGCAGCTGCCTCCCGGCGAGAGCATCAATGACTGGATCGCCGTGCACGTGGTGGACTTCTTCAACCGCATCAACCTCATCTACGGCACCATGTCAGAGTACTGCACGGAGAAGAGCTGCCCCATCATGTCGGGCGGGCTCAAATATGAGTACAGGTGGCAGGATGATAGCAAGTATAAGAAGCCGACCAAGCTGTCGGCCCCTCAGTACATGTGTATGCTGATGGACTGGATTGAGATGCTCATTAACAACGAGGACATTTTCCCCACCAGGATAGGTGAGTATGCTCTGGTTCTTTGCAGGAAGGCTGGGATTGTAACCAGTTTGTTTTCCCAAGCTACTGGTGCACCTTGGGGTTGGTATTGCTGAACCTTGTGATCCCAAGCATAGTGGCCTTTCCTATTCAGTGTCCATCCCACACCCCCTTGCTGCAAACTGAGATTGGGATTCCTCATCCAGTTCCTAAGGGACGTGGAAAACAGTGTTCTCCTTTTCTGTGCTTGAACTTTTTCCAAGTATTCTGTGCTTGTGAGAAATTGGGGCTTGTAGCTCCTCAGCTTCCCTGCCCTTCCTCAAGGAGCTGAGCTGCAGGGCTGGCTGGAGGCGGTCATCACAAGTCTGCAGTGTGTTCTTCTCTCAACTAACCAACTCAATTTCTTTCAGGTTCTCCAGGTACATTCATGTTCCCAAGGTCTAACCCTCATCCCACCTTGTTGCTCCACTTCACAGCTCTCTTTCCATCTCTTCTCATTAATCTCAGCCCTGATTATAACATCACATCTTGCTATTTAGCTGAGCCATCGCCCAAGCAGAGATGCCTGACCCAGGATCTGGCCTTTCCAGCTGCCAACCCTCCCCCCACCCCAGTGTGTACAACCCATCCCTTCAAAAAGTTTGGCCTCAAGAGCTCACAGCTACTGCCAAAGGCAATGCAGCTTGCAAACGAACCCCTCTGCTGCTGCTGGGGCTGATATTAGCCCTGCTGCTTAGCTGCTTTCTCGTGTTTAGGGAGCTCATGCATTGGCTTGTGGGGCGTCTGGAGCCTCGGGTCATACCTCGGAGCTATGGCTTTGCAGATGAAAGACAAAACTACTCGAATATAAATTAAGATTTAAGGAGCTTTGGGGGGGAATGCCTCCCTTTGTAAGTCTGCATGACCCTTTCTGTTTTCCCAGACAGCAAAGCTGACAGAGCCATATGAAATCAGTGCAGTTTAGGCTCAGGATCTTGATTATTATGCTGGGAAGCACTGAAGAAAATGATCTGTGTGGGATTACTGTCTGCCACTAATTGTCACAGCCCTTTTTGGCTGTGCTGCAAAATTGAGTCGTGTATCTTTTTTGTTAAAGTCCTACCAGCCCTCAGAGGCTTGGAGGGGTCACAGCTCTCTGCAAGCAAGAGGGTGGTGGTGCGGGTGGGCAGGTTGTGCCAAACTCTGGATTTCAGCTTTCTGAGATGGGGTGATCCCCTGCTGTGACCTGGGTGTACCTAGGGTGGGACAACTCCACTTCTGTGGGTTTCTTTCTCTCTCCTTCCATCACCTGAAGCCAAGACCTGCAGGCAGTCACGGCATCCTGCAGGAAGTCACCTTCCCCTTGCTGCCGCTCTGGGGCTGGCAGGGTAGTGTAGTGTCAGATCCTTGTGCTGGAGGACAGAGAGATAGGCTGGGATTCACTGGGGGCATTCCCTGTTCCATGGGGGCATCCTTTCCTCATATGCTTAGTGGGCTCCACACATCCTGGTGGATGGAGGAGGCTGGAAGTGTGGCTGGCTGACAGTGTGGGTGCAGGATGCTCCATGCTCTGCTGGGAACAAGAGTCCCCACTGATTCTGGCTGCAGCTGGGCACAGGCTCACTGCTACCAAGGGGTACAGGCTGGGTCTTCTTCTTCCCGAGGCAGCTGGTTCCTAAGGAGAAGTTCTGTGGGCCATTAAAAGCAGGGTTGCACACAGGGTTTTACTCTGTTTTTCCTCTGACCAGGAAGGAGAGTGTCCTGGTCCGATTTTGTGCCTTCCAGGTGGGGCTTGGGATGTGATGCTGCTTGAAAGTCTCAGCACTGCAGAAAGCAGGCAGCCACGCAGGGACGGCGGCATTGCAGCACCCTCTGCTCTCCCAGGGTCTCCCTCTGAGGCACAAAAGCCATGTGCAGTTGTGGACCTGCTGGTTTTCACCCTATTTCTGGCACTTCTGCCCCTGAGGTGTAACACATCCCCAGGAGGGGAGGGATGGCTGCTGCCTTTGTTTTCCACTTCTCCATATTTTTTATTTTGGCATGGAGGTAGTTCTGGGTGAGATCCAGGCTGGCTGCGGGCAGTCATGGGGCAAACCCATTTTTTAATCTCTATGAGAGCCATTCCCAGGGTCACTCTTTCAAACCTCTTTCTGGGGAGGTGACCCTCAAGTACCCTGAGTGACTCCAGTCCCCTTGCTGGGAGTGTCTTAGTGCTTCTGGCATCGCACAGGTAAAGGGGAACTTAGCTTGAGATTGCACTTTAAAACACGTGAAAGGCTGCTGCGGGAAGCAAGGGGAGGAGGGAACCAGTGGCAGTTTGTCATCAGCCTGTCCCCAATTAACTGCCTTTCGCTGGCCTGCCATGTGCACCGGGTAATTGCACGGCAGCTCTGGCATTTCAGAAGATGGAGGTGTTTGGCCGAAGGGAAATGTCACATCCGCCGGTTCCCAACCGACTGCTCCTTGTCACCGCGCCGGATGGCGGGGGAGGCTGGGGGACACGCAGCGGGGAGGGAGGGACACAGGCCTCAGGGACAACGGACAGGGTGGGCAAGCAAAGAGAGATGCTCAGCTTCCCTCCTGAAGGGCCGGCCGCTTGGGAAAAGACACGGGAAAAGGGGACTACGGCACTGAGAGGACACGGGGGAGACGTGAGCTGTTTTAAGGAGGAGGAGAAGTCTGACAAGGTGATGGAGGGAAAACTAAATTTCCTGTTTTGGGGTTGAGGTGAGGCACTTCAATATTAGTAGTGGAGATGGGATTTAGCTTGGAGGTTTGCTCCACTCCTGCTCGTGCTGGAGAGGTCCACTGGCACAGCTGACCATCTCAGCGGGTGTTTCATGAGCTGTGGTGCATCTCAGCTTTCCCCCCTGGCTCCTCTTTGCCAGGTGCAAAGATTTCCCAGTTAAGATGTTTGCCCAGCACAAAGATTTTCCCAGTTAAGTCCACCTGACCACAGACAAAACAGGCTAACCTCAGCATCCTTTTCCATCCAGAAGCTACAAAGCCTGAAGCAGCACATGATTCAGCAGGGCTTATGGCTGTCCTGAGAGTTAGTGGGGAGGTATCTCATGGATCAGAGGAGGGAAATCCTTTACCCTGGGGTGAGAGGTTTGGCTGGAAATGAGTTCTGGCTTGTGGGATAACAGGGTCCTTTAGCATCATGGGGCAGACCGTGCCTGGGGTGAATTGGCACAACTCCCATGACCCAGAGTAGAGGTGGGTTGATTTGCACCACTAAAGCATCTGGTCCTTCAGCATGTGTCAGAGGTGGGAGTGGAGTAGAGTGACCTGGGTGACAAACACCTTCAGTTTAACCAGACTGTGTGATGCTTGTGCCGGCTCTGCAACGAAGCTGGCGAGGCAGCCAACATCCAAAAGGGCATCAAGGGAGCCTGATGCCAGCAGACAGCTTGTGATCTGGCAGAGTTCACCAGCAGGTCCACAATGCTTGGATGGCACGCTTGAACCAGTAGAAAAATCCCCATGGTGGTTTAATGGGGCTGGGGTTGCTGCCAAGCCGTCTACATACCACAGCAAGGGTCAGGGGGAGATACTGTGTCTTCCCTAGGGAAATCCACCTGCAAGGCTGGGTCCCACTTAAAGGCTTTGCCATCTAATCCTTCCCATGGAGCAGAAACTTCTTTGTCTGCTGGTCAAGAGCAGACAAATCCCAGCATGGGGTGAACTATGCCAACCTGATGGCTATAAATCTACAGCAGCAGCAGCCTTCCCAGACGACCTGTATCAGTTTGCATGTGCTAGCGCTCTGTTTCCATTCTTCCAACCAACGTAGCTGTCCTGAAAAATACATTTAAATGGAGAATAAGCATTGTTCCCATGGAGGGAGAAGAATAAATGATTCTACCAGGCGTATTTTTACCAGCTGGGAAAATTGTATCAGTAGATTTCTTCAGTGAGTGGCCACGTGAACAAATTGCCACCTGGAAAATATCATCTCCTCCCGATAACCGTTCTGCCCTGTGCAGCCTGGTTTTAAGGAGCTTCTGCTGGGTGCCAGCATGCTGGGGAGGAGGGTTGGGTGAAAGGGGTTTGCAGGGCCTGTGGCAGTCACTTGGCTGTGTCTGCACCAGCTGAAAGCCACATCAGCTGAAACCTCTCCGATCTTAGATCAGTGCAGACGCAGGATTTTGGAGCAGACCCAGCACCGGAAACACCCCGCGCTCTCTGCCAAATGTGCCTGCAGCTCTAAAGAGCATCAGTCACAGGAGATGTTGGAACAGTTCTTGGAAAGCTTTTAAAACTCAAGCTCTGCCATGCAAGCGTGGTCACAAAACAATTATAAATAACAGAGAAAATGGGGTGCGAAATTATCCAATATTTTCTCCCCATAACAACAGGAGAAAAAATGTTCAGAATTTGGCTAATTATTGCTGTTCTCTCAGCTGGTTATATTTTTACATTATTCTGTCTTTTTTTTTCCTGCCTGTTTTCTTCCAAAAATTAACATCACACCAGCTTGCAGCTGCCATCATGCCATTATTTTTAAATGGGGCTTTAAAGACTTATTTTTAGGAAAAAACGAATCACCCAACACCACAGTGGCCAAGATGGAATGGAGAAATAATAACAACAACAATAATTCATCACGTAGTTCTTTGAATTACTGCTTTTGCAGAGGAAAAAAGTACGATTGCCAAGAAGCAAAACAGCTTCCCAGTACTGATTCATCATGAAAAAATTAAATTGGCTGGAGCATGAGGGTTAGAGACAGGAGAGATGGCAGGAAAGATCCAAGAGGCATTTGTGGTCCCTTACCGTAAGTGCAAGCACTTTGTAACCTCTCATTTTCATTTCCTTTTACACGTGGTCCCACATGGTTTCCTTATGTTTTGAAGCAAAACCAGCACAGAGTGGGGAAAACAGATTTCTCAGAGCATTAAGTCACATCTTGGAGTTTTCAAGCAAAACATCCAAGATAAACTGAAGGTGCTAATTCATTTCAGGGCTCTGAGTCACGCCGCTCGCCAGCACCCTGGCTGCGTTGCAGGGAGTGAAATTGTACCTGCTGTACTTACAGCTTTTGCCCTGGCTTGGAGCATGGGTAAGGTTCTCCCTTTTCCAGCGCTGTGGATGGCTGCTCCACTCCACTCCTGGAATTGGGCTGCATTTCCGCCCTGGGACAGGCGAAGCTCCCAGCCAGCAGCTGTCTGCAGCATCTGGGTAGCACATACCTGTGATTATGGGTGGAGAAAAAGAGCTGACCTTGTGTATAAGTGATTTTGCTGGCATCTAAGCAAGCTCACAATGCATCCTGTGGTCCCCTCCTCATCACTCATCATGCAAGAAGGGTCAGAGAGGGGCTACTGCCTGCCAGATTGTGGGATTGCTGCTGCTTTCCCCGAGGTTGCTGCATGGCGAGCACCACAGAATTAAATGTAAAGGTAGCTTTGATGCCTTTAAATCAGCCCAGGTAGGACCAGCATCAGTGGGATGAACTGGGATGGTGTTGCTACGTCCCTGAATGTGTGTAGGGCTGGGAAGGCTGAAAGAAACCCAGGCAGCATCACCTCGCTAGGGTGGTTTGTCAGAACTTGGGGGTCCACCCTGACTTTGCCTTGCCCTCCCACACTTCTGCTAACAGACCATCTCAGCCATGCCGAGTGGGTCCCACCAGCCTCATCCCTTTTGTCTCACCCAGCTGCTAGTTTTGTGCTGCCCTACTCCACCTCCGAGATTAAGTCCCCAAGCAAAGGGCCACCACTGCCCTGTTACCAAGTGCTGCTTATCAGTGTACTGGCCACTAATGAGGTCTCCCCGGCACCGGCTGCAATGCTGATTTGCCTGCGCCAGCCTGGCAGGGAGGTGGGAGCCATGGTGGGAGCAGCCTGTTGCCCTGCATGCTTGGGGAATGGGTTTCCCACTTGCTGTCATGGTGATCCCTCCTAGCAGCCAGGGTGGCTCCAAAGTGAACATATGGGAGCCTGGCTGCTTGATTTAAAGCTAAACATCTGCAAGGGCAGGATAAGTGTGTGGCCAGTGCTGAGATCCCTGGCCCAGGGCTTTCCCCTTGCTGGGACGTGCTGGCCGCCATGCGTGCCTGGCTGCAGAGAGGAGGCACAGCCGGCTCTGGCTGTGTCCGCTCGTGTGCTGGAGAGGATGTCACATGCGTTGTCTGCTGGACATCCGCTGCGCCAGCAGCCGTGACCCAGGGCGAGCCGAATTTATGCCAGACCTTTCTGTTGCTTTCCCTGGGTTGGTTGGATGCAGCCTTTACGGGAGAGCCCTTTCCTTTCAGCTCTGGGTGAGGGGATGGGGGATTACTCCAGCTCCTCGCCAGTGTGGCCAGTGCTTGCTGAGGCTGCCATGGTTTGCTTTCTAAGCCACTGGAGACCAGCAGCAAGGCAGGACTGCTGCTGGCAGAGGCAACTTGCTTATCAGATATCCGCCCTGCTTCCTTCCTGTGGGGAAGTGCTTTGATCAACTGATGCAGGCCCCCATGCCAGATGCAGGGTCCAGTTGAGCATCTGTAGCCTCTATGGAGGGTCCTGGCACAGGAGGTGCAGACATGGCAGCAGCACGGGGAGGGGAAGCAGGACCCCACGGCCCAGGGTTGTGCCCTGTGCTGCTGGGACTGCCGGTGCTTCCCTGGGCATGTGTGAGCCACAGGGGTGATGTGGGGAGAAAGAGCCAGCGCTGGACCCCAGCGATCCCTTGACCCAAAGGACCACAGTGGGTGGTGGTTTTATGACATGGTATGGTGATGTGTGACCTGTAGAAGTCCATTGGTGACTAGCTAGCCACCACTACAGCTTGGCCATGTCTGGATGGGACGGCCACACACTGACACCTTGTGATGGACACAAAGAAGAGCAGCCCAGCTTCACCTCCCAGGAGCTGATTCTGCTGCTGGGTTCCTGTGCAAGTACAGTGGTGGGTATTCAAGAAGGGTACTTGTAGCAGGGACTTGTAGATCCTGGAAGCTTGGTGGTATCTTCCAGGTATTATTAGGTAGAGCATAGCTCAGCTGCTCTATAGTTACCATCAGCCACAAGATTTGGGTTAGATGACTCTTAAAGGTCTCTTTCAACCCCAACAAATCTACGATTTATACTAAATCTCTGTTCCTTCATGCAAGAACTGCTTTTGGAGAACCCAGGAGGTAGCTCGAGCTGTTTCACCTCTAAGTCTCTCAGCTGCCAGCATGTCCACGAAGACTTGCTGATAACTGATATATAGGACAAGGTAGAAAAGAGGTGGAAAGCCACTTGTCACCATCTGCCAGCGCTGGAGGTGGCTCACCTAACAGCAATACCTCGACTGGAGATGCTGTCAGCCCTGGGAGTCTGAGATCCTTTTGATCTGTTCACTGTCTGATCTCATTTCTTTCCCAGCTCAGGACTGGGCTGAGGTTTGCTGCTTTCCTTCGCTATCACTCTTCGCTGTTCAGCGATAAACTCTGGGTGGCTGGTCAGGTCTGATTCCTTCCTCGCTGCTTGCTTTGGCTAGGGGAGGCACGAGGCAAGTGGGACTCGTGACAAGCTGGAGGCAACGAATGCGCTGCTGGCTGCCTGCTGGCACCCTGCTGAGTTCCCAGCAGTGACAGCTCACCTCTGGTCCCAGGGAGACAGGCTGTTCAGAACAGGGTGTATTCCCCAGCTGAGCCCCGCCAACGTGTGCTCATCTGAAAGCACTTACTGTGATGAATTTTTCTTTATTAAAAAAAAAAAAAAGAAGTGTTCTGCACTTGACTTGTTCTTCAAAGCCGGTTTGTGGGGGCAACCCTAATGGCATGTCTGAGTCCCCAGCTGGGTGATTACGGCTTTTATTTGCACAGCAAATTCTCACTCAGTGCAAAAAACCTACATGAAGCCATTGATAAAGCACTGTGGTTGTCCTGACTGCAGGGAAACATGGACATCTCTCTCTGATCCCCGGCCTTCTCAGCCTGGCAGGCAAGGAGAGAGCCACAGTCAAGGGTGCAGGGCAGAAGCAGGTCTCCAGTACCACCTCTAAGCTGCTGTCGTAGGGAGAGACCTGGCTATACTTTGCCGTATACAAACACCTTTCCCAGAAAGTCCTGGTGGGATCTGTTGGACACAGCAGTGAAACAGGTCACGCTGAGGTCCCTGTTGTAGGGGCAGCCCTGGGGCTACAGCACACTGGTTATGGTGGTTATGCAGAGCAGCAGCCATGAATCCATCCCAAACCCACCTCTCCATCTTCATGTGATGCTGAGCTATGTGTCCTCCCCTGAGTAGTGGCTGGGACACCCACCTGTGGCACCAGCACATGCGCTTCTGCCCTGCCCACCACACCCACTCTGTGCAAGAAGCAAAGCGAGACTGGGCCGGGCTGAGGGTGATGCTGCTTTAGACCAAAGATCATTTTCTGTCACCTGTGTGCTGTGATACTGAAGCCTGCACCCGCCGAGCCCGGCCATTGGAAACACAGGCTCCAGCCATGATGTTGGAGGGACATCTCCATGGGGGAGAGAGACAAGGCACCGCTGCTGGGAAACAAAATTGCTAGGAGCCTTTGGGACAAAAGCGACAGAAAAGAGGGAATGGCTGCAAGCTGCAGCAGGGTAGGGTTAGGCGGGACATTAGGAAAAAGTTTTTCACAGAGAGAGTGGTCAGTCGGTGGAATCAGCTGCCCAGGGAGGTGGTGGAGTCCCCATCCCTGACTGTGTTTAAGAGTAGATTAGATGTGGTGTTGAGGGATCTGGTGTAGGGGAGAACTTGTAGAGTAGGGCTGATGGTTGGACTTGATGATCCTAAGGGTCTCTTCCAACCTAAATGATTCTATGATTCTATGATTCTAAAATAGTTTGATTGCCCAGCCAGCCTGATGAGGAAGATTCAAAGGCCAAATTGCCATTTTTAATTATTTTAGCAAAGAGATTTGCCGGTGCTTTCCGCAGCGCAGGATGTGTGAGCTGGCCATGGTTGAGCGGAGATTACTTGGGAAGATTTTTAAGAGGTTATGTGCTGCATAGTAAGAAGCTAAGGGAGGAGGCTGGTACAACTGTTATATGGATGTTTTTATTTTGTTCTTTGCCAATTTGCATTTAATTGCTCAGGGGAGAGGAAGAAGCTTCAGGAAAACAAAATCCAGTTGTTTCATTTTTCTCCTCTCAAAAAATGTGTTTGGGGTTTCAAAGCCGTGTTTCCTTTAGAGATTGGTCCCAAGCTTGCTGACACCGACTGTGTCACACCTCAGATTTTCCCTGTGCATTTAGACATGGATGGAAATATAGGGTATGAAATTGTGTCCTTATGCAGGATAAAACTATAAGTATAGAGCAACGTATGGTGGGTCCTGGTCCTGAACAACCTGGGAGGACATCTCAGGAGGGTGCACCCTACAGGGGCAATGTAATTACAACCTAAGCACCATTGAGATGGGTGATTTTCTTCCTGTTTTAATGAGACATTTGAAACAAGGATCAGGGAGAAAGGTAGAAACCCCACCTGTTTCTGTTGATGCATCAGAAGTGATGTTTGAGGGCGTGTGGAGGAAGAAAACCAGTATGAACCATGCTTTTGATTCAGATGGCCAAGGAAGTTATCTTTTCTGCTGGGAGGAGGTTTAGTTTTGTCCATGGACGTGGGTAAATACAATTTAACTTATGATGTGCCTGCACAGGCCTGTAAGGCAAAGGCAGGGAGAGAGGGCAGAAGGATCCTCTGCCAGATTTCTTTGGATAGAGCCAGATTTCTTTGGATAGAGCCAGATGTGGAGAGATGTGGCTCCTTCACTGGATGAGAAATTTTCTCTCTTAGGGCAACTCCCCAAATCCTCAGACCATGCCTATGTGAAATTGCTAGTTGGGAAATGAGGAAGCATGTGAGGAAGAGCTAGATGGCACGTTGCCCTGGTGTCAGTGTCACTCTTTACATGAGCCAAGAGTCCTTCTTCATCCATGATTGCTTGTTAAGCATGACAATGACATTTAAATGCTTGCTGGGTTTTTCTGGAAATGGTCAAATGGTTTCCAACTTCCTTCTGCTTTGCAGGTGTTCCCTTCCCCAAGCAGTTCCAGCAAGTTTGCACTAAGATCCTTACCCGCCTCTTCCGTGTCTTTGTCCATGTCTACATCCACCACTTCGACAGCATCATCAACATGGGGGCTGAGGCTCACGTCAACACCTGCTACAAGCACTTTTACTACTTCATCAGGGAGTTCAGCCTCGTTGACCATCGGGAGCTGGAGCCTTTGGTAAGGATGTCCCAGGGATGGGGAGGTGGAGGGGATGAGAGTGGGGTGGGCTGAACACAGCACTGGTAAGTTCAGGTTGGGGTTGGACTCTGAGCAGTGCAGTCACTCTCTCTGGACTCTTTGGGCCACCCCACCTCAGAAGCACACCCATGTTTTCTGTCCTGTAACAATCAACCTTAGTGCTCTGACCAAGAACTTCTCAGCAACACTGAGGAAACCGTTTACCCTTTGAAAACCCTCCTTAAACTTTGCCTCTGCTGCCATGTCTATGAATCCCTCTTCAGTATCCTCAGGACCACCATAACAGAATATCCCTCTGTATTGACTTGGTAGCTCTAACGCAATTTGCACATCACAGAGTTTCCAGCCAGTTGTGTCCACGTGGCCTTCAAGGGTCAGACTTTGAGCCCAAGTCTCCTCTCCAGAGTCTTGAGTTTTCTTATTAACAGACAAAAGTCCCTGCTTGAGATCCTGGTGTGAATTACAATGAGGCTGCAGGAAGGCAAACCCCAATAGGACACACAGCTCCAGACAACAGCTATAGAGGCCAAGCTGGAGGGGCCTCACTGGAGCTCCAAGTTTCTCTGCAGCCTCCCTTGGGAAGCAATTAGCCAGGCAGAGAATGAGAGTCCTTGAAAACAGCAGGACTGGTGGGAAGCAGAGGCCAGAGAGCTTGGGCACATAAACTAGAAAATGCAGAGAGTTAGTTTTGTAAGAGAAGCAACTGTGTCACGGGCAAGGTTGAGTGGTCTGACCTAGGGAGGACACGTTGCAACGGAGAGAAGAATTAATAGGAAACCCAATTAAGGAGTGGTAAGGACTGGACTGCAGAAAAGGCCACGTTCAGCAGCAGAGAGCCAGGAAAGACCAAGAGGATCTAATCCCAGAGAAATAGCTGAAAAAAGTTCCAGCATGAGCTGCCTTTTTTAGGAGTATCGGGGGGGGTGGGGGGGGGAATATGCCCCCGCCCCTAAGTACTAAGTGCTTTACTCCTCTGCTTTCATTTGTCTCTGTCAATTTGCTGCCTTTCTGCTCTGATAGTGATCTGAGGGGGATGGAGAGATGATGATCTAATCAGGGGAGATCTGGATGACAGCAGCATCCACATTAATTATATGGCAGAGTTTGATTGTGACCTGTATTATCCCGATGGCCCTCAGCTCCAGAAATGGCAGCTCAGCGTCACTCTGTCCTCTGTAAGTCTTCCTCACCACAGCTCCCCTTGACAAACTTCTTTAGCAGTGATATACACCCCATAATGGTGTCATCTCCTTTGACTGATGCTTGCTAATGTAAATAATTAGCACCTAATAGCCAAAGCAGAGGCTGACATTGCTAAACAGGCTTTCAATGCCAGTGACTCACATGGAACATGGGATGATGCATGGGTCTGGATGAATCCCAGATGAACAGATTTTCCTGTGTGATGCAACCAAGGTTAAAATGCGACGAAATGAGACATTTACCTCTGGTCTATCTGTGCCTCATTTCTTGGCGTGCCCATTACCTGGCATCCAAGCCCTAGAGCAGACTCAACCACATAGGAGACCTCCTTCCCTTGGGCCATGACTTGGCTGTAGGTGTGCGTGAGAGTGGCTGGCAGCCAGAGGATGGCTGTGTCCAGGATGCCCTGCTGAGCTGAGGAGGGAGAAAGGAGTTGCTGTGGCTTATGAACAACTTTCAAAAAGTGAAAGCTGTCCTTCTGGCCATGCTGTTACCTCAGGGAGGCTGCAGCTTGGCACTGCCATCAGTCCCAAAGTCTGAATGGGTCAGGATGGAGCCAGTGGCTTCCAGCACCATTTCTCTCTGCTGTAGACAGGGAAAGCAATAATGGGAAGTTTCTTCATGTACATTCCAGGGGCTTTTCAATAAGGCCCTTGGACTTGGTGTGGCTCCAGTTCATTGTGCTGTGGAGTGTGTGGGGAATTCATGCTGTTCTGGTTTTGCCTTCAGCAGCAGTTGTGAAGATGCGCGAATAGTAACATTCAACGCGATCCTGTGATTCCATGAACCTCTGCAGCACTTTCCACTTGACCTCAGTCTACTTTCCTGTGGCCAATTACTCTCCCCAGCTCAGGGCAGAGCACCAGCGTCTTTCTTTGCTCATCCCTCTTCTCACAGGGCTGCACCACAGCTGCTGCCCAGCTCCTAACTGTTTTCAAGTCTTGGAGGATTCATCAACAGGGTTTACAGGGTTTACAAAGGTAGTGCATTGCATCTGCTGTCCTTCTCAGCTAATACAACAGGGTTTAGTTTTTGCAAGTTCTCAAGAGTTGTGGAAAGGCAATAATCTCTCAGGAGGGATGAGATGAACTGTCCTTGAGAAGTTCAGTCTCTCCTGATTGCCTCATAAGCTCAGACAACTGTCCTAACCTTGCATTTAGATGGCTAGAGATAGTCACATGAATCCTGTGACAAAGGAGACTCCTGCCTGCAGAGGTGCCCATTCCCTGCATGTGACTATGGAAGGCCACCAAGCACGTGGAAGGAGCA
The DNA here is from genome assembly GCA_013400555.1 of Jacana jacana. Taxonomy (NCBI): domain Eukaryota; kingdom Metazoa; phylum Chordata; class Aves; order Charadriiformes; family Jacanidae; genus Jacana; species Jacana jacana. The sequence goes on along the minus strand of VZTM01001826.1, from coordinate 604,042 downwards.
TATCTGGTGCAGGACAGCAGGTCTGAGTGCTGTGTTATGGTTGGAGCTTTCCAGATGTGGGCTTTCTACTCAGGGCTCCCAGTTTTCAGGTTGAGGAGCAAGAAGAAAGAAGAAAACAGGACCTCCTCAGGCAGAAAATGTCATGTTAGGCCCAAATAGCTTAGAAAAATGATGGGGATTGTGGGATGGAGGTCTTGGTTTCTAAGGCTGCCTCTGGCTGAATCTCCCTTTGCTGCTTTCCCTTTTAGCAAGCTTCTCTGTGACGTGATTTCTTAGCAGCAAATCTTGGGAAGCGAGAATGAGATAGGTCCTTTGTACAGGCAGAACGAGCCAAAGGCAGTGATTCACTCTCTTAGCACAGCAAGAAGTACGGGGGCAGAGAGAGGCGTGCGTTGCTTCCTTGGCAAGGCCAGGTCGTGGCGCTGGGCAGCAGCGCTGGCTGAGGTCCAGCTGGTTCTGCCCTAAGGCAGAGCAGTGGGGATTTCCAGTGTGTGAAGAACGTCACACACATTTGGGGCCAGCCGGAGGGGTTCGTGGGCGGCTCGGCAACCCACGGGCCACCCCAGCCCATCCCATTCAAGGCTGCTTGTGTGCGCGGTGCTGTGCTAATGGGGTAGGCTGGATGCTGTTGCAAGAGGATGTTTACAGTCTCCCACCCCCCATTCTTTCTCCTTCTGAGATGTTTGCAAACACTTCCCGTTCGCAACGTGATTTTGTGGCAGAGCACCATCAGCTTTTCATTTGATGGCAGGGTTCTGTGCTCGAGTGACTTTGCATGTTACTCCTACACAGAAGCCTTCTCTTTGCCACTCTTCCCCAATGGGTTTTAAAAACAAAGCTCTCAGCACCGAAGAGCTGAGATTGCAGCTTCTGTCCCTATTGTTTATATCACTAAAGGGCCTTTTATAGGGTTATTAAAAAGTCATCCTACTTTCCTGGTTCTCCTTTCAGATTTTCACCCTTCCTTCTCCACAGACCATCCCCACTTCAGATCTACTCTAGGAGTACACTTTCATGTGCAAACCTTTCTCTGGGGTACATGAGGGGGTCTGTGCACACACAGATTCACAAGCCATGAACCTGACGAGCCAGAGAGAATCACAGACCTTCCTCGCTGCAGCGATGTACGTGATTTGCAAGCCATTAGCTGAGCTCCTTAAGGCAAGGACAAATGCCATCTTCCACCAGCTGAAAGTGGGTAGTACTGGTGACAGGAGGACAGTTGGACTAGGTGATCTTGTAGGTCCTTTTCCTTTGCGTTTCTATGATTCTATTAAAAAAGAAAAAAGCTGGGCACCTTCCTAATCCTGCCGCTGGCATGATGCCATCCTGGCTAAAGAAAACAGACTGTCACCCTGAACCGAGCTCGCTCTCACGGAAGGTTTCCTGCAGCCCTCTGTCATTAACACTTGATCCCATTGCAGTGTGACCCTGGGATCCCTTGCCAAAAAACACAGGTCCTTTGGGTCAGCTGTTGTCACCTCCCGGAGTGAGAGCCAGGAGCAGCTCCGTATCCCATCTCCCTCGGCAGCTGCAAACGGAGGCTGTGAGAGCAGCACTGGCTTGTCTGGCTGCTCTGTGGTTGAGTGAGTCAGGAGGTCCTGAGATGCAGGACCTGCACCTTTCAACATCTTTTTCCTTGGACTGCTCACAAAGCTAGGGCATGGCCAAAATAACCTTGTGCCGCCGAGACCGAGGAGGACGCCAGGAAGGAGCTGCTGAGGCAGAGCAGTTCCCAGGAGGGCTGGCATGGGAAACAGAGAAAGGCTCCCCGAGACTCCCACGGTGGCTTCCTGGGGTTGGTTTTGGATGCCTGACAGACTGCCTGGCGTGTCATTCTAGTAAAACCCGTTCTTTTTTGCACTTACTGTTTCTTTCTTTTCTCTCCCACTTCAATGCAGAAAGAAATGACAGAGCGAATTTGCCACTGACGCGCTTTGGCAGGTCACCGCAGCTGGCTCATTCGGAGCCCGATGGGACAAAATACCCTGTGGTGGGAGACCTCTTCCCAAGGACTCGCTCTGGGCATTTCAACTCAACGAACTATGAACGCTGCAGAAGAGCCTCTTCAAGCCAGGGCTGAATCCTAAGCTTGTCAAGCATTTCTGGACAGATATTACTTATTTTAATAGATCCCAGTCTCTGTTGTATGTCTCCTGTCTTAGAAAGCCACTGGAGAACGAGCAAGTTTGGCTGACTTTTGTACGCTCTGCCTTCTAAGACTCAACCCCATGTCTGATGACATCCCTTCAGCCACCTTTCCTCTTGTTCTGTCCTCAGCTACGTTGCTCTCCAGAGGTTTTATTAGTGATTCCTGCCCCGTCAGCAGGTGTGACCTTGCCCACCAAGTGACGCCTGTCACCTTTCCCAGAGGCGGTGGGTTTGTGGTAACATCTGAGATCAGCTCTGCAAAGCTGGTGACATTTGAGCCCAGCTGCCTTCGGGGGGTTAGTTGCCGATGAACCATTTTTAACCATGACCTATGAATCTCTCCCATCCTGCCTTAATTCATGTTTTACCAAAGGGACCATTCTCCCCTGCAAGAGATTGTTCTCACACTTGGTAGGGGAGACTTCATGACGTTCTCAGATGCATCCAACATTCCTTGGACTAATGGCCAGGTGGCCCCGTGACAGAGGAGGTGAACTAAGCCACTTTTCAGTGTGACCAGCACAGTCTACCTGAGAAACACTGAGAAAGCAGCGGAAAGACACCAGAAAACACCACTTTGAACTCGTCAGCATTTCCTGACGTGCTGCCTTGGCTCAGGATCAGCAGGTGCTGGCTGTAGAAACTGGTTTTCCATTATCCAGCCCTACAGCGTAGTAAATCAGGTGGAGAAGGCCTTTAAGAGGCATCCCATCTACCCTGTTCTTCCAAAAAAGCAAGATCAGTTCTTAAATCTTTTTGACCTGTTGAAAGCACACCATTGCTGGTGCCTGGTCCCTGCCGTTATTCCCCGGAAAGGTATTTATTACACCTCAAAATATCTTCCCCTCTTGCTTGCAACACCTGATAACTCCTGTGGTGTTCCCTGTGCCATTCTTCTTTTGACAAGAGCTGAATTTTTTTTTTCTATTTTTTTTTTTAAACCAGTTTTGGGCAGTTAAAATGGAATTGTCTGAGCCACAGCAGTGTTATCTGTGTGTTTCCTGCCCTTTTTCTGGGAATGTTTTGTACACCGGACACAGCTGATATTTATAACCTGGGGTTTGCCCGTTTCTGGGGTAGGGAGGGGATGTGGGTAGAAAATGTAAATATTTAGGCCAAGGCTAAAGTGCACACGGGAATTTTTAGTGCCCAAAGCACTTATTTGTTGTGAAAAAAAAATCTATTTTTTTTTAATCTTCTGTACCAGATGTATATTTTTACATGGAAATAAAATGGAGCAAAATGGACACAAACCAACCTGATAAATCATTCCAATATTTTTTGTGTAAAATCATCAGTAAAAGTCCAAACATTTTTGTTCTGTCACTAATTAAAGAAACATTAATAAGCCTGGTGTACTTCATTCTTCCCTGATTGATCTGTAGCTAGACAGGCATCACGAAAAAACACCCAGGATAACCCAAAAAGTGGATTTCCCCTGAGACTTGCAGCCCAGATGGATCTCAAAGCCATGTTGAGACCTCAGCCTGCATCTTGGGAGTCAGGTCTGCATCCTCTCCTTGCAGACTCTTCACCAGTGTCCCACCTGAAGGGATTTTTCCAGTGATACATGGTGGTGAGTTTTACTCACTACTTTTTGCAAAGTGTGTGTGGTTCCTGGGTCCTGGGATCCATGTCCCAGCCTCTTCATATAAACCAGGACTGCGGGTACAAATTGCTCTGCCTGTGGTGCAGAGGCAGGAGGTGACAACAGCTCTACGGGGAAACCTTCTGGCTTCCTGAGCAGTGAGGCCTGGTTGGACTCAATATACAGGATGCTCTGGGAGCTGTTAAGGCTGGGATTTATGGAGAAGCTGTCTCAAGAGCAGGGTCTAAGGGATGAAGCCACAGAAGTCTACAGCTACTTCAAGGTGAGGTACAAAGAGGACAGAGTCAAACTCTTCCCAACAGTAGAAGACAGCGACCAAGAGCCACAATTCATGGCTTGGAAGGTTCAAATTAGACAACAGAAAAAAATCATCCAAGAGAGTGGTGTGGCCAGTGAACAGACACCCAGAGAGGAAGTGTCAACCATCCTCAGTTCAACAGGACTTGGTGTAAATAATGCCCGAGCACAGAAGCCTGCTGATGGTTTTGTCCTCCCTATTGTCCTGCAGCAATGAGTTCCACCAGGTAATTATGCACAATGCATTACAACAGGGAAGTGTACTTTGTTTATTTTTTAAACCCATGCCTGAGGATTTCAGCCCTCCTGCTTTGGGAGTGTTTCCTGTTTACCTCCTCCACACCATGGAGCTCCAAGAGATTGGTGTGGAGCAGAAAGCACTGTTTCTGAAAGATCTACCCACAGACTCATCTCAAGCAGCAATTTTAAANTTTCCTTTTCAATCTGGTTTACCCAAGGAAACAAAGCTCGTGATTGTGCTGTCACAACTGCATCTTGAGTAACTCTGGAAGCAGTATAGGAAGGGGAAACAGGGAGATCATTCACTGCCAGAAAGGTCCTTTTGTCTCTCTCCAAAAGCCTGAGCTATTCCCCTAGTCCTCTTCCATCTGAGCGCCTCCCAGCCTGGAGTGTTTCATGCCTGAGCACAGCAGAGATGCTTGTGAGTTAAAAAGCATTGAGATAAGTATCTAAGGCAACCCTTCAGGAGGCTGGAGTGTGCCTATGTAGCTCCAACATCCTCCAGAGCTTCAACAAACATCCCTGCACAATTTGGAAGCAGACAGGAACCCTAAGATGCATTAAATATGCACAGAGCTCTCGTTAGCCCCGGCTCCCCAAATGACTCATCTGCTCAGCTGGCTGCCAGGTGCCTGGGATTCATTTCTCTTTGCAAAATCCCTGGGTTCTCCTGATGAAGGGGAGAAGTGCTAATGCTGGGGGGTTATTTTCTTCCTCTGCAGCCACCCTGCATTTGATCCTTCGTGATCAAATAAAAGGATGTGGTGCCAGTCACCAGGTCACACAAGGCTGGCACAGGAGAGAGTGTGCTACATGATGTGAATGTGTCCTGTCCCCCTTGGATGGGGGGAAAAAACCAAAGCACTTTGGAGGATAGTGGCTTCTGTGACAGTGCTCTGTGGCATATGGGACATGGAAAGGGTTTGGGCTTTCTGCATTCAGCCACGCTGAGGCAGGGGTCGAGGATGATCTACCCTGGCAGCAGCCCCACTGGGAGTTTGCTGGTCTGAGTGGTGGCTCCTGGGTTTCAGCACACCCATGCTAAGGCTGGACGATCCTGGGTGAACGGTCCCAATAACCGTGACATGATCTGATCTGAGATACTCCTCCTTGGTGAAAGCTTGTAAGAGAAGACTTGGAAAGAGAGAAAATGGAGCCAAGGAGAAGCTGTTGTTTCCAAGGGTTAAAAATGTGTCTATGCTGGGTGAGGGTCATGAAGCTGGTTGGGATCAGAAAGGGATGAGATGGGTTAATGACTCTAGATCTGTTCCTCGATAGCTTATTCAGAGGTGGGGGAAGATGCAACTAGTGGCAAGTGTGTCTCTTTTGAATGTGTGCAGCTTTTACTTTCTGGAGGCTGCTAGCTTTGCTAGTGCAGCCCAGTACAACCAATACCCTCACACAAGTCAGAGAGGGACAAATGACTCATAAATGTCAAGAAAACCTCGAAGCAAGAATGTGGCATTCATGTCCTTGCTGAAAAGAGACCCTGAGTCAGAGCTGAAATGCCAGCAGCGCGTGGAGGACTGCTGCATGTCTGCCCAGATGCAGAAAAGAGCAAGAGCAAATGAGGTCTCACACAAGAGAGTCTCTTTCTGTAGAGGTGGCTGCAGGGGAAACAAAAGCATGGTCTCCTTGCAAATTTCTTGAAGGTCTTGGTGGAACACAATCCATTCAGCTCAGATGAGGCACCTTTGAGATGCCAGGTGATGGGAAGACTCACTGCCTGTGTAGTCATTCAGTGCTGGCCAAACTTTGACTGCCCCAGGGTCTCCAGTCTCTTCCAATGTCACCCAGCTCACCCAGCCTTTTCCCCACCCAAGCTGGCTCACCCCTGGGGCCTGCCACGGGTTCCTTGGCAGCAACAAGGATAACTGAGATAGATCAGCTGATCTGGAGTCCAGCAGCTCCGACACTTCTGCTTCTTAAAGGTATCTGGCACTTGTTCTCCCAAAGCATGTTTTGGTGGACAACTTGAAGGAAGTTTGGGACTTGGACAGAACCCTGGATTGCAAAGCTTCTCTTGCAGAAGAGTTGAGTTCAGGTGCTGGCTGCTGGGGTACGGGTACAGAGTTGCTTCCTACTCTGCAAGTGGTGATACGGATTTAACAGCCTCCTGCTGGGAACAATAGTCATGAGGGGAGGAAAAGGATCCATATTTTCAGAGTTCTTCAACTTGTATGACTCTTCAGCCTGTGTCAGAAGGAGAAGCTTCACCACCATTCGGGTAACCCTCCAGCAGCTATCTTATTATTAACTTCAATGAAGCTGTACCTCCTGGCAGTTGCCATACCGGAACAGACTTACTCTTTGACATTTATTATTTTATATCCCCTGGGCCAGCTACCAGTGGCTTTGAGCTATGCCCTAATGACAGGGTGAGGTAAGCATTTTGCCACCCACTCACGTGTCTCTCAGGTGAGCATACCTAAGAGCCGGCAGTCTTGGGGCAACTTGGTGTTGGCATCCTGGGCTGCAAGCCAGGACCAGCACTGCACCCACTCTCTCCCTCCCTCGGGTCTTACTCATCTTCCATTGTTCCAGTAATGCCGGGATTCTCCACACTCATCTGCACTGGAAGCAGTAAGAGCTGAGAGGTACACGAGGTGTCAGTCCCAGCCTATACTAACTTGCAGGGTGGATGTGCTGGTTTTGGTAGCCACATAAAGCTGGAGACAATGTTATGGAAGGCCTCGATGGTGGCAAAATGTTTTGCTGATTTGGTGACTGTGCTCATTTCTGACAACCTGTTTTCTCTCAGTCCTTGGATTGCTTCTGCAAACCCCTAACCAGCCTTGTTAGGAACTCAGCCAATATCTTCTCTGTGCTGGAAGCAGCAGCTCCAGCATCTTATTTAAGTCCTTCTTGCTGTTCGACATTACTGCACTCTGATGCAAGCTTAAATATCGAAGTAGAACAGGAATGCAGGGAAATGAAACTGAGATGCTGCATTTGAAAATGTCACCACTCAGAAGGAAAATCATCTTCCCACTTCTGTTCCTAGAGCTACAATAATTTCCTCCCCAAGGCACCCTTTTTGTGCTATGACTCCCAAATTCATTAAAACTCACAGACATTCTTATATTACACTTTCTTGTAACAAGCCCACAGCAATAGTAGGATTTTAAAAGCTCCTTTTCTTGTACAAACACAGAACAGAAGACTCTGAGAGCCTCCCCCTTTGGTGCAGATCACTCATACAGCAGCATCTCTCATGCCTGAGGAACCCAGTTGTACAGGATGAGGGTATGTCTGGAAGAGTTCAAGACCAGGCTGGACAGGCCTTTGAGCAACCTTCTCTAGTGGGAGGTGTCCCTGCCCAGGGCAGGGGGGGCTGGAACTCAATGATTTTTAAGGTCCCTTCCAACTCTAACCATTCTATGATTCTCCGAAGTCTCTGTGATGCTGCAGGTTAGGGTCAGTGGGGGAGTTCAGGTGTATGCAGTAACAGCCTCTAATGATCAGCTGGTACAGTGGACACAAGCACTTTTCTGCTTGTTTCCAGCAGGTTTGGTTGTTAGTTTCCAGCAGAGATCCCATGTTCCTTGGGCTTTCCATTCCATAGAGTCAGTTAAGGCTCTCTGTCCTGACGGGGTGGCACTGTGGGATGATGAGATTACTCCTCACAGGCCTGGCTACAGGAAGAGCAGGTTTCAGCCTGGCATTAGCATCCATACAGGCACTTTTAAGGTCCTTTTTTGAGAACTTCTCCTTGTCCCCTGCTGTGAACAGCTTTGCCAGATGGGATACTGAAATATCTCTTGGGGGTAGGGATATCTCATGCTACCCTAACGCTGCACATGAATCATAAGGTTTCCTGAAAAACACAGCACTTTCTTTCTTTGTTTTTTTTTTTTTTTCTGGGTGAGAGGTGGGTGGAGAAGGGACATTCACAACAAAAGAATGAGACAGAAGCTTGATCCTGGCAAATGTGATTGCATAAGCTCGTCTCTGGGTTTAATCACCTAAATGAGAAGTATAATTTTCAGAGAAACTGAGCCTGTACAAGTTCCCTGAACAGCAGGGGAATGGTACATGCTCTGTGTCCTGAAAAGCAGACTATTCTAGATTGCAGGTGCTTAAATACAGACTTAGGCGCTTGGCTGTGGGTAGATAAGAGAAGAATAATTCTAGCCAAGGCTCGAAATCATTTTAGTGGTAAAACGCAGGCCAAAGTACTGTGATCCAATTGTTAACACTGCTAAATCAAAACCAGCTTTGGTAATTACTTCTTATTTGCCTAACAGCCAGCATAGAGGGCTCCTTATCTTCTCTGCTCTGTGCTGCACGGGTAAAAAGCAGACATGTACTTGAAAAGCTATTAAAAAAATAAAAGGAAAAGTCATGTGAAAAAAATACTTACTTTACTGTGGTTAATAAACCAATTACGCTGTTTGAGGGGGTGCTTCCTTCTTCCCTTTTCATGGGACTTAGCCCTGAAATATTAGCACAGCCATTTCCTAGAAACAGCATCATGCCTATTCAACTAAAAAGAACAAAATGAAAATAAAAGTATTGTTTTAAATTTTTTCCCTCCTCCTGCTTTTTAACAGGCTAGATTGAAAGTTAAGATTGAAAGTTAAGATTTGCCTTCTGTGTGTTGGACTCTCTGCTCATGGTTGGACGTGATGATCTCAGAAGGCCTTTCCAACCATAACGATTCTGCGATTCTGTCTTGTGGAGCTGGGTTATCTTGCAAGTCAGAAAAGGGAGAGAAAACCAAGGATTCAAGTACATACATCTCGAGAACAGACACCTACTTTCATAGGCAGGTGATGCTGTGTTGTACCTTTAACCCAGTGGAGAAAGGTGTAACAAGAAGCAATAGATGGGAATTTAAAAACAGGATGAATTCAGTTTGAAAACACGCTACAAAACAAAAACTTTGAGATACTGAACTGATACAGTCCTAGATGCCAAGATGTTGCTTGCATGGATTTGAGCTATTCTTGCAGACTCTCCTTCTGTTCAAGTGGAGGTACACATGGGAAGATGTTCAGACATAAGTCCTGAGCTCTTCAAGGATAAAAGGTTTCAAATTGTTGTGGAAACAGGCGGGCAGCCTGTGTAGAGCAAAGATTGCTAATGCCCTCCCTGAGGGGAGAGGGAAGCAGAAGTGTCCTCAACCTGAATGGGCCAAGATTCATGTGTGGAAGAACTGATGGGAGTGGCTTCACTGTGGAGAAGTCTTCACCCAAGCTTGTACCTCATCAGACATCAGAGCACTGCACCAACCGACATGCACATGAGTGCATCCTCAGGAAACCAGGCTTTGATGCTTCTGCTGTTTATAGGAGATGCTCTTCCACACCAGCTTGGTGGAAAGAACAAAGCACACTTTCATCCTGGGAGAGGATACCACAAAGATACCATTGATGTTCAGTAACCCCATACTGTCCCGGGACCTGCAGGCTTCAGCTGTATCAGGCATGGCTCTGCTTCTGGGCTGTTTCTTTTGAAGCCAGGTGAGGAACTGGCAGCTCTCTCCAGCTGTGGTGCATCTTCCTGGCCCCTTGGCAGAGCAGGTAGCAAGAGCAGGTAGCATGTCTTAACTTGCCTTAGATTTGCCAAGTTTGTGGCTTTGAGAGTTGTAGGTACCAAGCTGCATGTCCAGACTGAAACCATACAGTGCTGGGATGCTCATGGGTTACAGCTGTAATCCACTTAGCAAGGTGAACTGGGTGTTTCTTTTGAGCCATTTTAACAGCCAACACTAACAGAACTGAACAGCTTTAGATGAAAAGCCCTGTCATCAATAACATATTATTGACCCCATATGTAGCAGCAGAGTTGAAAGTTTTGGGCCAGCATAACTAATAGAGTTTGCTCTAGCTCCATGGCAACTCAAGAGATGGTTTCTGGTGCTCTGGGGCTGGGAAGAGTTGTATCGCTTTGTCCTACAGGCTCTTTGCCATGTGGCAATTACCATCTTCTGGCTGAAACATGGTAATGAACTGTGTGCAAATTCCCAGATCTTGGCAAATACAAAATAAAATGAGTTAGAGCATCTTTATGGTGTCTGTTAAGGCCCAGCTACCTTGGTAACTTGTAATTGGCTTCAATTTTTCCAGGCATATTCAGGTTCCGCTTTAAAAGTTCCCATTATCTGATCTCTGCAGCCCATACAGTGCAGCAAAGCTTGCAGCCTCTAGGCACAAACATCTCCCACTTCTCAGCAAAGCTAGTATCTCCACTGACATTTGAAATCTTTAAAGACAAGACACTACATCACAAAGAGGTAGGGAGTAGCATCTCACAGCGGTTCCTTGATGGACTTGATTTCAATCTACTTTTTTTTTTTAACATGGACTCTAAATTTACCAAGTTGCCTTCTTTCTAATTAGTTTGCTTCAGTGGCAGAGTGAAATATCAGCCAAACTGAGAATGACCTTATAAAATGCCAATCTGAGCTGATGTGGAAAAGAGCCGTTTCTTGCCAGGGACACTTCTCTGCAAATGAACCCACCTCCGTGCTCAGCCTTACGGTGGGAAATAGCACTGATAACCCTCTCTTCCCCAGCCTTTTTAACAACCATCAGAGCTCCTCTTTGTAAAACTAAGAGGACCACTCTGCAAACTTCAAAACAAGATTCCTCCTATTACTGAGCTTTTCTTTTCCTCTTGGAGCTCATGCACAGAGCTGGTGCTTCTTGAATAAAGAGACTTCTGGAAAGTGACCCTTCTCACACCTCCTGTGCCCTGACTTGTTTTGTCAGAGGTAGTACTTGGTGCACGCAGATATCAACTCCTATTGACTTTTTTAACTCAGTAAGGTCTTTCCTGCAAAGGTATGACCTGAACACACGCCAAATGTTGTTAATTACCGTGGCCTCTCCACAAGCCCTTCCTGCCAACCCTGCAGTGGGATGAGGGGGATGCAATACAAGATGACGGCTGCCTGGCTCTGGGCCTCAGGGCTACCACACCTGCACCCTCCTGCAACGCGCGGGGAGATGGCCAGGTGTAGAACCCTCTTCTGTGAAGGAGGCTGACAGCCTAACTTGGGGAGCGATTCCCCAGAACGTCCCTTTCCCTGTCACCTTAGAGGACACCCGGTGCCAGTGACTACCGTTCCGCTCGCACTGCGCATGCGCGCCCGGTGCGCTGCTCCCCCCCACCTCGGAGGTGTGTGTGTGGGGAGGGGTGCGTCCGCCTGATGCGCATGCGTAGAAGGGGTAGCCGTTCGACGTGTAGCCGAGGTGGTGCCGTGTGCATGCGCACTCCCTCCTCTCCACAGCCCGCTACCGGGAAGGGCGGGTGGCTCGGCGCCGCCCCCGCCGAGGGTCGCCGGGGGCTGCCATGGAGGTGAGGGCAGTGGGGTTGAGGTGTTTCCTCAGGGCTGTGCGGTGGTGAGAGGGAGACGCGGCTCACCGCTCTCCTCCGCTCGGTCGGCTGAGGGGAGCCCTGAGCCGGGGGTGGGGGAAGCTGTCCCTGCCTGCTAGAGTCGCTCGTCTCCTTCGGCTGCGGGTCCCCTTAGCGGGGCTTGCCCCGGCTCCTCCGGGGCGTGCGGAGGAGTAAGCGCTGGAAGGCCGGGAGCGGTGGCAGGCCTGGTTTGTGGGGGTGGTGCCGGGGGCTAGGGGCAGCTGGAAGGCGGCTAAATGCCTCTAGCCCGCCGGGCGGTAGCTCCGGGTCTTGGGGTCCTCTCCGGAGGGCGTGGGAGTTGCCTGTTGCTTGGAGCTGGTTATTCCCTGAAGGCTTAAACCGCCGTCTTTAATACATAGTGCGGTTTTTGTTAATAAAGAGTGGTAAGTCTCTAAACTCCTGTGATAGCTGCTTTCTACTGAGGATGATGTTGGCGTGGAAAGTGTGCAAAGGCAAATATTGCTAGAAGTGATCGCACGTAAGCTTTGTGTTTTCCATCTGTCATGAAATGATGGGACCTGGGAACACGGCAAATCTGTTTAGATTGATCTGTACTTCAGCTCTGTGGTATCTCTTGGCCTGACCAGGGTGACCTTCTGAGGCAGTTGGTAAGGAAGAGCAGCGGTACGGTGACAGCCCCGGTGACGGTGAGCGTGGCTGCTGGCTGCAGCAGTACTTGTGACAGCCAAGAAGTTCATCTGTTCTCCTGACGCCACTGGCGCTTGTTTGTGAAGTGTCAAACCAATCTTTAGACTGTATTTTTTTTTTTCCTTTTGTGAGCTTACTCCTTATAAAAGTCTCTATCGTACAAAGTTATGCCCCACAATTAGCTTGGAAAGGCTGGAGTATATTCTGATAACTTTGAAGAACTACAGTTTAGCTTATTTTATTTTATTTTATTTTCAAAACAGTGTTCCTCTTCATGCCTTCCAAGTGCTGGAGAGAAGCAAGGCAAAATACACTCGCGGAGCTGAACCTCTTCCATTGGCCATTCTAAACGTAATTGGTTTTGGTATTGGAAGCCTTCCAGGGAGAGTGGATTTGGGTGTCTTGGACACTGGAAAGTTTCTTGATACTGATTATCGGACATTATTATTACAGTATGAATGCTGTATCAGTACTCCCTAATGCTTTCAGAAAAGGTATTTACTGCAATGAGGAATTTCCTGTCACCTTCCAGTACCTTCCTAGTAACAAATGTTAAAATGCCAGTACAAATGTTAAGTGACATTAAATGTGAAGATGCAGTGGAGTTCTAGTGACCATTAGAGCTGAAAGTACAGAGGAGAGGAAAAGGAAGAAAAATCAGTCTTGCTTCAGACTTGAAAAACACACTTAGATTAACCTTTCCAAACAAGGCTGCTTGCTAATACCGGAGTATGTTGTGTAGCTTTTGTTCCAGTGACAAATGTTGTTATCTGATTATTCATGGGGTGTGGAGTAAGAACAGAAAGTGCTTATCTTGGATCTGTTTGAAATTAAATGTTGTCTTTAAGAAGTTTTTCTCTTTGTTTTAGATTTGAAAACTAGCAAGGGAGCTGAGTGGGGTTAGAGGAGCTAATTAGCGATGCAGAAGAGGGTCTTCTGAGAGTTGTTGATGCTGTCAGATGCAGAAGAGAGTAAGCAGCTTAGTGTTCAGTAAGTGGCCCTCAGAACTTACTTGCCTTGCATATCTCCTTAATTTAGAAGTGCTCTAGGGGTTAGAAGCTTGGAGTAGTTGAGTCAAAGTGGTGTTGCAAGGACTTTTGTCGTGTAGAATGTGTGTGATCTGGAGTTTGAAATGATTTCGCAGGTAACTCCCATACTGTGGTGGAAACCCTTAAATATGAATTGTCTGCCAGTGGTCAATAACATTAAATATCTTGTTTGGCTGGACCTGTACTGCAGCATGTGGAAGGAGGGAAGATGGTCTTTAATACAATAACCAGTGCATGTGCCATGCTGTTCCCAACAAGCCTTACCATTTGCATTTATTTGTTAGCCCCATGAAATGCACCCTATTTTGTCCTCTCATCCATGTGGCTCCCTCAGAGGCGTGTTGTCCTAGAATAAGAATCTAAAAAGATTACTGTGGGTGTTTAAGTCACTTTCAGTCTCGTTTATTATCCTTGCTTATTAACTCATAGCAGGGCCTGCACACTTGTCTACTTTGCCTCTGTCTTTCCAGGGGGATGGTGGGAGTGATGCGATAACACTTCTTTTGCTGTCATTTTGAATGAGAAATGGTGCTTCTAAAGAAATGCATGTTTGTGTGTGAACACAGGCAGACCTCAGCAGAAGATTGTCATGTCTATAGCATGTGTGCTGGAAGATGCTATTTTTGCCCAACAGGAGAGGGAAAGGGATACTGTGTGCTCTCTGCTCCAGTAAGGTTCTCTCTGCTTCCCCAGTAGTAAACATGGTGAAGTAATAAATTGGGGTGGGAGGAATTTATCTGAAATAACTTTATGTGCTATCCTGCAAAGTCAGATCCACCCATTGCTGGAAGGTTTGACTCAACCTCAGAAATCCCATGCTTAGTTTGCAAGGGAAGTGGCTAGCTGAGAGTACAAAAAGTTAGACACAGAAGATAAGGTGACTCTGGTCTTCCAAAAGTGTGGTGGAAGGGAATTGCAGAGGTAAAGGAAAAGGTTGCTGTAACCTTTTCTACAGAGTGAAGGATTTTTAGAAGGATGGTGTCAGTTGTGTAGGTGTTACAGGAATGTCTGTGGCAAAGCAGAAGTGATAATTTTTCTCAGACTTGCTCTTTGATGAAATCGGATTACTCAGGCTTCCTGTGGAGATTTGGGTGTTCATTTTAAAATGTTAATGCTCCTGAATCTTACTGGGAAGGTGTTGGAATGTTTTCAAGTTCTTCTTCCTTCATGGATAATTCAGATTAATGAATTAAATGATACTAGAAGTTTTCTTGTAGGTGGGATGAGAAGGTAACTCTGACAGCTAAGAGTGAATTATGGCAAACTACTGTAAAGAGGAATGACCTGTAAGAACACTCACTTCTTAAAGTTTTAAATTAATATTCTTAAGGCAATAGAGAGTGAGTATTAAAATAATCTGCCTCTGAATTTGACACGGGGATGTCCCAAAGAATCGGGCATCCTTCCTTTTCAAATTGTTTCTCTTGATCTGTAACATTACAAGCACAATTAATCACTGTGTAGTCACTTTATAAATGTAGCTTTGATTATTCTGAGCTTTCTGCAACTAGGAGGTTTTGGCAGAGTCAACACCAGCTGAGTGAGTTGGTTTGTTATGTGCCAAATCTACAGGAATCAAAGTGTTTCTGGAGAAGAAGGGGTCCAAGAATGATATGAGCAACTGAGCTGGGAGGAAGATGAGACTGAAGTCTGTTTTGTTCTTTTGTCCAAAACTCTGGATATCTGAAATGTTAAAGTAGCTTAACGTTTTTATTTAGTTTTGAGCACTCACTTTTACATTTAAAGTCTGAGAGTCACAGGGTATGTCATGGTTGTGGAATCAAGGGACTTACTCATGCCTAACTATTTTATTGAATCTGTTGGTAGCTACCATGATCTTGGTGGGCTTTTATTTGATCTCGATAAAAAGCCTTTGCTATCCCAGTATCTGTGGAACAGTAATACTTTTGTAATTGCAGTGGTTTAGGTACCACCTCAGTGGTCTGAAAACATCCTGTGCCAGCACATCAGCTTTTGAGTTTTGTTTCATGTGTTGAATTCCATGTTGTGGCTACCCTCTGTGAAACCACAGAAAGCTTTATTTGAGGCTTCTGATTCTTCTTTTCTTCCAGTGGTGGTACTCGAGCATCAAAGTCTTCTTTGCCACTTGCTGGAAGTGAATTCAGTACCTGTTCTCAGGAGAAGGTTTTGAGGTGTGGGAAATGCTTTCACATGCTCCTGGTCTGTTGCAGCCTGTTTGGCTGCCTTCAAGACCAGTTTAAGATATGCTTTTAACTTGGTGCTTTTATGGCTGTAGTTGTGGTGCTTTGTCTTTGCAGAGTGTTAATCTAGAAGTACGATAATTCATGTTTGTTAAGAGTAGTAATCTGTATTTTATATCTACGCGTGTTTGGGTTCTCCAGTGGTACAGCAGCAAGAAATAATGAATACCATAAGCCCCTCCATTATTTTTTTTTTCTTTGCAAGACTGTAGCAAGGGGGTCTTCAGTCGAAATGACTGGAGACCTGGAAATCACGCTGTCTTTTGCATTCCATACTTACACATTCCAGAGTTATAAAGCCCTTAATGGAGGGGTGTGCTCTTGCTGTGTGCTTACATGAAGCCTGGCGCAACAGGTTCTTGCAATCTCTTGAGACTCTGCCTACTCCCCGAATGTATGTACCAATGTTTATGTGATTTCTGAAGGTAAATGTGATTGTGTTCCTTTTCAGCTGCAGAACAACCTGGCTCATGCAAGACCCAGTTTTGAAGCGGGGGGTAGTAGGCGGACTGTCTGCGTAAACTGCTTTCTTCCATTGAATTCAAGCACACAAATAAGGTACATTCTTCTTTATAGAAAAAGGCATCTGTACTGTCTTCTCCAAATCCTTCCTGTTACACGTCTGTTTTCTAAATATACCCTCCCTTCCTTTGGAAAGCAGATTAGAATGAGAGAGGAGGTATGTCTGTATATTGGCTTTTGGTATGTTTGCATATGGCATGATAGGCAACAAGATGATGGGTGATTTAAGATCTAGGTTAGGTGAAATTTGTGGTAATTGTTCCTTCTTTTTCACTTGGCATTGTTTGCAAGTCATCTTTATGTTAAGTGCTTTTGTTCATCCCTTTGAAGGTCTTTGTAGAGTCCACACCAACAAAAGGGAAAGGCTGTAACTATACTTTCCTACACAGGCTCTGAATAGTGTGTATGTTAAGTATTACCTCAACACTGAGTTACCATGATAATAAAATAACGGACTTCCAACAGGACTGCAACTAAGATAGAAGCTAGCTCTCCTTTTGCTTGCAGTATGGATTTTGCTGGGTTGTGTTATCTGTGAGCAATAGTCCTAACTTGACTGGAAGAAAAGTACTGATTGGAATTTGAATTATTCCCTATTTCTTCAGCTTTTGTCAGACTGTTGGTTAGACAGTAGTGTCTCAGAGGACAGTCTGACTCCATTAGGGCCGACAGGGATGTAAGAAGTGCTCTTTATCACAGGTTTGGCTACCCTGCTCTGAACACCAAGTAGTGTTCTACTCCCTCCTGCCAGCACTCAGCCAGAATAAATTATAAAATGGGTGGACAAGTTGGTTTGGTGGAAGCAAGTGTTCAGCACTTTGGGGCACATTGTAAAATGACCTTAGAATGAGAACAGTTAGACATTC
Source organism: Jacana jacana (assembly GCA_013400555.1). Taxonomy (NCBI): domain Eukaryota; kingdom Metazoa; phylum Chordata; class Aves; order Charadriiformes; family Jacanidae; genus Jacana; species Jacana jacana. The sequence continues at coordinate 587,076 of VZTM01001826.1, read as the reverse complement.
ATCTTGCACCTGACGTGTCTGTGGGCCATTTCCCTCCGGAGCAGTTCATCCAGTCTCTGTGCTTTCTGTCTGGGAGGGTGAGCTTCCTCAGAGCCCACAGTGTCACTGTCACACCTCAGCATTGCTTGGATGATTGAGGCACACTGTCTTGCAGTATCATCAGAAACCTTGGTCACAAAAACACAAGCATTTCTTTGAAAGCTTGAAAACCTCTGAAACATTTGACTGGGCTAAAGGCATTTTCTTGTCATACCAGCTGTTCCTTAAGTACTGGTTCATTATAACAAAGTGAATAATAAGCATGAAGCTGTGATACCTCTAAAAGAAAAGCTTTGTTGACAGAAGAGAACTACGCAATGATGTGAAGTACCAGACCAGAAGGGTAATAAGGACCTAATTTAGCAAACATTTCATGCCTGACATATCAAATTTGGTCAAGGCTATAGGCTGAAAACATCAGCTTTTCAGTAATTTGGTTTCTGTATACATGACAAGTGAACTTCCTGGTTTCAAGGAAGCAGTTCTCTGTAATTTAGGAATTGAGTCAGACTAAAGGGAATTTTAATAATGTAGTGAGGTATTAAACCCCAGAGTACATATCATAGCCAACTAGTAGCGTGCAGGAGATGGTTGTGAAGAAATATGTCAGCTGTTCTAAGATGCAGAATTCATCTTTTTCTAATTTTTAGTCTGTTACAAGCTCTCAAACTGTGTAATACTAGAAATGGAACAGAGCCTGTCTAGGTATGACTTGTTGGCTTGCAGAAGGTCAGGTCTTTAAAAAGACTTGCTTGAGGCCCTTCTGGAAATCAAGCATCTCCTTCAAGCAGACCAGCTCTATCTCTGAGCAGCTTCATATATATGTCATTTTGATCCCAGTTCTAAATACTAATGCAGGCTGATTTGAAATCAAGGAGAGCTGGAACTTGCCATCAAAGGCTAGTCTTTATGTTGAAATTCTAAGCTCTGTGTGTGTCAGTGAGTTCAAAAGAAGCTGTTCTTCAGAGGCTGGTAAAATGTATGCTTTTGTATTTCTTACAGTATTTAAGAACTCGCATATGTCCATCGTGATAATTTCTTAACACATTCCGCTTAAAACTTGTATGTGAGGATTTACTATTGTCTTGAGGCTTTGATTGATACAATTTTAAGGGTTTCAGTAAGTTGGTAAAGAGAAAGGCCTTTTGAAATATCATGTCTTAAAGTGAGTTCTAAATGACACTCATAATAGCTATTACTGGTAGATATTGACAGGAAAAATACAATGAAGCAAAGAGAAAGTATATTGTGTATTGTCAGATTGGTGTATAATATTTTCTACTTTGGAGCTTCTCCTGTGTTTTGAAAGTACTTTAGAAACACTGATAGGCAGAAAAATGGCTATTCACAAATGATATCTGTTAAAGGAGAATTGCCAGAAAATTTTTGTTGTCTGTTTTTTTTAGGACTTGCTCTTCTTTTACTACCAGTGTTCTCATAACTACATTATTTCTAGCAATCCAGTTTTTTTCTGTAGTACAAGATCTCTAGTTGTGAATTTACTTAGAAATCCTCCTGGCTGTAAAACGACTTAGCAGTGCTTTACTACTGCCTTAAAGACTTTGAAGCATGATGTTTAACTGTTAGGGCCCACATGGCAGGATGTGGCTGATGGTGTGCCCATGCAAATACGGTGAGGCATCATTTAACTTTTTTGGAGGTAGGTCAGCTGTATGAAGCAGCCTCTGGCAGAGGGAGCACATGGCAATGTTTTTATTGAGGCCTTCCATAAGAATATGGAGGTGTTGTTTCTTTTTCTGCCATATTATCCTGAATCAGTGAATTGTTGTCTCTGACTAAGCTCTTTCAATATCTGTAATGTGGGAAAAATATACCTAAATGCCATAAATGTTGCTTGTTTTGGAACATAAGGTATCCACTGATGTGTGGTTTAGAAAGACCCATCATGGTTCTGTGAGAAATGCTGGGTTTTTTTTGGTTTATTTGGCAGTATGAACTGACCTAGATCGCTCATTTGACCTGTTAATTTCTGTGGTTGTTTTGTTTCACCAGGTTGTTTGAAACTTCTCTGCATGTTCCTTCTGTTTTGGAAACTCATTTTCATAAGATGCTTGAAAAAAATCTACTTGTAGAACAGCTCAAAGAAGAGTGCCTTTGTGAGGGCTGTAAATCCTGTCTTGTATTAGGGCACGTGTTATGTTGTGGGTAGCTCATAGTGATTGTTGACGAGGTTATTCTCATGCTTTGCCTTATCGTGCTGTGACAGAAGAATTCACTAGAGATGCACAATTATATTCTTCTGGTATTACATTCACCTATCAAATCTCCCCAGAGCTGTTAATTAGCACCCAACTTGTCTTTTTAGGTTTCCTCTGGTATTTGGGGTAGAGATGGCAGCCTGCGATGAAGAGGAGGAACAAGAGCACATTCTTTTTTTCCTAAAGTAATTGATTGTGTGTTAAAGGCACCTTTGTGTTCTGCCACACAGATGGTCAGCAGTCAGCCTCTGCCCATAGCAGACAGTGGGAAAAGGAAGAAGAAAAAAAGAACCAGAGCCACAGATCACATCCCTGGCAAGTTTGAAGGTTGGTGGCAACTTCTATGCTTTTAATTGTAATGGTCTGTTTGCCTTCTGCTGTGCTCAGTTTTCTTAGGTGAGCATTGCTTGTTGGCAAATGTTGTAAGTTAACATTTCTGTTTTTCTTTATCCCTCTTCTTTTAATCTTCAGTCTCTTTTTCTTCTTTTAGTGTTGAAATCTGAGTCCTGTTCATAATTTGGTGTTGTGTTTTGGTTTGGTAGTTTTTTGTTTGTTTGGGGTTTGGGTTGTGTTTTTGGGTTTTTTTTTTGTAGAAACAGTGCTGATGTCAAAACGTTTTGATTGAATAGATGTGAGCACAAATACTGCGAAGCTTTGTAGGTAAAATAGAATTCAGTGAGGCAAACCTAACCAGCATAAAACTTCTTAGTGGGCAAGTAGCATGGTAAGGTACATTACAAATCAAGATGGTGCCAGTCTTCTAGGTTTAAACTGTAACATCCTTTAGGTTTAGACACTCAAATTTCAATAATACTTAGAACACTATCTCTGCCAGTAGATTTTTGCATAGTATACTTTTTTTTTATCAAGGAGTGAAATATTTCTACCTAAAAAAAAATAAAAATGGTTCTGAGTTTTAGATGAAGACAGGAAAGGTGAATGAGGCAATTACTGAGACAGAAAATGTTTTTTGTATGAACAGACTTATAATTTTGATGTTGAAATAAAGTCTACTTCAAAATTTTCCTGGAACTTCAAGGGGGAAAGTGAGAAATGAGGCATAATTAAGTCTGGCAGTGCTTTAGTACTGCATAAATCTATTCAGTGTCTTCGTTACGAAGGGAGTTGTTTCAGTTGCTGTCATATGGGAGATGCTCGTCAGAAAAATAGCTTGTCTTGCTGTTACTCACTGAAACGCTTTGGCTCACATCTCCTTTCTGTTGGATTTCTTTGGCAGACCTGTACAAGCTGACTGCTGAGCTTCTTGGTGAGGGAGCATATGCCAAAGTTCAGGGTGCTGTCAGCCTCCAAACTGGCAAAGAATACGCAGTGAAAGTAAGTATAGAATAAAAGCATCTGTAATGTATCTTCTTCCTCCTAGTATCTCTATGAAAACTGGTAATAGAGTGGGCAATAGCAAAAGCTCCTAGAAAACTTGTGATGCATGAAATAGGCCTGTTATTTAATGGCTGAGATATCTGTCGTCTTAAGGATTGTGCCTCTGGAGTGAGCCAGTGTATCGGCAGCAGGTAGGATTCACAAACAGTAAATGATCATGTGATGGTTAGATAGCAGGACAGGCTTTCCTCCCATGTCCCTAATTTGATTGTAGTCCTACCAGTTTTATGTTGTCTGATGAAAGAGGAGGCTGAGTCATTATCTAGTGTGGCCTACCAAATATAGAAATTTTTGAGAATGCTGCTGATAGTTCAGAGAGCATCAGTTACTGCCATTAGTTCATGTAAAGCTTTCTCTTATTTTTTTTTGATAGAGACCAATGTTCTGTAATACCATGGTATTAAGTGGTAGGACCCATTTACAGCTTTGTTGTGAGAATCATAGAATGGTTTGGGTTGGAAGGGGCCTTAAAGACTGCCCAGTTCCAACTCCCCTGCCCTGGGCAGGGACACCCTACCATTAGACCAAGTTGCTCAAAACTTGGTCTTGAACACTTCCAGGACAGGGTCATCCACAACTTCTCTGGGCAACCTGTTCCAGTGCCTCACCAGCCTCCCAGGAAAGAATTTCTTACTAGTACCTAATTGAAGTCTCCCCTCTTTCAGTTTCAAACCATTACCCCTCATCCTATTGCTACACTCCCTGACAAGGAGTCCCTCACCATCTCTCCTGTAGGTCCCCTCTAGGTATTGAAAGGCTGCTGTGGTTATTCTGAGCCCCTCATTTAATTGCAAACACACATAATAGTAACGGGGAAGCTTTATGATTGAATCTTTTGCAAAAAACATAAGCAAAAAATCTTAAGTCTCTTTAAGAATCTAGTCCTGTAGATGCTATAATTGTGTGTATACTCTGTAGAATTGTTGAAGCTGAAAGTCTGGAATAAGCAAATCACTATATTATGAATTAGGTGTGATCAGACACCAACTCCCATGCAGTACTGGTGAACGGTTGCCCATTGTACTGGAAAAGTCCAGTTAGAAACAGGTACTGGATGCAGATGGAGGTAGTATTTATTTGTGGTAATGTCATGAGCTTTCAGTTCATTTAGCCATCATTCAGTGTCTGCTTCCGTGGAAAGCCTTTGTCCTTGGGCTCTTTAAGTCTGAGGAGTGTGTAAGGGAAGGTGACATCTAATGGCAGTACAGAAGGGCTCTGAGAGTGAGTGTATTTTTTCTTAATGTGTTGGGTCCTACTTTTTGGTCTCTGTGAAGTTTGCACTATGAACCAAACTCCTTTTGTGGTTAATTTAGTACTTTTAACTTAAATGCCTATAATGACAAATCCCTTTTCTTTGGCTGTTCAATGTCTGACGTGACTTAAATCTATTTCTGTTAGAACTCAAAAGTATACCCTTTTCTGCACGTTGCAGAGTTAAACTGATGCAAGAAAAAGCTTGTGGTAACTGGTCAGTAACTGTGTAACATGTGAATTTTTAGTTCCTTTCTTCTCTTCCTGTCCTCATTTCTCTTGTCCTTTGAATGCCTTCCGGAGCTCTGCTGACACTAAATAGGGGAAAGATGAGAAATTAAATAAACAAGCAAGCAAAGGTGGAGTGTGGGCAGGCCTGAGATTCAAGCTTTAGATCAGTTCTCTCATTCCAGAGCCACAGGCACAGGTCCTGCACTATTTCTTCAAAGATAAGCTCTAACTCTCTTTCCACAGATCATTGAAAAAAACGCTGGACACAGTCGGAGTCGGGTTTTTCGTGAAATAGAAACGCTCTACCAGTGTCAGGGTAACAAGTAAGTATGGAGTCTTGTCTCTCTGTTTATTTAAAGCTTCTTGAATATTATTTAAAACTTTTTAAGCCTCTTAAGTGTGACTCAGTTAGGACCTTTGCAGCAGTCTCCTTAAAACCAGTTGAAATGAAGATTTAACCTATTCAAAATAAGAATTTCCCCTTCTCTTACCTGTGAAATTTAGGGAATTATTTACAAATTCAAAATGGCATCACTCAATTAGCAACCAGGTCGGCGTAGCCTGAACGTGCTTCCGTGATGCATGGCTCTCGTCTGAACGAGGAATTAACATCTTGACACGCTGCCCTCTGATTTCACCATCAGCGAAAGCTCACGCGTGTGCTTTGGCCTCCTCTTTGTGTCAGCCTTCCCGCTTTTCCACTGGAACTGTTACACCAGCCAGAAGCTAAGTTAGTGTTCGTTTGGATGTGTGCTGGCTTGGGAGAGCCACGGGATGAAGCAACTTTAAAGCTGCTACTGAAAAGGAGAGAAGAGTCTTCGCAGCCTGTGGTGGCAGCACGCTCTGTGATCTTTTAAGCCAATTTGTAAATTACTCCTTTAGATACCTGTTAATCTAAAATTATGTGGCAGCTGTTATCTATACTATGGTTGTGCAGCTTACACTGAGCCTTTTCTAGTACAACACTTAAAGGTAATTTAAAAACAAACTTGTTTACCAAACTCACAGTCTTAAGTTGTAGAGAAGCAGCTTATGTCTTTGTTCTGTGGGAGGTTAAGAGCATGTGGTCATCCAGTACATAACTGATGAAGAGCTCAAACTCTTCTTCCCCCATGCACAATTTGGATTTTATGTGTATTGTGAGCATGGAAAGATCTGAACTGGTGCATTTGACATTCTCAAGGCATCGTGGGGTGTTTGTGCTGCAGACGCTGTTCGCTAGGAGGGAATCAGTCTAAAAATGGTAACTAAGGTGCTGGATTTAATGTCTTGTTGACAGATGCCTGTCTCCTGCCAGCCCTCTGTGTTCTGCCTTGTGATTTCCAGAGAGAAAGAATGCAAATTTAATTTTTGTTGTTGTTGCCTTCACTGCAAATGCTGCGTTCTAAATTATTAAATGCAACCTATTATTAGTTATCTTCCTGCCAATTGAGCAGTAGCTGAACTTCCACAATCCTATCCAATTTTGATGGTTGGCTTGTTTCCCTACTTAAATTTCAGTGTGAGTTGGAAATGTGGTTTTAATGCCATAGGCAAGCAAAGCAACATGTTTAATTCGAACTTTCATTTTTGGTTGCTTTTGGCACTTCTTAATTATCCATACTGAAACTCTCCATTGCTCTGTTTCTTCTATTCCTCCTCCTCCTCTCCCCACCCACCCT
>VZTM01001826.1:555892-580118 GCA_013400555.1 Jacana jacana | reverse complement strand
TTTTTTTTTTCTTTTAAAGGAACATTTTGGAGTTAATAGAATTTTTTGAAGATGACACAAGATACTACCTTGTCTTTGAGAAGTTGCGAGGAGGTACCGTGCAGTAATTGTGCATTTCTTCATTGCTTCATCTTGGTCCGGTTTGTTCCAGTGTTTTAAAGTGGAAAATGAAGAGCTTATTTTAAATACTGCAGAAATTTAAGACAAAGAAGTAGTAGAGGAAATAATATCCAAAGCTTGAAATATGGTTATTCTTGAATATTGATGGGTCTGGTCATATGTTTGCAATCGTTTTGTTGTGGTTAAGGAATGGAAATGTCAGCTCTATTAAAATGGAAACTTTGGAATATAGTTAGTAGGTGACAGTACCTTCAGGCAAGAGGAGACACATGGTATGTCAGGTATTATTCATGATCTTAATACAACATCTAAATACTCTGGTAGCATTTTCCCTTGAGGGAGGATCGACTTTGTTTCCTGAGGCTCATGGAGCACTTGGGAAAAGCATCTTGCATCTGCCTCGGGTTGGTGTGATTGTGAAGCCTGTGGCTGTCCGAGGGCCAGTTAAGGTGTCACTGGTCTCAGGAGTTTAACAGTCACCTGGGGAATGAGAAGGCCACATCAAGCACTTGGTGGACTTTTTAACGTTTGTCTGCATTGAGCATAATCACAATATCCATTAATTGCATGGCTGTGCAAAACCAGGGGGTAAAAGCATGCCCCATCCTTCAAAGGAAAACAGTTTCTGAAGGCGTGTACTTCTGTCTGTAGAACATCATCTACTTTCACTGGTCAGGAAAGTTCTCAGTGGCAAACCATATGTGCAAGAAATGCAAATTCTTTCAGTATAGATGCAGAACCTTTTAAAGAAGGGCATGGGTTGGGGTTTTTTTTAAGATGTTTAGTAATTTTGTTTACCTTCCCTTAAAATTTCTGTATCATTTCATTGTGACTCCCTCTAACACTGTTCCTCTTAATGCACAGACTTCTCTGACAAATTAGCTGTAATAGGGCTCAATTTAGATCAATCTGCATTTGTCTATTTTCCCATCTCTACATTTTTCCCTTAGTTAACCCTCTCCTTGGATTGTGAGAGAATGGTTGTCAGTGTGCCTGCGCTGCTGCTGAGATTCCCTCTCTTTGCTGCTCTAATTTGACTTAGTGGTCAAGTGGGGCTGAAGCTATTTTTCTCTGAAAAATTTCAGCATTTGTAGTGCTAAGTGTGCGGGTTTGAAGGAAGAAATGATGGGAGTTAGGGGTGAGAGTGGCTTCTGATGCTCTGCAGATTCTGATGTAAGCAGTGTGGCTGGCAAGAATGAGAATCTTAACCTTAAATGCAGGCCTTGGGTAACTCCAGTCTGAGACTGATGTTACCTCCAGTACTGAGGCATAACTTGGGTTTGCCATTTTCGGCTTTGCCTTCCTGTAGCTGTGGAAACTGAAGGAGCTCTGCTCCCATTTTAGCTGTGCTCAGTTCACCATGGTATGCAGAAGCTGTTTAATACTGTTTCCTGACATCATTTTATAATTGAAAGTGTTAAAATCCAGCACATTACACTGAACTTGAGTGATTTAAGAATCCTTTCTTCTTTTTCTCTCTTTTCTTTCTCTGAAATGCACTTTGGGAGGTGCTCCATGATCCTTTCTCTCTGAGAAATACTGAAGAGGTGGTAACAACCGTGTCAGGAGTGCCCTGCTATTCTTTCTGTTTGTGGGATTCTTCTACGTGGGCTGAATATGTTTTTGTTGGTATCGATATAATTCTTCTCTGAGCGAGTTTGAAACATCAGCTGGATGAGTCTGAAATGAACCAGCCGAGTGGAACGGGCACTTTAGGTGGCTGAGTATTGTTTCCTGTGAAGTCTGGGGCCTTTTTCACAGGGACAGAAACATTCAAGAACTGCTACTGCTTTCTGAAGCTGTGAAGAGCAACTGTACCAGGAAAACCCATTGAACTCTGTGCCCTGAAGAAATCTCTAGCAAACTAGGTGGTGTTGTTTTCAGCAAGGGAAACCTTCTGTACTAGAAAGCTGATAACTTGGTCCAAAGTGGCCTTCTTCCACCCACCTGACACAGCATATCTGTGCACATCTGGAGTCTTTTGACATACCAGAGCATATCCTGTGAGTCTTACGTCCATCCTTCTGCTTTTTGACTGTCTTTCCTGTTTCCTCTCTGCATCTTCCTTTTGGAGGAGCAGCAGCAGCATTGGTGGTATAGGAACAGCAATTACTGCAATAGGAAATGGGAGGTTTCCTTCCACATCTAGAACTGAGGAGTAAAAATGAAATCACCCGAGAGATAAAGTGTTTACTGTATTGGAGGCTAATAACTAACAGGAGTTACTTCTTGAATTTCTCTGCCTGATTGCTTTGATAAGTGTACCTCTCTGAGTAAGAAAATCAAAGTCAGGAGTTAAGGCTGTTTAGTGGGCCTGGATCTCTGTGGACTACATTTAAAGATATTTTTAATCTTCTCACAAGATAGACGGAATTCATCTAAAGAAGATAAAGAATCAAGCTTTCATTTATCCTTTTTTAAAGGGATACCAGCGGAGCTCTGCCTACAAGCTACCAGTCCTTCAGTTTGCTCATATTTGAGAGGTCTTTTGTTAGATTTCATGTCTCTGGGAATGTTTTGCCTGAAATCAGTCTGTGAGCCTTACCTTGATGTCAGTGGGAATTTTAGTACGCATTGAGAGGTAGAATGGTTTTTTAATCTTTATTTTGATGTTGTGGAGAGAAAAAAAGTGTATACTTTACTTTCAGTGCAGGGTTTCAATTGTCACATTACACAAAATGAGGAGAGTTAGTTCAAGCATGGCCACCTGTGACCTGGGGGAGGGTGGGTTTTGTTTAAGTGCTATGTACATCCTTAGCTGATGTGTGAGTTTTACTAGTGCTATTAGCAAGTCTTTACTCTTCACAGTGTGGAAAACAGACTAGTCGTGCTGGGGCAGTAAAAAGCGATTGCCTGTCATGCTGTGCTTAAACTGGAGGGCTGCAGTGTTTGAAAATTATGTTCCAGCATGCTTAAGTATCGAAGCTGCTCAGTTGTACTTATTTCTTCTTAGTCATTCCCTTGTTCAGTCCACCGAAGTTGCCTGCTGTGAAATGCTGTTATAAAATATGACAAATGAGCTTGTGGGTTCATGATACTTGATACTAGTTCATAATTATTTTCTGAGGCTATTTTCATAGAATGGTCCAGGCTGGAAGGGACCTCTAGGGTCATCTAGTCCGACCTCTCGCAGTCAGCAGGGCCACCCCCAACTAGGCCACATTGCCTAGGGATTAAAATGTGGGATTGTGACACTTCCGGTTCTGCCATGTAAACATACAGGACAGGATGTTAGATGCAAATGACTTTTCTAAGCTACTTCTAGCCCTTTTTGCACTGGGATGAGTTCTCCCATTCTGGAGGACTAGTAGTGACTATTGTTTTATCTCCCTGTAGCGACAAAGCCCTCTCTAAACCCAGGCAGCATTCATACTAAGGCTTTCCCTTTCACGACTGTTACTCTGACAGGTTCAATCCTGGCCCATATACAAAAGCGGAAGCACTTCAACGAGCGAGAAGCTAGCAAAGTGGTGAGAGATATTGCCTCTGCTCTGGATTTCCTTCACACAAAAGGTAAGAGAAGATGGCTGGCTCCATCTTTACTAGTTGATGTTAATGGCATGGCTTTCAACGAGGCCAAGTGCCAGGTCCTGCACTTGGGCCACAACAACCCCATGCATCGCTACAGGCTTGGGGCAGTGTGGCTGGAGCTGCCTGGCGGAAAAGGACCTGGGGGTGCTGGTCGACAGGAGGCTGAACATGAGCCAGCAGTGTGCCCAGGTGGCCAAGAAGGCCAATGGCATCCTGGCTTGCATAAAGAACAGTGTGACCAGCAGAAGTAGGGAGNCCTGACTGTGTTTAAGAGTAGAATAGATGTGGTGTTGAGGGATCTGGTGTAGGGGAGAATTTGTAGAGTAGGGCTGATGGTTGGACTTGATGACCCCAAGGGTCTCTTCCAACCAAAATGATTCTATGATTTTGTATTCTTGTGTTATGGAGCACATTTAACCTGTAAGTAGTCAGCCTTTGCTGGCGTTTCTAGTTACAGCAATGCCAGATGACTTCTGCTGTTATCCTCTATAATATTGTTTTCATAATGTGAAGTTTAGTAGTTTAAGTAATCAGCTGTTTTAAGACAGTATTGCGTTTTGAAGAAGAAAAGTTAAATCGGTATCTGGGGAGAATTAACATTAGGGTTGAGTCTGCTTGCTTGTTCTTGTTACCTAAGCCACCATGTAAAGGCTACTCAAAAGGGAGCTAGTATTCTTTTTAATTTTCTCCTCTTTTGGGTCTACAGAGAAGCAGTTCCGTAGACCCAGAACTATCCAGAATTTCTGCTGATTACAAGACCTCTTTCTTTGTAGTAGCTTTTGATCTCCGCATTTCTGTCCCAGCTGTTGGTTTGAGAGACCTAAAAGTGATCCATAGTCCTGCTTTGAAAGTGTCCTCATTTCATCACAGATTTGCTCGTATTTAAAAGCAGCTCTGTTTGTAGAGAGTTCTTTTATGTTAAAATGTTTTCCTGTGGCTTTTTCTACTTGAGAGTGCTTTTCTTTCATTTCAAAATACCTGTATGCATTGTGTTCATCCCAGGGTATGTGTTCATGTTGAATATAAACTGAAATATGTTAAAGCTAGCTATGTCATCATTATCTGGTCTTGCATAGATTAAGCGGCTTTATTTAATGTTTGCTTTCATTTGATTACAGTGACTGCCTCTGAATAGAATGGCATGTAATTGGGGGTGATGTTTATTGGTTATTTGTTCTGATAAACTTTTCTCCCTGTTCATTTTGCCATTATGATTAGCCAGGTTTTACAGATGCTCAGCAGATCTACATTTGCTAAGTTTACTACGGGCCCCAGTTCAGTAAATGTTTAATTACAGGATTTACTTCTAAGTCACGGGATTGTTCATGGGCTTGAGTTGGAATCACAGCATCAGTGAGGGCATTTAAAAAGAGAAGGGTAGCAATGCAGAAGGAATAAAGTGGCAAACCTGAGGAATATGGATCTTGTCACACGTTGTGACCATGTTATCAGAAGTTCATTTGAATGTGGAAACAAACTTAGTTTGAATGAAGATTCTTGGTAATCTTCATAGCCTGTCTATGTGATAGCTCCATTTTAAACCTGCAGAGAATGCACTCTTTGAATAATGTATTTAGAAGACTTTGAGATATGGAGCAAATAAGGGACAGGAACCTGAACACATTGAGAAATACTCATTTGATGTATTCAGGCTGCAGGAGGTTGCTGAACCTAGCAGCAACCTAGTCTAGCAACACTGTTAAAGGAAGTTTAACATCGACTCAGCTAATATCTCTGTGCAGTTCTTTCTCAGCTTATAGTTTTAATTCCCCTTTCCCCAAACAAGATGGGAGTGATTCATTAAAATGGCTTTTAGAGCAGCAATCCACTTTCTTTCTTGTTGTTTGCTGTGAACTGGTACAGTGGAGACATGGCCTGCAGAATCGGCTACACCACCATCCCTTGGATTTTATTGTTCTCTTTATGATTCTTCTGTGTGATGTTAAAATAATTAGTAAGTAGCGTACAGAACGTGAAAGTAAACAGGAAATGAAAGCAGTTTTATTGCACAGCTTAACAGTGAAGTGCTATAGCTAGATGCTTTAAAAAAATGTGAATGAGGACAGCTAATTCTTTTGCCAGGAGTAGTTTAAAACTCAGCTGGATCATAATACCATCTTACACCCACTTGGGATATGTCTGCTTTATTGCTAATAATCCACTGGAGGAGTGTTTAAAGGCAGTTGTTTTCTTTTCTCAGCGCTGTGTGGAACTGCAAAATAAAATGTTATATAATCAGGCATGTGAATTCAAACTATAATACAAAAGAAGTGCTGTTGGGTTTCACATCACGAGCCAACTGTTGGGAGTTCTGTCAGCCTCCCTTTAAATGTCAGTGGGGGCCGTCTTCCTCTGCCCCTGTGCTTCCCGTCTCCCTCTTGCCCCCGTGCCTCCCGTCTCCCTCTGCCTGTCTGTTCCATGCATAAGCAGTATGAACTGCAGCATTATGACAGTTCCTATTCCTTTAGAACAGTGCTATGCTATTAATGTTATAATAAGTCCTGTCTTGGGGAACATGCTGAGGAGAAGACATTAGAAACTCCCTTACCTAGAATTTGGTGGGATTTTTTTGGTTTTGCTGATACTCTGAAGTAGTGTCAAGTGTGCTTGGAGTGTAATTGTTTTAAGCCAATCTAAAGTGCAGTTAAATTGCAGCCAACCTGCTCATTTGATTTCTTTTGGCTCTTGTTTTCTGCCCTCACATGAAGCTTGATCATATTAAATGGAGAACTTGTAGGAATTGCATGTTTAGATATTTGAAGAACCTCTTAGCATAGAAACACCTTTGCATGTGAATTTGACAGGTAGATAACTTTGTGTTTCCCCGTTGGATTTGCCTATTCTGATAGCAGTTGAATGAACATAGAAACCCTTTAGTTCTTCTCCTGTGGCCTTTTCTTCTACGTTTTCAACCATGCCCTTTAATTTTTATTTTACTTCAGGAATAAGTCTGTACCTCACTGTTAAAGGGATGATATTTTCCCCTGGGAACTCAGGGTATTTTCTGGGAGAGTGTCTCGGGTATTGTTTGTGCTGGTGGGAGTTCAGCAACCACCAATTGATCCCTCGGGAAGGAAGAGCCTTACTGTAGAAGGCACAAAAATCTTTTGACTAAACTGTGTACACAAGTAAACTTTCCTACTGGTCAGTCATCTTAATAAGCTGGTTTTAATTAACATAATTAATTGGGGCTAAGCCAAAAAGTTCCAGTGTTAGCAGGTTCTTACTTGCTTGACTGACTCTCATGTATGTTTAGGGGTGATAAAGCCGCAGCAGGATACAGCAGTGACTTCTAACAAGCACACTTTGAAATCGGTTATTTGCAATATTGTTAAGGGTGGGTTGCGGAGCAAACTCAGGCCTGGGATATTTCCTGGGCCCCCTTCTAATAAAGAGAGGTAATGAGAAATAATACAGGGGAGTATCTTCTCTAATAGATGTTTGTACTCTTAGGTATTGCTCACAGGGACCTGAAGCCTGAAAACATCCTGTGTGAATCTCCAGACAAGGTGCTACTCTGGTTTCTTAACCTTCTGAAGTGTGTCTGTTAACTTTCTTTCCAAAGACAGCCCTCGTGTTCTGTCCATCTCTTCTTGGAGGCTTTTGAATCTGTTAATGATCTTCAACTAAATTTCCTAGAACTGAAGCCCGAAAGAGGCTGAATTCTCCTGTGAGTTGTAAAAATGTGTGCATCTGGCTGGGAGATGAGAAGCCAGCTGTTCTTAGAGAGGGCATGGCAATTGCAGCTTAGCATCTCATCTCTTCTGAGGCAGTACCCAGGTGGATGAGCAATGTTTACAGTCCAGCTGGTCATCTTACCTATAGTTCCTGAACTGCCCCACTGTGTGCTGGTGCTTGCCTAGCCAAATGAAAAATTAATGTACTAGGGCCAGATGCTGGGAACGTGGGAGCAACTGGGACAGAGGAGGCAGATGCAAGGAGTGGAAACCTGTAAGAGACTGGGTTTCATTGATCCTTCTGCTAGAACAACTTGGATTTTGTCCTGGGGCTTTCCATGTGGCACTATCTTCATGTATATTGCATGAGCCCTGCTCTTCTGAGCCTCTTACTGTTTTGCCCTTGTTTTTATATAGATATCACCAGTAAAGATATGTGACTTTGATCTTGGTAGTGGGGTGAAGCTGAACAGTGCCTGTACTCCTATAACTACTCCTGAATTAACAACACCGGTAAGATACCTACTGTGGCTTTAAGCTTTTTGTCTTCTACCATAGAACAATTTTTCTTGTGTCCAGAGGAGGGTTTCCAAAGGGCTTACTGCAGCTACACCCAGTAGTAGATAATTCATTTAAAATAGGTGGATGTGTGATAAATACTGTCTTAAGTTTACCAGTCGTAAAACAAATACGTAAAAGCACAGGAACTCACTGTTGATTCTCCCCTTGGCCAGAAAGTAACACCTTGTTCCTCTTTGTCTCTTACCCATGAAAGGAGGAAGCTTTTTGTGGAGGTGTTTTGCGTGCTTATGGACTGAGTTTGAACCTTAGCTTTGTGTTATTGTCCCCATATTTGGTTTCTGTATCTAAGACCCATGAGCTAAGTACAGTGCAAGCTCTGGATTCAGTGTGTGGCTTTATAATATGCATTAGTTTGAAAAACTACAGTGCTATGCTTTTGGCATTGCTGTGAAAGAAAAATCTGAGTTCTGCAGGAGTCTGTTATAAAAATCACCTCCCATGAGGTGAACCCCCGTGTACCCAGCACTGGTGAGGCCACCCCTTGAGTATTGTGCCCAGTTCTGGGCACCTCAACACAAGAGAGATATCGAGGTGCTGGAGCGAGTACAGAGGAGGGCAATGAAACTGGTGAAGGGCCTGGAGCATAAATCTTATGAGGAACGATTGAGGGAGTTGGGGTTGTTTAGTTTGAGGAGGAGGAGGTTGAGGGGAGACCTCATCACTCTCTACAACTGCTTGAAAGGACATTGTAGAGAGGTTGGTGCTGGTCTCTTCTCATGGGTAATTAGCGATAGAACAAGAGGGAATGGCTGCAAGCTGCAGCAGGTTTAGGCTGAGCATTAGGAAAGATTTTTTTTTTTTCCCAGCAAGAGTGGTCAGACAGTGGAATGGGCTGCCCAGGGAGGTGGTTGAGTCACCATTCCTGGTTAAGAATCAATTAGATGTGGTGTTGAGGGATCTGATGTAGGGGAGAACTTTGTAGAGTAGGGCTGATGGTTCAACTCGATCCCAAGGGTCTCTTCCAACCTAAATGATTCTACAATGTACTTCTTTACTTTGTAAAAAGTCTGATAACTGATGGTTAAGATTGAAAAACCTGGAATATGCAAATTTATATTTTGACCCTTTATAAAGAATCATAGATTCATATGGGACAGCTTACAATTTTGCTAAAGAACAGTAGGAACCCTTTTGTTAGGTCTCAGTAGTTGTTACAGCTGAAATGTGTTAATTTTTTCCTTTATAGTGTGTTTACAAAGTGTTTCAAAGCTCTTGGCAATGCTCTTTAACATTTGAGGGGTGCAGCAGTTGTGATTTGGCTTAACAAAACGAGTCCTGCAGTAAGAGCCAGCAGTAAACTTCAGTAGTCCCTGATGCCTGGTTCTGCTTTTAGACCAAGCCACCTACTATAAAGAGAATGATAAACCTGAGTCATGTTTTGATTTCACCCTCCCTTTGAAAACCTGCTTGTATTTGGTTTCCTAGTGTGGCTCTGCTGAATACATGGCACCCGAAGTGGTTGAAGTCTTCACAGAGGAGGCCACATTCTATGACAAGCGGTGTGATCTCTGGAGCCTGGGAGTGATTCTGTACATCATGCTCAGTGGTTACCCTCCTTTTGTGGGCAACTGTGGCACAGACTGCGGCTGGGACAGAGGAGAAGTCTGCAGAGTTTGCCAGGTGAAGGCGTGGGTCCTGGGCATATGTGGGAGAGTGTAGTTTGCCCCATGAGCTTGAGGTGTAATAATGCCAGCAGTGAAGAGCTGTTCCTGTAACCCAGCCAGTTAGCTGGGAGGATAAGCTGTCACTGAGGAGCAAGGGTGGCCATCTAAAAGTTGAGTGGTGCTATCTCTTTGTAAAGTAAGGTTTGGCCACTGCCTTTTTCTCCTCCTGATGTGACATCTCAGGGAGGTGGTGGAGTCACCCTCCCTGACTGTGTTTAAGAGTAGATTAGATGTGGTGTTGAGGGATCTGGTATAGGGGAGAACTTGTAGAGTAGGGCTGATGGTTGGACTTGATGATCCCAAGGGTCTCTTCCAACCTAAATGATTCTATGATTCTATGAACTCAGAATTTCTCCTTGTCCTCTTCCCCCACCCCACAATCCTCCTATATTCTGTTATTCTTGATCTAGTTTATGGTAGTCACCACAATTCCTCAGATAAAAGTTGAGCCCCAGGACAGTCTCCATGCAGAGCCTGAATTTATTTTCTTCTAAAAATTGAGTACGTTGGGCACATTGTAATGGGGACTGGGGATGGGGGGGGGGAGGAGGGGACGTTTTTTTCCAGCACACAGTGGAGCATGTGCATCTTATGATGCACTGGATCACCCTGTGGAGCTATTTATCACTCTCCATTTATTCTATAAGGAGACTGGCTGGTTTCAGTCGTCACCCACCCCATTGGATGGATAAAATTGAGTGAGAAGAATCTCACCTGAGAAGTCTTCTGGTTGCACTCTAGCTCTTATTTAAATGAAAGAATTTTTTCCTTTACTAGAACAAGCTTTTTGAGAGCATTCAGGAAGGCAAGTATGAATTTCCTGACAAGGACTGGTCACATATATCCTCTGAGGCCAAAGATCTCATCTCAAAGTTGCTGGTGCGTGATGCCAAAGAACGACTTAGCGCTGCTCAAGTTTTGCAACATTCGTGGCTTCAAGGAGTATGTATCTGTTGTTATGGTTTTTTAAGGGTTATTCTTCTTCCAAAGTGACAAACAAGCTGTCTTTGAACTTGTGGTAGTGTTTGCTTGTTTTGGTGCTCTTATCTTGATTAATTAAGGGCTGCACAGTGGCTTTATTCTTTCTGGAGCTCTTTGTGGGAAATATTTGGATGAATCTGTCAAGCTTTAAGTGTTTTTTTTTTCTTAATTATTGCTTTATGCATTTTAAATGGCTTTCTTGTGAATACCAAGCACTGCAGTACACAAATTACTGTGTTACTCTTTAATACAGTAATGCAGAGTGTTGGTAGATGCAGTTTTAAAACAGCAGTGTCCTGTTTTGCTTTAGTCTTCACCGTTCAAGAGAGAAGGGGTAGACCCTCTGGAGAGCTTCCAAAGCTTTAGTCTCATACCTGCAAACCCGTGGTCTCTTCTTGTGAGGGGAGATAGATTTTGAAATGTGATTTGTGAAGCAGCAGTGATTTCTTTTTTTTAAGTCCACAGTGAATGGATATGCAATATCCATTAAGTTGTAAAGGTTTGGGAGGAGTCACCTGGTTTTTATCACTCTCTATTAGGAAAGCTGCTAATATCTAACTGACTTTTTTTTTTACCTGCTTCTTCCAGCAGGCTCCTGAAAGAGGATTACCTACCCCTCAAGTTCTTCAAAGGTAGTATTTTCTATTTTTTTTTTTAAATGTTTGTAAACGTGGCTAAAAATCATTACTGAAAAAATGGGGAGAGGGTGTGACAAATGAGGGGGTGAGATCCCTGGTTGAGAGTGGAACTTCATAAATATGCAGCACTGATTTTGTGAAAAACATCAGAAATATTAAAGCTCTGATTTTTCTCTATGAGCTAATTTTGCTCGTTTGTGGGAAAGGCATTGGAGAAGGTTCCTGCGGTGCTAATCTTAGACAGGAAATAATGATGGGTTTGGCAGTTTGCTGCCCAGGAGCCAGGGGGGGAAAAGACATAAAGGCATGTGTTATCCAAAGAGACTGCATTCTGATGGGTGAATGTTCATCATACACCGGCTCGGATCTGACTTCCACTGTACTTGGTGGTAATCACAGTATCCATTTAATTGAGCAGGGCAAGCCTCTTTCAAAGTGATTTGATGGCAGATTCTCTATGCCTGAGAGCCACGGTCACACATATCTCTTTGTAGTTCCGTGTCTCCCACTGGTGATTCCAGGTGGTTCTTTCCCATCAGAAGGGCATTTCCTTAGGCCACAAGTGCAATTATAGTGGGATTGCAGTTTCCTGAAGAAAGACAACAGTGTTGGTCCGTATGCCCATCCTTTTTTAACACCTAGAAGTTAAGTATGGCATCTCAAGTGATTTCCTGGGTTTACATGGTGAGTCCTTGGCAGAACAAGAGCTAAAACTGCAGCTGTTCCCCAAAATCTGAGATGTGTAGTCAGGTATTGCTGTTCCTCGCAATGAGGAGAGATGCAGATACTAACCTGTCATTTTTCCTGCTGTGTCGATGTTTCGATAGGAGAAACAAATCTGCCTGGAAATGGATATTCTGCTGTGAGGGTAACCAGGTGAAGTGACTCTTTGCATGTCTTTGTAACTGCTTTCTCCTTTTCCCCTTTGAAAGGAACAGTAGCACAAAAGACCTGACGCTTTTTGCTGCAGAGGCGATAGCCCTTAACCGCCAGTTGTCTCAGCACGAGAACGAACTCAGCGTGGAGCAGGAGAGCGTTGCCCATGCTGTGTGCTCCATGAAGCTTTCTCCTCCGTCCAAGTCCCGCCTCGCCAAGCGCAGAGCCATGACGCACGCCACCAAAACCAGTGACTTTCAACCCGTTCCCCATAAAGCCTTTTAAACTTCTTGCCTGCGCTGGATTGGCGACATCAGCCTGTGCTCTTACCTGGACTTCCAGCGCCATTGATAAAAGCTTCTCTGCTTCTGGCTCTTTGATTAGAAGCTTGCTTTTGTGATGTGACTTGTAACTTTAAGGGGACAGCTTTTTATGGGAGTGTTTTTTGCCTGTCAGATCTGGTGAGATAATTTAAGGTAATTTAACTGATCTTTTTAAACTAGAGAAGATGGGTTTGCCGCTGTATTATCTGAGGTGATAAATCACTGAGCTTTCCTCACTTTCCTCTTAGAAGAGCATGCTTTAAAATGCAAACTTGGAAACATCCGAAAACCCCCCACTTTCTTGCTTTGCCTGGCAGAGCATCAAGTCTCTCCCTTCCCGTGCTGCTCTCCTTGATGGCATATCTTGCCAGGTGCCACCGCTGGTGCCAGCAGCAGGGACTCTTGTCTGTGGACTCAGGAAACAAAAGCGCTGACTGGGTGGATCTCTGTCTCCGTTGACTTTGTTGGGCTTAACTTCTAAGAGGATGATACTGTGAAGGTGCAAGGATTGCTCAGGGTTGTAGAGATGAAGAGGACCTGGTTGGGTTTTTTTAACCTGTTGGTATTTTGTGTGGGATGAAAGCTGGGGGGTGTTATTTCGTTACCTGACATCTTTTTGTTCTTAACTAAAGTGTATTCCATCTCACCTGTTTTTTTATTTTGTGTGTGTCCCCCGTGTGTCCCCTTCTCTGACAAGTTACCTTCTTAATTCTGATAACTGCAGTATAACAGGCTGTTTGTAGAACAGCTTGTAATTAATATCTGGGGGTTTTCTTCTATATTAACTCTATCCTCAGTTATATCTTCCTTTCTGTAAAGTTGTTATTTCTCCAAGTCCTTTTGTGTGTATTACCTGGAGTTTTTAACGTGAATGGAAAGGCTTCAGTGAATTTTGGGGTGGGAATAATTTAGGATTGTCAAATGCAGGGGCACTTCTGTGCAAAAATGCTGCTGCAGCTCCTGTGTTCTGCCTCCTGCAGTGTTCTCAGGCTGAGTGTCTAGATTTGGTACCGTGGTGTGCTGGGGGTCAGGAGTCGTTTGGAAGGGTGCTGGCTGAAAAGCTGGAGATTTTGAGTGGCCAAGGCTGAGGTGTCCATGGAGAAGGACACAGATGTTGAGCACTTTCTGAAACGTAAGCTGTGAAAACTGGGTCGCGAAGGTGCCTGACCTGATGCACCTTAAACCTGTCAGCCCATTTCTGATGCCCTTTGCCTGGGTGTTGGGTGCAGGGAGGAGGAGGAGGCCCCCAAGTGCCAGCACAACACCCTCCCAAGCAGAAGGAGAAGGAATGTAGCAGCTCCAGCAGGCACTTGGAAACTGAAAGGTCAAAGCTGAATGTCTTTGCGTGGCCTGTTCGGAGGGGTTGTACGTTATCTTTTAGCAGTGTGTGTACAGGTATTTTTATACAACATGCTGTATTTTGTGACTAATATTAAAGTTGTTATTTAAGAGTTTTTATACATTGTGCCAGTGGATGGATTATGAAATGTATTTTGCTTTGTTTTTATTAAAATGTTTTAAGTTATGGATTTAACAGATCTGGCATTTCTGTGTGGGGTTTTTTTACGCTTGATATTTGGTGACATAGGAAAACAGAGAATGGCTTCCTTACTTCTCTGTGTGACATCTGATTTAGGACAATTTTAGTCTCTGAAGACTAGAATCAGAATCATTTAGGTTGGAAGAAACCCTTGGGATCATCGAGTCCAACCATCAGCCCTGCTCTACAAAGTTCTCCCCTACACCATGTCCCTCAACACCACATCTAATCAACTCAAACACATTCAGGGATGGGGACTCCGCCACCTCCCTGGGCAGCCCATTCCAGTGGCTGACCACTCTTTCTGGGAAGAATTTTTTCCTAATGTCCAGCCTGACTAAGCATACCTTCCTCTTCTGTGGCTGTATTGCCTCATGTAATCTTGGCTTTCTTGAGGTAAAATGAAGGTATGACTGCACAGAGAGGGCTGGAAGGGATTCTGTGGTCCTTTTGGCCTTCATAGGAGGTCATGTAATAGGGTCAGTGAGATCAGGAACGTACCTGCACTGTTACATTTCATGTTCTTCTTGATTTGTGTGTGATGGAAAAGTCATGAAGTTTGGCTAGGAGTGCTGATGTGAGGTATCCCCTTGGATGGAGCTGTGAAGGTTTTCAGGCTCCACAAGTCCAAGCAGCCACATTAGCATGGAAAGGTGAAAAAGGAACATTAATAGTGCTGGACGCCCAGAGACCAGGGACCATCATGTCCGATGAATGTGTTCAAGCATTGGTAAGTGGACCTTTGCAGACTCTGCTCTGCACCTGCTGCAGTTCACTGGTGGTAGAGGTAACCCCAGAGGCTGAGTCACTGGAGCAAAGACCAAAGCTGCTCTTCCTGTGTTCTTGGGTGAGCTGTTGACCTGGACAGTCAGTCCTTGTTTGTCTGTCTGTCTGTCTCTGCAAAATCCAGCATGGAAAGTTAAACTAATGCGTGTGTCTTCTGCCCAGGGAGGAGGAAGCTGGCTCACTCACCACATCTGCTTTCCCTTTACAAAAGAGAGCTTGGGAGGAGAGACTGAAATGTCCAAAGAGAACCTTTGTTCAGGGCTATTTAAACGCTCTTTACCAGGAAGCGTAGCAATAGGACAAGGGGTAATGGTTTTAAACTGACAGAGGGGAGATTTAGATTAGATATCAGAAACATTTTTTCACTCTGAGGGTGGTGGGACACTGGGACAGGTTGCCCAAAAACCCGTGGTTGCCTCTTCTCTGGAAGTGTTCAAGCCCAGGTTGGATGGGGCTTTGAGCAAACTGGTCTACTGGGAGGTGTCCCTGCCCGTGGCGGGGGGGTTGGAACTGGCTGGTCTTTAAGGTTCCTTCCAACCCAAACCGTTGTGTGATTCTATGGTTACCTTTAGCTAATGGAACTGTCGTTGGGGTAAGCAAGTCCTCTGGACTTAAAGCCTTCTCCTGTGTGAGAACACTTCAGCTATTGGATGTGTGTGGATCAGAGGGTGTGGGAAACACTGGAAGTGCCCAGCAGGGCTTGTTCTAATTGGTTAAACTGTGCCCGATGGTTCTGATGAGCCCTTCAGCGATGGCTCAGGGCCCCAGCTGGCTCTTGTGGCACTCTCAGCTGCCTTCCCCATGCTGCCAGCAGCCGCCTCCAGATGTGACTTGTGTTAGAGCATCCTTCCTCCCCACTGGTACCTACTTGCAAACTCATCTGTTCAGGACTTGAAGTCCTGAACTGAAGAGCAAAAATCTGGATGTGCTTTTCCTCCTGCAAGGTGGCAACCTCTGGCAGAGGAAGGCAAGCAGCCTGTAGCTGTAGGTGTTAGAGCTGTGTAATGCTGGTTCCTGTGAAAACCTCCCCAAAAAAAGAAAGAAGTATTGATTTAAGCCAGTCATTCTGCTCTCAGGTGTGGTCTAGTTTTGACTGCCTCCGGAGGAGTAATTCTTTAAGCTTCTTTGGAGGACCGTGGCTAAGAGTTTGTAGTGGAGTTTGGGTGGGGAAGGTTGTTTACCAGAGAGGAGGGATGCAGCACTCCCTGGTACCCTGTGAGCTCATGCCTGCCATCATCAGATGAGTCCACCTGTGACAAACAGGGTGGGCTTTACTTCCTTCTGCAGTGAGGTCTGAACGGAGCAGGGGTCCCAAACCCTGTGGTGGTAGGCCCTTCGTTTGAACTCACCTTTCTTTCAAAGGAACTCTCCTGCCTTGTTCACATCAAATGCTTTTATTTGAGCTGTGCTTTAAAAAACCTGCTTCTCCCTCCCTCTTTCTCCCGGGCAGGAGAGGTAGCAGAGAGCACAGGAGACCTTGTAGCGGTGGTACAAGGGTGATGTTTCAGTGATACAGCTCTTGGATCTTTTGAAGAGAAGTCAGGTTCAGCTGATGGTCCAAGTCTCTCATCACAGGTGCCTTTTTCCCTCTGATCTTTACTTTTCTATGAGAGTTCAGCTTTCTTGAGGTGTTTCATCCCCAGAAAGCCTAATTTGTTAGGCCTTCACGGTGCTTTTTTTGTGTCGGAAGGGACCCTCATTTCTAGGTGGAAATTGCAGATCTGGAGACTCAGCGAGTAGTGAAGTAGGTCTGGGTTTACTCTCATTGCCTGAATGTCTTGTGTTCGGGCAGCCTGTAGAACATGACTCCCCTTTTATCCCCAAACCCCATCTCCCCTTGGGAAAGGGCTGAATCTCCTTGCCATGCTTTTTCAGTTGCTTGTGATAAAATAGAGGAGACGCCTCACGTGGGCTCCCTGGCTTCTGACACATGAAAGAAGCTGCAGGAAATGTCTTTTTTTTGGGGGTGGGAGATGGGCTGGGGTAAGGAAAAAAGTGATTTTCAAGAGTTCAAAGAGATATCCTTACCAGCAGCTAAGCTCATCTTTACTGTTGACTAAGGCAGCCCCCCAGGAACATTCTCCTTCCCCTCCCCAAGCTTTTCCTGGGAGGTGGGCGAGCAAACCGAGGGAGGTGCATCAGCGCAATTAAGGAAGAGGGGGGGTAATTTCAAACAAACAGCATCCAAGCAGCACTAGTCTGAAGTGCTACCCCCTTTCTGTCCCCTCAGGAGCATCATGATGGCACAGGCTGCCCTGTAGGATCTCGCTGACCTTTTTATGGGCAGCATTTCACGAGGTGTATCCAGCCTTGCACTTACCGGTGTGGTTTCTGCATTGTTTGCTGCATGAAAGGAAGCTCCTGTTTTTTCCATTGTGCGTTGTTTTCTTCTGCTCTCTCTTCCTTCCCCACGTGTCTGTTTAATCCTTTATCAGGGATGGAAAGGGGTTTGGTTTGGTTTGGGTTTTTTCTGTTTTGGGTTTTTTTTTGTGAGGGCTGTGGGTGTGCTGGCTTTCAAGGTAGAGAGCAGCTTGGTTAATTTTCAAAACTAATAATTTTCTTTGGGCCACTCCAGTGGCAGCAACAGGCTTCAAAATTTGGCTTCCATGGAAACATACTGCCATGGTAACCACAAGGCCTGACAATCCTGAAGAAATATTTGCTTGTACCCTTCCTTCCCTCCTTCGTTCTGTTCCCCGTGCAATGTGCGTGTGTTTGGGCTCCCGCTGCCAGATCCAATCAGTGCATTCAAGAAGCTCCAAGCACAGGAAGGTGCTTAGGCTGGGAAGAAAGCAGGAGCTGTGAAAGGAATGGTGGCATTTGGCTGGCATTGCTTGCAAAATAAAGCCATTGCAGGTCTGGAGGGAGATGTCACTGAGTCACAAACTCCCTTCAGTGGTGGCGGTAGTGGGGAAGCCAACCTAGAAGAAATGCTTCATCCTGAGATTATTTAGTGGGGACAGTCTTGCAATGGGAATCAGGGGGTCAGATAGAGCCAGCACCCAGCTCAACATCTATAGCGCTGAGGATGGGGAGAATTGACTCATCCAGTGGTTACGGCCCAGTTTTGCTGGGTCCCTTCCCGCTGATTAATTTGAGGCTGGGTGTTTTGTCGCTGCCTGTCATGGTTGCTCTGACACCAAGACTGGTTAGAGAAGTTTGGCAGGGTGACAGGCAGCCCCACTTCAGCAACTTTGCTCTGATTCAGTCTGGAGTGGGAGGGAAGGGGAAGGACTTTGCCGAGTGCTTTGTTTTATAACCAGCTTTGCTCCTCTCCTCCTCTGCCCCAGACACCTGTGAGTGTCTCATAACTGGAAACCTCTCTGGCATTTAAATAAGGTCTGCTGCAGTCACGGGCTGCGATTATGAATTTATAAGGGAAGTCATCAGTTTAATTGAGCAGCAGTGGGAGTGTTCAATTACACTGGCTTCTGATTAATTACCCTTTGTCGGACCATGTCAGCAC
Source organism: Jacana jacana (assembly GCA_013400555.1). NCBI lineage: Eukaryota > Metazoa > Chordata > Aves > Charadriiformes > Jacanidae > Jacana > Jacana jacana. The sequence continues at coordinate 561,934 of VZTM01001826.1, read as the reverse complement.
ACTTCCCAAGGCCAAAGGCATTGCTGGAGGTCTGTGGAGCAGCAAGGCCTTTGCTTTAACCAATGGCAAAGCAAATTGTGCCTCAAAACTCATAGTTTCTCCGGTGCCACCTTGATTTCGTGGAGAAATTTGGCAAAGTCTCAAGCAAGTAATTTGAAGGCATTTTATCAAATCTGCTGTTGATTCTAAAAAGCTGGGGTAAGTTTTTGGTTTTTTTTTTTGTAGATGGCAACTTGGACCGGTCCTCTTGACATGGGTTTATCAGCTGTCCTCAGTGAAGCATTGCAAACATACACCAAACACTGTCATCTGAAAGGGAGACTGTTGGTATTTTGGTTTTGTGCTTTCCTTCCATGCAGATTGTCCCAAAGGATGATGGGTCTCTGGGGGAGACACTAAGCTGGCTCTGGGGCTGCTGCAGGAAGAGTTGCTCCATCCGTTCAGCCTGTCTCATGACTTCCCTGGAGCTCTTTGTGGGGCTGGAGTGGATGTAAGCTCTCTAGCTGAATTTATCTGGTGGGAGTCAGGACTACTTGCTTTTCCCACCTTCAAAGGTGCCATGAGAGGTCTGGGTTGTTGTGAAGACTGGAGGAGAGCCTGAAGGGAATATCTGACCACATCTGTAGCCACTCTCTACCCCTTAGTTCATGCAATGACTTCATCTTCCAATGTAAATATCTCTATTTTTCTGAATATTATTCCTTACAATTGCATTTCTTCTCAGGATGTCCTTCTTGCTGAGCCCTTTGGGTGGGAAAAGCCCCCAGTTCTGAGCCCAGCTGGGTGCACTGAACCAGCTGTCACTGTCTTACACACTGGCACTGACGTTTCCCTGCTCCCCAGAAATCTCTCACCCGATTATGTTACCATTTCTCTGGTGTCTTGGTATTTAAACTTTGTCTTGGTATTTAAACGGCCACTAACTTGCTTCTGCATACCCAGTCCTCTCCTCTCCTCTGGGAACAATAGACCAGAGGTCGAGACTTCACTCTTACAGCAAAAATTCTAATTGCTCCCTAATGGCTTTGCTGTCTGCTATTGAATTTCAGCCCTGGTCCATTACTGAGGTGCTCATCATCATGCTTATAATATTCTGGTCCTCTTCTAAGTGGTGGCTCAGTGTCATCAGCAGATCTCACTGCCTGACTTCTCCTTCTGTCTGGGTCATCAACTAAAATGATTTAATTGCTTGATGAATTCCATTGTTGCTGCTTTCTCCTGGTTTGTTAGTTCCCCTCCTGGCAGTACATCTGTGGCACCAAAACCCTGGCTTCTATGCAGATTCTTTTCAGGGGCTAGCATTGCTGAAATTAGTTTTATGCATGAGAAGTATGTATAACTTATCTCTTCACACAAAGATGCAAAATCTACCTGTACAGTGTGTCTGGGTGAAAGAGAGAACCTGTCTGGGAATGAGTGAGTGGGTGATAGCCTGCTGCATAAGCAGCACTGCAGTAGCTGAAGGACACGCTTTCCAGATCTCCAGGTTCCGGGTTGTGTCTTCCTAATATCATGTGACAATTAAAATTAGCAGATCCCTTTAGCTTATGAAGTTTCAGAAGAATCATTGTCTTTTGCTTTAGCACAGGAAATATACAGCTATAAGAAAATGTAGAGATCTAGAGTGGGGGATTTTTCTGATTTCTTCCCTGTTTCTGAGTCCAAGTCTGACAAGTCCAGATTTCTTCTACTTTTGATTACCAATTGTTACCAAAATCACATAGTCCCTGTTTCTGAACCCTTCAGATAACACCCTTCTACTTTGTCCACACTTCTTCTGGAGTGTGGACCAGTTGTCTGCGCTCTCTTCGGCAGTCCAGTCTACACACTGACTTCTCCAGTAGATGACTTCACTCCATAGTCTTTAGGAGTCTCCAAGACACCAGCTCTGTTTTACCTCTCAGGTGGATGAAATCTCTCACTAGAGAGGTTAGTCACCTCCCTCAGGAGTTAAGATTGAGATCCTGGTTTTGCCCACTTTGCACGCAGTTCCCCAGCAATATGAGGATCCTCAAGGTTTTGAGCACCCTACTTAATTTTGTGCCTGAATCACGGGGCATTTTCTCTTTTCAGTTTACATGAGAACAGAACTGAGACCATCCTGACTTTCTCATCAGTCTTTGGGCCAGTTCACAGCTGTAAGGATGAAGACTGCCACATGCCAACTCCTCTTGCCATTAGTACATGCGAGGCACTGCACTCCTCTCTTGTGGTGGTGAAGCTCCTCTGAGTAGGGAAGTGATGGTACCTCTTTACTCAGCACTGGTGAGGCCTCACCTCAAGTGCTGTGTTCAGCTCTGGACCCCTCACTACAGAGAGAGCACTGAAGTGCTGGAATGTGTCCAGAGGAGAGCTACCAAGCTGGTGAGGGGTCTGAAAAAAAGTCCTATGAGGAGAGGCTGAGAGAATTGGACATGTTTAGTTTGGAGAAGAGGAGGCTGAGGGGAGACCTCATTGCCCTCTACAACTACCTGAGAGGAGGTTGCAGAGAGGTGGCTGTTGGCCTCTTCTCCCAAGACAATAATGACAGGACCAGAGGAAGTGCTCTGAAGTTGCAGCAGGGTGGGGTTAGACTGGATATTAGGAAGAATGACTTTATTGAGAGGGTGGTCAGGCACTGGAGTAGCCTGCCCAGGGAGGCGGTTGAGTCACCATCCCTGGAGGTATTTAAGAAACGAGTAGATGTGGCCCTTCAGGGCACTCTCTAGTGGTTGAGATTATAACGAGTGGGTTGTGTTTTTGTGTATGGTTGGACTTGGTGATCTCAGAGGTCCTTTCCAACCGTAGCAATCCTGTTACAAACTGTGAATTACATGGTATTTATTACTCAATAAGAACACACACACACTATTACTGTGGATCCACGTTGTTTCAATGCTTAAAGCCTGTGGCTGGATATGGAAGGTCTCCAACACCACCAGTTACTCATGAACTGCACATAAACAGACCCCTTACGTTTATGGTTTTGGAAATATTGCCCCTTTGGGCTTCTTCATTATCCGTTCAAGACAGCAACAATACAGTCCAATATCTGAGTTATGAATGTCAGCTTCTGTCTGCTTCCAAGCAGCCATTCAGCCTTTCCTGAGTTCCTTAGATGGGTTTAATCCCACAACTGAGCTTCGAGGAACGCTGCCAGACTTTACCAAAGTCTAAAAGCTTCCTTTCCCTACCCTCTCTCCATGTAGCTTTTTTTTTATATATATATATGTATTTTATTTGTCATGCATTTTTTCTTCTGTTTAATAATTTAGCTAATAGGCTAGCACTTGAGCACTTGAGAGCTGTGTTCCCTAATGAGGGAAGCAGCTTGCCAACTTTTTATCTTTCCAGTCTTTACTGCAAGTCCAACATCGTTAACAAATCACCATGGAATAGCCGTGGAAATACAGAACAAAATGTTGTTGTCTTAACTTAAGTGGGCAAGGAAGCAAAAAAATAAACAGAACGAAAGAAACCCAAGCCCTGCATGGGAAAACAAAGTACGAAAATGAAGTGTGAGTGGAAGGAAACAATGATAACAGAAATCTCTTTGCAACTTCATTTTGTCTCAGTATCTGCAAGCAGGAAAGCTGTATGGGAGAGAGGACGTTAACTCGCCGAAGAGACACAGTTGCACTAATTCATGGGTGTAGGTGTATCTGTTGGCAGCTCCGCTTCTTTCCCTGTTTACACGAATAAAGGTTTGTATAGAATGGATTTTTTTTCTTTGCCAGCTTTATTGTTTTTTTAAAAAATCTGAATGTGTTATGGTCCATGTGACACAGATGGGGTTTAAAAATATTAACATATTTATATGATGCCTTTTTGCACATTGCTTAATCACCTTTAGCATTTACAGTCTTACTGGCTTGAGTTCGTTCAGATTGAGATTCGTACTGACATGTTTCAGGTGAATGTTTAGTCCTTGGCCTTCCTTACATTTGCTCTTTCCTGGATCCCCACCTCTGCTTACCAGAGCAGGGCTCAGCAGCTCTGGGTACTTACTTACTTAAGTCACACTTAACCTCTAAGCAAGTGGGGACATTTTTAAGGTCTCTTCTCTCCTTTGCAGGACAATATCTGCCATAACTTGGGAATCAGGCAGAAATCCAAGCTCAGTGAGAAACAGAAACCTGGATATAGTAATGTGTCCCCACACGCACAAGGTGAGGATGGTCAGATCATGTTCTGGGCCTGCTTCATATGGGCCTAAATGATGCTCTCGGAGCAGGTCCTGATCTTGTTTTGGTGGTGGGTGCTAAATGTGGAGCTGAAGTACTGCAAAGAATAGTACCTGAACATCATGTCAGAAGCAGATGGTCTTTAGTTTTGTGTCAGACCACTGTTGAAAGCTTTTATCACCCTAGGCAGAAGTGGAAGTGTTAACACTGTGTCCTCTTGCAATAGAACATGGGATCTGCCAAAGCACAAACAGAAACAAAGGCTTGGAAATAGGTTGTGGTCTCCCACCAGAGACACACACCTACCACGGTACTGGGCAGGATGGCCAACAGGCTTCTATCCCTTAAGGACTTGATGGTGAATCCCTTTGAGAACTGGCTGAATATCTAATTGTGGTCTAGTTCTCAACATGTGTGCTTAAGGAATAGCTATTTTCTCATTAAGCAGCAGTTTAGTGGTAGGGAAAGGGCAAATAACGTCAACACTAGTCTTTGAAGCAAAAAATCATGTTCGTGAAGGCAGAGCCAAGAAGTGAGAAAATGTAATAAATAAAGCTTTTCATCCAGAGATATCAATGTTATCCACATTTCAGGGATGAGGGAACAGAGACTTGAGAACCTGATGGGGCTCAGATGAGTCCTCCCGCAAGCCAGCAGCTTGCCCAAGACCAGAAGTCTCATCTTGAATCCTCGCCCAGTGAAATTCTGCACATGAACTAAAATTACAGCAAGTGCTACATCCCAGTTCAGCATCGTTATCTTAATGGTGTGATGTTTTCTGCAACATGGGGAAGATGCTCATCTTTGGTCTTGGGGCTAAATTCTCAGCAGTTGATGCGGGATGGGATGCTTAATGCGCTATGGACTCTTATCTCTAATATTGACTTAAAAACATGTATATCTGAAAACCTCACATATGGCAAAGGCCCCTATTATGCTAGGTACTGTGCAAACATGGCTCCAGGAGATTGTCCTGATCCAAGGAAGTGCGTTTTCTAATTTCTTTCCTGGTGTGTTGCCAGCATTTACACAAAATGCAGAACACTGAGCTGAATGGCAGAGCTGGGCAAAATTTGGCACTTCTGAAGTGAGCTAAGCTGGTTTAATTGGAAATTTAAATCCCACTCATCTGGCTTGTAATTGCTATTAAAGGGTCCTTCGAAGGCACAAGGCTGAATTAAATCAACTGTGCTATATGGACATCCAGGGAACTGCACCAAATTAGAGCAGTTATAGATCTGACTTATGTTTGTTTGCACTCAAAACCTGGAGAAGGAAATTGAGATGAACAAAACTGATGTTGGTAGAAAAACAAAGGAAACCAGACGAAATGAATGACAGAGATTTCATGGAGCGTTGCTCAGAATGGGTCCTCAGGGAGTGGAAACTCACAACTGTTGCTTCTGGAAGATGGCTCCCTGTTTGCTGAGTGCCCTCCTTCCTGACTCTTCTTTATAATCTATCTTGTCTTTACTATCAGTCTTGCTTGTTTCTTAGTCCATCCTTCAGCTATTGGTGGCAGAAGATAAATACCCTTTTGCCTTGCATAGCAGGGATATATGTGATATGAAGCCAGATGGCTGCCAAGATGAGCAATTGAGAGTGTCTGCACATTATTAATTGCAGCTGCTGTTTTTGCAGTCAGAGGTGACGAGAGGGTTCCCAGCAGCAGCTAGGAGCAGATGGACGAAGAGGGATATGTCTTGGTGGTTTGTGATTAAAATCCACTGGGATGGGGTGTGCTCATCCCCCTTCTGTTGGACAGTGGGATCATAGGAATGGATTTAGAATCATAGAATCATAGAATCATAGAATCATTTAGGTTGGAAGAGACCCCTGGGATCATCAAGTCCAACCATCAGCCCTACTCTACAAGTTC
>VZTM01001826.1:503984-555517 GCA_013400555.1 Jacana jacana | reverse complement strand
GATTTGTTCTAGCCTGCCCATAAAGTTGATGGCCAGGAGCTCACTTTGATGTATCAGTGTGATCACTGTATTTGATTGGAGCTGAACTGATTTTTGTTGCTTCTTGCTCTTCCTTCTTTGTTTTCCTCTTACTGCTGCATTACCTTACTAAAAATACCTAAAACTGTATCATTTACTGAGCTGCTTCCTCTGCTTGTTCTTGTTCCAGGCACAAACATCCATCTCCCTCTAAGCACCTCTCTCATCTGCCCAAATTAAGTCACTGCTTCCAAGCAGAACTTCACCTTTATTCTCTAATCTTGGCTTGTCTCCTCCTGCGCTAACAAGGGTTCTGGCACTCAAGGTATAGAGGTCTAGTTTGGTAATAGCTGGAGGGAAGGGCTGATAATGCCACCATCCTCTAAATTGGAGGCTGGAACATCTTGACTTCTTCCTGAGCATTAGAAAAAATCTTTTGGGTCAAGCGAAATCCTGTCTAACTCTGCATCCTGTTCCTGTCAGTGGCCAGGAGGAGATGGTGAAGGAAGACATGTAATTAGAATAGTTTCCCTGCCCATAACCCCCAGCCTTTGGCAATCAGCAGCTTAAGGACTTAATGAACTGGAGGTGTGCTGTGCAGTCAGCAAAAGGCAGAGATGTTTGTCATCTTTCTGAAGCTTAAAGAAGACTTGCTATTGCATGTTTTCCTCCTGCCTGATTCACCTGTGACACAACACTCCTACAGCCTCATGGCTCAGAAGACAGGCTGAAGTTTAGCTGAAGTTGTTCTTGATTCAGAATGTTTCAGGGTGGGTCCTGTAGGTGATGAATTTTGCTGGCTCCTCAAGCTGTAAATTTGCAAGCTGCCTTCTGGATTTGCATTGATAGCAGTAAATCAGAGTATGGTGTTCTCACTGTGACCTCTTCACAGAAAGTCCTGTTCCCCAGGTAAAACAAAACAAGAAAATCCCCAACCCGAAAAGAGATCTTGGTGATGGGATGAAGAAAAAAAGTCTTTCTCACCCAGTTTAGCTTTGTTGATGATGGCATGAGAACTATCCCTTTTCAGAGCAGAAGATCAGTCTTGTCATATTTGGAAGACTGTGATGACAACCGGTGACCATTCAGGTACCTAAAGCCCTGGGAATGTGCTTAAGGTTTTTCTTCTGAGTCTGCCACCTGACATTAAGAGATGTCTGGCACACCAGCTCTATCTGTGAGGGGTTTTGTGCCTCGGGCACTGCACTCATCCCTGCTTGGAGCTTCAAGCATTCTAAACCTGGAATTTGAGGGTTTTCAATCTTGGGGTTCCTGACTTTGGCCTGTTTGCACTTTCTGTTTGTCTCCCTGCCATGGAGGCAGGCAGTGGTTGTTGACAGCCACGTGGTGAGTCAAGAGAGGAAGATCTTGAGCATTTCTCTTCCTGAGATGTATGACTTTGAGATAGTGATGTTAGCTTGTTGAGGGCATATTGTTGCCTGGACTATGATTTTTTGGTTTATATCAGGGCTTTTCTACTGGGAAGTGGCCAAGCAGTCCCTGCGTTTCTTCTCCATAAGAAGCCTTCGTGGGAGTGAGAATGGGCTGACAGACAGTTTGGATGGAAATAGGTACTTCTCCAAATGCAAGGTACAGAAGTTGTACCCTGTCCTTTCCCATAGGGCGGTGATACACGCAGTTACGCTCAACACAGTGACTGTGCACAGAGCTATGCCTGTGCTGTGTGTCTCTGAGATGGAATCCAGTTCGGTTCTATTTCCTTAAAAAGCGTATTCCCCATATAAAACCTTTTTTTTTACATTTTTTTTATTTACATTTAATTACAGCCACGTCTGCAATTACGTATGTTTTCTGCGCATGTGTTCGCACATACACTTGCTCTAATTCCGAGCATGGCTATTTCCTATCTGTTGTGATCTGACTACAAGAAAAATTAAAATAAAGCTTAGATTAGTTGCCGTGGTAACAGCTACCCCTGCCTCATATGACGCACGGATTCTGTGAAGCGAAGGAGCACATATCAATTTACACTCTTAATTTTTGGGACGCTCAGGGTTCAGCTCTTCCCAGGAGGTCCTCTGATGACAGCAAGTGATATCTCCCTGTTTCCACTCAGCAGGCTTATCCTCTTCAACTTTTTGTAATTCATAAGAGCTTCAGAAGTGCTGCCACCATCTCTTGGAAGAAACAACCTCATCTTCATTGCAGTTTTCTTTCTTAAAATAAACAAACAAACAAACAAAAAGGGTGGGAGGATGATGAAAAAAGTTGGGTCTGGGGGATAGAGAGGGCGTGAGAGGTGCTATGTGCCCCCTTGGGAAAGGAGACAGCTGGGGACTCACAGGGCATCAGCGCAGAGGCTGTGCGTGGACTGGAGTTGTATGGTTAATCAGTAATTGCTAATGAGGGGGAGAATTGTCACATAACATCAGCAGTCATGAATTAGCAAAGAAGTGCACAGAATAGGGTAACTGTCAGATTTGCTAGGCTCTCGGCTCATTTGTTCTCATGACTGTACGTCAAGGTTTTAAATGTTTCTGCTCTGTATTGGAGAAAAATAAACAGCCTTGAGTAGATGTAGAGTCAGACTAATGATGTCTTGTGGTGTGAGATCGCTCTTGTTACGTCTCCCAGCCATCGGATCTTTTAAGGTGTAGGATGAGACAAATTATTGGGTCCACAGGAGAAGAGCCCATGAAGAGATAATATACTTGACTGCAGTTAATGACTGCTGCTCTGTGTCCGTGTACTTTACAGGGATAATAGGTCTTTTTGATTCTTGCCCATCAGGCACATATCCATGTTGTCTTTCAATCTTGGTCTCTTCTCAGAATGTGTTCCAGAGCTGTCACCAGTCCCAAACTTCCATCATGCTGTACAAGGGGCAGAGTTGTGAGCCTGCTGGTAACAAAGGGGTGAGAAGGGAAAATCTGGGAGGTGCCACTCCCTCCACTATTCCCACATCATTTCTTATCCATTGCTCCCTGCCATTTTTTGTCTTCATCTCCCAAACAAATGGAAACAGCTTGGGGCTTCTCAGCAACATGGTCAGGACTGGATCTAACTAGCGTGTTTCTAAAGTTGAGATGGAGAACCATAGGCTCTTGTGAAACATCAGATCATCTATTGTCCTGAGTTTCTCATGGAAAACCCATTAGGAAGAACTTTCTTTGTGGCAGTGGCTAATGTGCTGAAAGAGGACAAAATGTCCCAGCAAGAATGGAGAGGCAAACAGTATAGTTCGAGGCATCTGTGTTGTCACAGCTGTAAGAACAGAAGTATTTTATGAGTGCTAATTATATTAATTAAAATTGTGCTGCTGTTTGTGTGAACATTTCCAGAGAGGAATACAGATTTCTTCCATTGTTACATTTCTGGACAGAAACTGGAGGCCTGACAGTTTCAGAGGCCAACTCTGCACAACGCAGGAGCATACCTGCTGCGATTCCTGCAATATCATAAAAATACCTGTTGTATGTTAAAAGTTCAGTCACAGAAAGCAATATTCCTCTTCTTCGGACTTATTCCCTAGAGATTGTGATGCATGAAACACAGATTCCTTTTCTCCAGCATCCCTGACTTGAGCCAGCACATAGACGCCTGCCCTGGGAACTGCCTTGTGCCTCCATTTACCTCCAGTTTCAAGAAAGGAAATGGGATAATTACTTGTCCTCTGTCTCCTTGTTCTTTGTAAGACATTGAGCCTTCAGGACCATAGCCTGTGTTCTCACATAGCCTAATGCTACGGGACTGTTGCTTTTCCACTTTGATTATAACAAAACAACATCAGTACTAAAGTTGTGCTCCTCTTTATGGTCTGAGAGGAGTCTTAGGCTGTGGAGAACTCCTCTGGCTTCAGGGATGGGCTGGACCATGTATTGAGCTGGATGTTTTTCCTCCTTCCAGCCCCTGCTGCTCAGCTCAAACCCTGGGTGCCCTTCTGTTATGGTACTGACATAAGTTTCCTGGCACTTTTCCTTTCTGGTCCTCTCCTAAAGCTCTTGCCATTTTTTTTCTCTTTTCCTCCCTTCCAGTCACCAGGGCCTCACGGCTAAAAGCTAAAATAAGGCACCAGCTCTGAAAGGGCAAGGTCCTTTATTCTTCAGTGCTTTTGCTGTGGCTGGGAGAGGGTGGCTGCTGGCAGCGTTAAGTGGGAGGAATGGGCTGTCTCTTCACACAAGTGCTCTATTTATGGGCTAAGGACACTGACAACAAAGCAGAGTTCTGGAAGTCTCTTTCTTATGAGAGCTACAGGAAGCATTGTCTTCTCTGCTTATGGCTTATTAAACAAAGCCATAATCTATCATGGGACCAAGACNGTAACTGTGCAAGCTTGTGTCTTGTATTGATGCAATTGCCTTGGCTGTCTTAGCACTGGCTGTTGGCAGAGCATCTTCAGTCTGCCCTGGCCCAGACCTTCTCATTTTCTATCTGGATTCACTTGCCAGTAGCTAAGTGTTGCCCTTCCTTCAGCCAGAGCATTTCTCCCTTAGCAGCCTACTTTCTTAAAAACTTGTACAAACACAACCTCCCTCCTAAATTGGTGGGGAGGCTTACAAGCTGCTACAGAACCACATCCCCTTCTCTGCTGAGCAGCATGAAACATAATGCAGAAGTGGTGGAACAAGTGAAGAGGCCAGTTCTGAAAAAAACTAAAATAAAATCTCTCTTTAGTAAAATGTCATTCATAAAATTACCACAAGCTGGTGCAGGAAGGAAAATCTACATGCCATGTGCAGGTCAGCAAAAATCCCTTTTCCCTGCTGTCTTCAGTGCCTGACTTCGGTACTGCTGCTGCATCTTTGTCTCTCTAGATTAAGAAAAACTGTCCAGTTGTATCCCAGCTTGTGCCTTAAGGAAGAAGAGTGGAAATCATAATTTTGGAGACAGCTTTGAAAATACTGTCCTGCTGCCCCAAGGTGGGCTTGGTACATTAATAGGATCAGTACATGTATTTTAATATGTTGTTAGATGCAGTAACTGCTTTGTGTCTTTACACGCTGCAGATTCAGATAGATCTGTGCTCAGTGAAATACAGTTTATGACAGGGAGAGAAAATGAGGACAAAGACTTTATTGGCATGATATGGCTGAGGGAGACTGGTTGGAAAAAGCTCAGATTTAGTCCTCAGCCCTACAAATACCTTGTGGTGTGATCCAGAGCAAGCCACTTACTCTCAACATGTTTGGGACCCTTCTGTAAAAAGGGTCAGAAGGATTTTAAGACCCCTTCTGACACATTTCCTGTGTCAATCCTGTCCCAAAGAGCTGGTGACCACACTGGGACCCCAGTTACACCCATTCCACTGGGCTTGCAAGATTTGAATGTGAGATGCAGATGCTGGCTTTGCTCATCAGAAGCAAGGGGGCAGTCATCAAGATATTTTTATTATCCAACATTATCCTACGCTGTGGCAGCCCCTCACTTCACATCCTAGAGCAGCACTGTTTTGTCAGTGTCTAAAAGACTACCTTAGTGCAGCCAGGCTCTCTATCTCTGCCTAATCTTCCCCATTTTGAATGATGTTCAGCTTTCTCTTTGTTTTGCTGCTGTTCAGCAGCCCAAAGATTTGAGTCTTTCCATCTTTCAGCCCGATACTTCCCTGAGTGAATGTAATCTAATGCTTACAGCGGGCTCTCTTAGCCACGATGTGTTGTGCTTCCCAGTACAAGCTGTCACTGTTGGCTCTAAACTGCAATAACAACTATCTTTAATCATCTTTCGTGTTCAGCTTGTAATAGGCAGCTTAACCACAAAAGACGAACCTGAGAATTTTCCTAGCCCACGTCTGGTACGATCCCAGGCTGGTTTCTATTTCCTGCCCCTTCGTAATAATTAGTTGGTGGTGAAACCTGAGTGGAAGTTGTCTGGCCTCGGAGAGCTAATGTTCACTTCCTCTGATGGATGAAAACAGGAGGAGAGTGGGTGAGAAACACTGGGTCACGCTGCTCTCACAAGACCTACAGAGACAAACAGCAGCTCATCTTCATCCTGAAATAATCGCTTGCAAAGTCAGAGCTTTCCGGGTGGGATGTGTCAGCTGCAATCTTGGGAAGAGGCCCTGCCTTCTGAATCAGTGACCAAACAGTCTAGCACAGCAGGTGATGAATATCCATTTCCATCTTCTTCTGATTTCTAGTTCCAAATCTTCACCAAAACTAAGACACAAAGTTTTCCTTGTTCTACTGGTGCATTTCTCCGGGGAAGCCTTGATCTGCTCTTGCAGCCCCAGAGGCCCAGGGTGGTGGTGACTACGTGCAAAGCAGAGAAAAGGGACCAGTGCTGGGTTAAAAGGAGGCTGTAGGTAGAGAGGTAAGGAAGAAATCACGCTAGGATAAAAGGGTGATCAGTCACTGAGAGTGCTCAGGTCTGGCAGGATAGGGTGAGATGCTGTTCTCGGGTGAATGGTCTCATTTAATGCCAGAACTGTCTTTGTCCACCTCCCCAACCCACGTCTACAATCAAAAGAGTTGCTCTGGCTGGAGCTGATGCAAAGTGTTGGCCACAGAATTGTCTTGCTTCATTGAAAATCAGGAAGAAGGTGTAGACAACCAGCATTTCTCACACATCTGTAGGGTGCCAGGCTCTGGGGAATGTACCTGGAAGTACCTGGGCTGTGGGGGACATTACAGGAGCCTGGTCCAGGTTAAGGGCTTGCAGATAGACTATGTGTTACCTTTACTACTCCTTTGTTTTCAGTGGGTTCACCTGTGGGTGAGCTGAACAGTGTGTTGTTTGACAGAAATTGCTTCTGATGTACTAGGATCTGTATTTGTCCTCAGCTGGCTCTAGAAGACCTGTGCCAGAGCCTCATGCAGCAGGACCAGGACATTAACCCGGTGTGGGGGTCAGAGCCTGCAATGCTGGAGCTTCAGGGCTCCACTCCAAAAAAGCTAGAAGGAATCTTTTGAGAAGGGTCTAAAATACAGCTTGCCTGGCAGCGGTGCTGCCTGCCCAAGGGAATTCTACAGAAAGTAAAAGACAACAGGGGAAAGCAGGGAGATTGCAGTCGTTTTTCTACCTGGCCTGAAGTCAATCTGTGCCTCCTGAAGGAATCGTGAACAGGCACTGGGTATGACCCATATGGGTATGACCCATAACATTTGCTAGAGGTCCATGGGCACTCAGCAGGGCAAATATGGCTTTAGCATTTGTCAGAAGCCAATACCTTACTATGGATTCCTTTTCCAAAGGAACCAAAGGCTGATCTGAGCTAAGCCATGCCACTTTCCTCCTGCCACAAAACATCTAAGCAGTCAAATAACTTTTGTTCTTTAAGTTTGGGGATTGTAGCTGTCCTTGAGAGTCAGCAGACTGAAAAATCCAATTTTTCTGTGGAATAGAAGACTTTGGTTTAGACTTAAGTTTTTGTGTGAGAGAGATGTTTTCATGCCTGGTAGCTGCCTGGGGATGATGGTGTGTTTTGCACTGAATTCAGTTTCCTTAGAAGCTGCAGGAGGCTTTGGGGATTGGCAGCTCTGGCCAGGCACACTGCTTCGGGCCCCAGGCTCTGTGAGATCTCTGTAGCCACCTCAAGGCTCCAAGGTCTCTGCTGCTGCAAAGCTGGAAATTCAGCCCTACTTAATCCATATGTCAACAGGCTGGAGGACCTGGTGCTAGTCCTTGGTCAGTCTAGGAGAAAAGCAAGCATCCAAACTTAGCAAGAAAATCAGCTTAGTTTCATGGAACCTGAGTTATTTCAGGTGAAACCTTGTATGGTTTTCTTGGTGAAACAAGGGTTTCAAAGACTTCTGACCAGCTCTGCCTAGTTCTGCTACTCACATCTCCACTCAAGGAACTGTGTATTTGCTGTACTGCAAATGCAGAGCAGAGAGAATGCTCTGTGCCTCAAAAAATTGGGACTCTCTGATGTGGGTTAGTCCTTTTTTGTTCCTAAGCAGATCCCCTGTGTGATCTATGTCCCTGCATTATTCCTGTGGTCTTTCATCATTGGTCTGTGTAACCAGATCCTGATTGCATCGTCATTTTTTAATGCTGCTGTTGCAAGGAGCTCAAAGTGTTACAGAAGGAAAACAGGACACAATTTATGTTTAGTATTTTCTCAGTGAAATGAGCATCTTTCCCGGCTGTATCCCCAGTCTTGATGTTGACAGGTTTCTCTCTGCTCCAGGCTAAAAGCAGCACCTGCATAATAGTCAGTTCTGAGACGATACCTACTGGGCAGCCTGTTTAACAAATTATAGGTTGGGCAAATTAAAAGCAAACAGAAAAGGAATGACAACAAGTGGAAGAGGTAGTTGCTGATATTTTCTCTGAGAGATAAGCCTATTAATTTCTTGGCTGACTTTGTAAGAGGCTTCTGTTTTTCTCCATCCTTTATGCTGTTTATGCTGACTCCCTTCCCCTTCCCCCTTTTCCCCTTTCCCTCTTTCCCCCTTCCCCCTTTTCCCCTTTCTCCCTTTCCCCTTTCCCCTTCCTCCTTTCGCTTTCCCCTCTCCCCGCTCTTCATCCCCAGGAGCAGAAAATCTGAGCCTAGCTCTTTTCAGCTGCTCCAGTAGTTGCAGTGCTGCAACCCATAGTTGCAGTGCTGCAGAAGCAGGGCTCTGAAACGCCAGGGCAGACGCACGTGCCCATCGCTGCGTCCAAGTGTCTAGGGTCTGAATAGGTTTGAATAATTTTGGGGTCAGATTTCCTTCAGAAGCAATGCTTGCGTGGTGCCGTTCGTGTGTGTGTCTGTGTGTGCCTCCCTGCTTTGCTCTCCTTTCTATATCTGTTCGTCTCTGTGCTGAGGTGTGCCCTGCTCTTGCCCTTCTTCCGTCCTGCCTCCTGCTCTCGCAAGGACCCAGGGTACAGTTGGGAGGGTTAAAATCAAATTTTTATTTAGCTTCTGCTCTGGCAAATGAACAGGCCAGATCAAAACCCAAAGCAATGGCCATGGAGTCCCTGCAGCAATATGTTGGGCAATTCCCTCTGCCTTAGACAGACCAGCAGCCTATTCATATGCTCTGATACCTTACTGGCATAATGCTAAGTCCCACAGGGAGTCTTGCCATCCCAAAAGGTGCTTCTTTCCCTCCATTTTTCTCCACCTGCCTGTTTTGGGGAGCACGGAGAGCTTCCAGCCCACCCAGCGTCTGTCTTTTGGAACTGAGCCTCACTACTGAGGGCATAAAACTTTGCAGCAAACCCATAAATTCCTGTGTAATGTTTCCTATGAATCCTCCTGGATTATACTGCAGATTTTATTAATGCTTTCTAACAAACATGCCACTTGTGATATAACTAGCCAGTCAAGCGCTATCCGGGGAAATTTTATTGCCTTGAATTTTCTTTATTTTTATTTCTCCTGCAGTCAAGTCTTCAGCTGCTCCCTCCCTATATGGACACTTCTACCACTCAAGAGTATTCCAGTAGACTTTATGTTGTTTATAAAACTGTGTCGTTGCCAGCTCAGCCCCGCTGCCGCTATTTCTATTTCTCTGGTCGTTCAGGTGGAGACTTGCAGCAAGGTGCAGAGCAGGAGAGTTTATGGCTGAACAGACAAGCCAGGGAGACTGAGATGCACAAAATACAATTAACCATGTTTTGCAGAAGGGGTTGAGCAAGGTGCAGAGAGACTGTATCATGTCGTGGATCGTCACACATGGGTGTCAGGGCAGAGGTAGGAAGAAAAGGGCACATCTCCTCATTTCCTAAGACACAACAACCTTTTCTCAGTGCCTGTCTGGTGCAGGAATCCCTGTCCTGTGTCGTGAGTGTTTTGGTAATCAGCAAGAATCTCCTGGACAGGAAAAAACAACAAAAACACTGTTGCCTGATAAACACAGGGAGGGAAGGAGTTCACAAACCGCCTGTTGTCCTCTGGGCTGCTCCAGGAGCCTCTGACGTGTTGGCTGGTGGGGAGCTGTGGACCTCAGGGACACTGGTCTTTGGTCCATCTCAAGAGTGGGCTAAGGCTGTACAAGAGCACTGACAGAAGAACCACAGCATCTCTCCGTATACTGCACTTGTGCGTCCCCAGACCTGCTGGATGATCTCTGGAGGGAGCAAATGAGTAGACTGGACACAAAATGCCAGAAAACAGCACTCTGGCTGAGCCAAGGGGTGAACTGTTTTCTTAGCAGTGAGGATGTTACAGGAGATAAATAGTTACATCTGAAATAAAAATACTCATAGAATTCCAGGCATTGATCCAGTGTGGCTTGCAGGTCTCAGACCTGGGAAATAAGCTTGAATGGTTAAAAGGTATAAATTACTTTAAATTAACCATTGATTTAATCCATCTCTCCAGAAGCTTGGATCACCATGTTATTGAATCAGGAATAAGCTGCAGTTGCAAGCAGAACTGTAAGGGAAATGCACATACTCAATACTTTGGCTTCTTGCTCTTTCTGTGAAGCACATACCGTTTCCCGCTGAGATGAGTAGGTGTTGCACGGGCCCCAGCAGTGACTAGAAAATCTCACAGGGAAGTATGAGTGCACTTTCAATCCGCCCAGCATTCAAATTGCACTCATTCAAACATGCAGAGGAGCCAACAGAACATTTCTCCTGGGTGAGACAGGGGTGGGGGGAGCAGTTGCCTCCAATTTTATAAAATAGGGTTAAACGTGACAAACACCCAGCTGCATCTTTGACCCTTCTGTGCCTGGGGATGCTGTGAGCAATGCGTGGCATAGGTAAGGGACCAGCTTCTTGGTGGGCAAGCTGGTGGTAAAAGCCTGGAGACAGAGAAGATGTGGTGCCCTTGCTAAGGGGGAATTCCTCAGGAGGATGGAGGCCTTGGAGAATGTGCTGGAGACCAGCCAATGAGCTGCTTCCCTGCCAAAGCAGGCACTTCCAAGATGTACCCCCAATAATTTCATCGGAGGAAGAATGACAGCAAGGTGATGCTAGAAAACTTGGTAAACGAGCAGCAAGGAGCAATAAGGGACACATTTAATTATGTAGAGACCATCAGATATGGCAAGTCATTGAGTAACTGCACTTAATGAGTTAGCAGTTGTGAGCAAGCTCCTTTCAGTGGTCGATGGGAATGCTCCAGGCCCATCCTGAGTGCAAAAGAAAACACATCAGCTGAAAGCTCTCCTCAAGGTACTTAATGAGGTGCCCCTCATTAGCTGAATCTCTAGAGCTGTCTCTGTGTGTGCTCCCAGGCTGCTCTGATCGCGGGGTAATATGACTGTGTGGTGCTGCTCACACAGTTCAGTTCATAATTGGAAAGGGATGGGAGTGTGCATAGTCATCAGCTGCAGCTGAGCTGATGGCTGGTGAGAGGTTACACCATGGACTCATCACTTGTGAACACCTTTCCCAGATCCTGAGAAGAGCTGAGAAAACCAAATCAGCGGGGAAGCCAGTGACAGTCTTTAAGAAGCGGGTTTCTCTGATGGAGTTAAACTCTGCTCTGGCTGGGCAGGGACTGCAGGGCTGGGAGTATAATTAGCAGCAGGGCAGAATCGCAAATGAACGCTAAGGAGAAGCTCTGATCCTCACCCCCTTTCCCTGAGGAGGTAGGGAAAGTTCAATCCTTGTCTGACCAGAAAGCCTGGGGAATGCCTCCATATGCCCTAGTAACTGCCTGTCCTTTTTTAGAGAAATTAACGATCAATTAAAGAGCAGAGGTGAAAGATGAGGAAGAACATGGTGTTCAAAGGAGACCATTTTACTCCTTGCAAACACTCACAGAAATGCTCATCCAAGGTCTTTCCAGTTTTGGGGGGGAGGGATTATTTATTTTTCTTTCTTTTCCTTAATTGTGTTTGCAGCATCCCAGGCTTTTCAGAAAACAGCTGGTGAATTCATCCCGTCTCCAAACACATAGCAGTATTTTTGGGGCAGTCTCTCACTTGCTGGGTATGAGAAAATGGTTGCAAATCAGCCCTGGCTTCGTGAGGTCCTGCAGCTCCTTCCCCAGCAGTTTGCCATCGCACTAACCACCTCCCCCAGTCAAATCAGCGCCGTTGGGGCTTTCTCTCCTGGCCTCTGTTTCTTACCCTCAGCCCGAGCTGCTGCTTTGTTTATTGCACAGTTTGATCTTCAGGATAATGGATACACAGACTATTATTTTTTTTCTTTCCCTATTTGCTTAAAATAGTGGTGAATAATTCTAGGCACTGCCTCTATCGCCTGAGGAATAGGCGCTGGAAGCCGTGACTCCTCACACAGGCAGGGTAAGCGTCTTTTTTTTCTCTCTTCACAAATGGCTCAGTGAGAAAAACAGTGAAGCCCTTATCTTCTGCAGACCTTCGAGAGACAGCGCTCAGCGGATGGATGGCTGCCAGTCCCCTGGGCAGGAGGGTGGGATGTTCACGGCATTGTTGCAGTTGTGCTGCGTCTCTGGGTGATGCACAAACCCTGGGAAACCTCTCCCCGTTGCCTCCCATACTGGGGGAGACAGGTCTTGAGATGGGCCTCACCTCGATGTAGTCTCTGTGCCTCAGTCTCCCACTCTGCCAAATGTGTGTATGACCATTCCCTCATCCTCTTTGAGAGATAAATCCCTTACATCCATGCCTTTATGTAGCACATGGCACCCTTGGTCCCTGATTGCCTCTGTGGAAGGAGTGAAATGTAACTGGATCTTACCACAAGCATATTCAGAGGTGATGAGGGAAGGGGTGTCTGGCTTTGACCACATCTGTGGCACTGGAAATGTGCTCCTGTAAACGAACATCTGCTTCCAATGACACTTTATGATTTCTCAGCTCTACAAGCCTTGCTAAAGAGGATGTGAGATTTATTCAGAATGTCACATTATCCTGGTAGTGATGGTAGCCAAGAGCTCTGTGCTTAATTCTCACCTGGTCTTAGTCAGTCTGCTGGGTGTAGGAGTTAGCAGGGTCTCACAGATGGTTGGGGCAGCTTTTCCCTGTACCTGCACTGTCTGTATGTGGGATAGGGAAAGGGAAATAATGCAATTTCAGTGACTTCTAAAATTAAATAGCCCTAAAACCTGTCTACAGGAGCTCCTGACTTGCTCCATCAGTTGTCCACCCAGCTGTAGTAGATGTGTAACGCTTTCTCTTATCTGTTGGTAGAGGTACAGGCTGGTGGTGCTCATCTAGATCCTACTGCTCTGAACTCATCCATTCCAACACCTGCTGGCACATCTCTGAAACGGTGTGTGCTGCAGAGGAGAGGTACGTTTCATAATTTACTGGTTGATGAATCCCATCAGTCTGTGAAGGGGATGGTGAAACAGGAATCTCTTTTCTGTGCCAGTTACTTAAAAGGAAAGATTGGGTTGTCTTGAGGGCTAACACTGGTGACTGCTCTTGGTATGAGATGAAACTTCTTTGACTTGTTCTTCTCTCTCTTCAACTACTGTAAATAAAACTCTGCAAAGGTTATACAACAACACTACTACTTTCTACTGAAGGTCTTATTCCAGAGACTACTGAATTAATCATGTATGAGCTACCATAGTTTTCATGCTGCATAATTACCATGGGACTGTTTTTAATTCCTCTGCATCCTGCTATTGAAAGCAAAAAGATGTCTATTACATGCAGTTGTTCTTAAACTTGCAAGAAACTGTTGCTCCATACAGACCAGTGGGTGGTTAAAGGGTCTGATGTGGGGTATGTGTATGTCTATGTCTGCTATAGGCAAATGCAGCACTTCTGGTCTATGGTGTCTGAGACCTGAACACATCCTGACAGCAGGTACTTTGAGGGAAAGTAGAACCTGCTCACTGCGTTTGGTGATGACACTGGGAGGGTAGTGTAGGAACCGAGCGGCAGGAAGATTAAGTGTATTAGCAGAGAGGCTTTGCAGCAGAGCTAATGAGTTGGAGTCAAGTGTTTTAACCAGATGCTTCCCCAGGCATTATGAAAAATAAAACTTGTGCAGGCACAATGATGCTAGGCAATGTTTGACGTGATGACCTTATAATCGCTTCATTTAAGGTTGTGATTAATGGCCTGTGCTTTGCCATGTTATAACTTGATATCCCATATGGAGGCCACAGACATCTGCTCTCTACCAGAGGGTAAATACTCACAAGGCAGCATCATACAGACCTTGTTCACAGCTCAATGAAGTCACTGCAAAAACTTTCATGAAGTTTTGTGGGGTCTGGCTAAACCAGAGAAGGATCTAAATAATCTGGTTTTTTATGCACCCTGCAGTTGAGGAGATAGGATGCACATTGAAAATGTTTCCAGGCCTTCACATAAGGACAAATAAGGACTCCCAATTCTAATCTTTAATTTTCATTTAAGTCTTGCTTATTTTGCTGTTCTAAAGAGTTAAGGACTCACCTTGTGAAAGTGATCTACTGCTGTACTGCAGATTGAGCCATGAGGGACCCAAGAGTTTTTGCAAGCCACAAAAACTTTCAAGAGATCTCATCTGTGTCCAAGGAGTAAGACATTTTGAAGGGTCGGGAACTACATCCCCCTGATGTTGCTTTTCAGCACTGCCTGTCTTTCCAGATCTTAATCATCCTTGTAGACTGTGTTACCGCGTAAAGCCTCAGACCTTGGGTGAAGACTGTTAGGTGAGAAATGAGCATCAGCGCCCTAAGCAGTGAGGGACTGATCATGGACATGTTTCCTCTTCAGACAGAAGCACCATCTGGTGATAATGTTGGGTCTGACATGCCTCAAAGCTAGATTTTCCAGGAATCCAAATTTGCTAATGTTTTTTAAGCTGATGGTAATTAGTATCTCTTTTGGTCTGGCATGCTACATGTTGACCATTGGGTAGTAGCAACAAACACAAATTAAGTCTCTTGCTGGCTCACAAAGCATCATCAGATCTGTTCTAAAGGGGTTTTGGTCTCCATGACCGGGGACAGGTTCAATGGGGACACCACTGAAAAAGGTGAAATTATCAAGAAGTGGAAAGCTATAATTCATCATTTTGCCCATAGTAAATAGCCTGCTTCCACTGGGTAGTAGATTTTGATGGTCTAGATCACCATGTGGGTGCTTTTCTGAGTGAGATAAACACATTTGTACCTAAGGCACTCAAGAGCTTGCTTGCAATCAGCCTCTGATATTGCCCGTGGCTCAACTGGGCAGCAGTAGCTTGCTCAAGAGGGTACCTGAATGGCTGGGTGGACAGGAAGAAAATGTGGGCAGGCTAACACACCACTTGGTGGATTTAGTTCCCAAGGCTGAACAGATGTGGTAGGTTACCTGGTGTCAAAAGGTGACATGGATGGCTGTCCTCTTTCTTGTGCTTTGGGCTCAGCCACCAGAATTGGGTTTAGAGAGGACATAACAATTGGTTATCTTTTCCTTTCAGATTCCATCATTTCTGCTTTTCTTCATGATCAAAAGCCCAGTTCACCCCTGCTGTTTTGTGACACCGCCTAAATCCCATCCTCAGAAATGTCCTTAAATTCACTTAAGTCATATTCCCAACAGAAGAGTGTAAAAACTCTTGGAAGGACAGTTCTTTGTTCACATGATGTTTCATTTATGGGGCTTGACCCCGTTTCCATGCACATCATTGGTTCTTGTGAGGTTACCTCTGTTTTATCCGGTGAAGGGTACTTACCACAGAAAGTACATACTTACCTTCAGGCTTGTGAGTTATCCCACTGAAGTTCATAGGCCAATACCTAGAAAAATCCCATATTTAAGGGATCTGCTGGATTAGGACTTCACTATTATGAACCCAGCATGTCAATGAGGTGATTCTACCCCTCTACTTGGCTCTCGTGAGACCCCACCTCGAGTAATGAGTCCAGCACTAGAGTCTTCAACAGAGAAAGGACATGGAACTGTTGAATCCGGTCCAGCAGGGGGCCACAAAGATGATGAGAGGGATGGAGCACCTCTCCTGTGAAGACCGGCTCAGGGAGCTGGGGTTCTTCAGCCTGGAGAAGAGAAGGCTGTGGGGAGACCTTAGAGCAGTCTTCCAGTATCTGAAGGGAGCCTACAGGAGAGCTGGAGAGGGACTCTTTGTCAGGAAGTGTAGTGACGGGACAAGGGGTAACGGCTTTAAATGGGAGGAGGGGAGATTTAGATTAGAGACCAGAAAGAAATTCTTTACAGTGAGGGTGGTGAGGCACTGGAACAGGTTGCCCCGAGAAGTTGTGGCTGCCCCATCCCTGGGAGTGTTTAAGGCCAGGCTGGATGGGGCTTTGAGCAACTTGCTCTAGTGGGAGGTGTCCCTGCCCATGGCAGTGGGGTTGGAACTCAATGATCTTTAAGGTCCCTTCCAACTCTAACCATTCTAGGATTCTGTGATTCTTCGGCCAGCAGAGAGGATGACAGTGCGAGAGTGGAGAACAAACTGGCTATTTGCCTCCTGGGTAAATAAAGCCACATAACTTCAGGCCTGGTTTTCCAGTGAAGCTGCTTGCTAATTAGTTTGCCAGTGGGAACCTTTGAGAATTAAACACAGGATACATAATCCTCCCTGCAAGGTAATTAAAAATATTTGCCCCTTGCTGATAACTGACCCCTTGATTTCCTCCTGGTTGAGAAAGCTTCATAAAAAATTACTGTGCTGTTTGTGTAACAGGACAGCCATTTGCACAGATGTTTCCTGACTGCTCACTTTCTTCAGCTCAGTATTTTCAGGGGGTGTCACAGGAAGGTGAAACTTGTTTGAATATCGGGAAGTCCTTTTGTTTTGTTTGTTTGTTTGTTTGTGTGAAGGAGGAAAAATGATTATTTTTTAAAATCCAACAAACCACAAAGGGGCTATGGAAGAAGGTAGTCTGATCAGGTGCAAATATTCTATGGTTTTGGAAGTCAGGCTGTTGACTGCCCAGCTGACACCCACGTTCTGTCCAGGCTCTAAATCCCAAACAGTGTCATGAAAGCAAGTCATTATACCTTTCTCCATCTATCTCCCAGGAGTGTCCTGTTCCAATTTCAGCTTCCTCAAGGCTGTGTGGATCACGGGTCCATGTCAGGTCACAGCTCTTCGAATGGAGGGGCTCAGCTGGCTTGAGTGCTCTACTGACACATGGTGAGGAGCTGCCAGCATCCTGAGGAAATGTGACCTGATGAGGAAATACAGATGTTCTGTCTACAATCTTCAGCTAAAAGGGTTAATTGGGGGTTAATTTACCCCTGCTCTGAAGGAAATCACTGTGTGGCATAAGAAAATGTGGCAATGGGAGCACCTGCTTATAAATCTGTGAACAGCTGGCCCAGATGCTTTAGGTCATGAGGCCAGTGCTGTGCATGATGAGAACACTCCTGGTAAGAGCAGAGTAAAAGTAGGAACTATCCCTGCTGAGATGCATTGAGAACATTGGACATTGCTGTTGTCCTGAGGGAGATGAGGCATGAAGTGCGGCTGCCAAGCCTCTCTGACTAGAAAAGCTAATTTTGGTCTACATCCAGAAACAACAAGAGCTTCATCCCTGGACATGAGAATGCTCATCTGTGGCCAGGTAAAAAAAAAATACCTACCTTAGCTATTATTCTGCCTCAACGGCTGTCAATAGCAGAGGCTTAGATTACAAGGACCATGGCAAACCTAAAGCAAGCTTTGCTCCTCAGGCTATTCCCAGTGACCAGAAATGCAAGGACATTGTGAGCCAGAAGCTGTAGCTGGTCTGTTGCGTTTGACAGGTCCGGTTGTGCCTGTGTTCTGGGACTGGGCACATTAATACTGTTGTTCTCCACAGCAGAGTCCTGTGATTTTAATTACATGCTGTAATTACACACAGAGGTGTCTCCTTCGTGGGTTTAAATCTCCTGCACAGTAATTTCACAGCTGCCTCTAGGAATGACAAATACTCATTTCTTTTTTTCCCTCCTTCTTTCTGTACTTGATGTAATAGACAGGTAAACATTGCTGCAGAAACTGGCCTTGCCCTCTTCTGAATTGCCAGAACCAGCACAGAGCACAGACACATGAGGCAGAGACAGATCCTGCTGTAGCGCAGATTTTCAGACAGACATAGTGGCATTTAGAATAGGTTTGGAGCAACAGAAGATTCAGTCTGGCATTTCCTTCCCGTAAGAGGCAACTAAAATGTAAATGCACCAAGAGCTGCCAGCTCTGGAGACCTCGTGGATGTTTCAGTGGTGATCTTTGTCTAATGATCTTATTGGACCATAAACTTCCAGGTGTTCTCTGTCTCCCACACGCTCCTCGTATGATGGGTATGGTTCAGTGGGCAGCATCATGGGCTGTTTGGTCCTGCCGTGCTGAGGCATTGGGCTGTTGTCAAGCTGCTCTTCTCATAAGCACAGATGCTCCTCTTTCGCTCCAGTGTTAGTCCCAACCAAAATCCTTTGAAACGTTTATGAAAGCATGGATCATCCTTACCCTTCCCATGTTTTTTCAGCTATTCTTGCAGAAAGAAGCCCCACCAAACCAGTGTGGTATGTAAGGGCTTTGTATGTGATGGTCACCATCCCGACCTGCTTCAGACCAGGAGGTGGTGATGCTGAAGCCCAGCCTTTGTGGATGCAAGAGTACTTGTGCTTGATTTCTTAGTAATGTAGACCAGAGTTAGGAACTGACAGTGGAAAAAGGCAGACAGGCAATTTTTTCTCTCATTCAGAAATTTCTGACTTGAGCTAATTTCTGAATTCAGTAGAAGCTGGGAACAAACAGTTTCTCCCAGAAGAATATCAGTTCTCATCAGCTGAGAGCTGGGATCTTACCTCTAAAGAAGGCAAGGCTTCCCAGTTCCTGGTAAGTTTGAAATTAGGAGCCATCAGTTTGGCAAACCCTCCTTGGCAAATCATGAATGCTCATGAGCTACCAAAGCTCTGCGAGGCAACGAATCTGCTCTGATTTATACCAGTGGGAAACCTAGCCTTCATTTTTAAGTTCTTGAATTCGTAGTTGTTTTAATCATGTGAATGAATGCAGTCTGCCAGGCTGTCAGGGCCACGTATGCGAAACTCAGAATTGTTGCTTCAGTGGAGGTCTAAATATGCAATGTTTCAGTAAAGCCTTTTTATTGAGTTTATGGGCCATTAAGCAGAAAGTGTGATGGAGCGTCATACAACAGCCAACCTGAAGCGGGCGCAGCCTCTTCGTCACTGCCTTGTGCAATTAGGGAACAGCTCACAGGTCATTTGGTATTAATTGGGCCCCTTTGGAGCTTGAGCGCTTTATGAATGCTATTATACAACGTGATAGCAGGGGACTTGAATGACCCCAGCGGTCTCTTTCCCTCTGGCAGCCACTGTTCCTAAATAAACATGGCTTCTAGGGCTGTTTCCATTGAGCCACACCAAGAGTGAGTTCAGGCTCTTTGGTTTCTACCCAGCAACAGTCGGCACACACTAAACACCGGTTCTGCCACATGTGGAACCGTCTCTCTCAGCTGTGCCACACTGAGATTTTCTGCAGAAAGCCTTCCATTGTGAACTCTCCCATCACTTTTCTGGTAGGGAGGAGTACACTGAGCCATTTTGAATCTTGCATTACAGGGCCAGGGAATCCCTAGAGGAGATGCTGCATCCCTGGAAAGGTTTGAAATTAGATTTCCCAGTTATTTCTTTCTAGAAGCCCAGGCAGGCAACATATCTGATCAGCACTGCTGTTCTGATACCCTCCTGCCCTCTTGTTCAAGTTGGGCAATGTGCTGTTAGCATTAGCCAAGCTAAGGAAAAAAGAGAGTTGTCTTCCTCAGCAGGGGATGGACTCCTTTCTGCAAAGCTTAGTTTTGCCTGAATTTCTAGGATGACCTGTAAGGTGAAATGCAACTTAATGCAGTAGAGGATGCTGCTGTATTAAGAATACTCAGGCTGGAGTAGCGCCTGGAGAATAAGGGAGAAGTAAGAGTTCATTCCTCTTCAGCGATTTTTCTCTTTGACCTTTGTTTTTCACCGTTTCTATGTTACCTTTCTCCTCTCTCTCCGGAGACCATGAAAGCAATCATTTAAAAAAAGAGAAGAGCATGATTCATGTTCAATCAGCTCCAGCCCGATTCATATAAAATTCTTCTGCAATAAGCTGGAGAAATGCCTCTGCTCAGTTGTCCCTGGCAGCGTTCAGGCTGGTTACAGCAGCGTGGGAACGGAGAGCAGACGGGTGCATGTGAGTGTCAGCGCTGCTTAAGCCGTGGATGGATTACCTACACCCCATCCAGCGCATAACTTGCAATTTGCCGTTTCCTGTGGTCACCAACTCTGCAAGCAGACAGAGACTGGCTTCTTGATGCAGGCTCTGAGATCTTGGCTGTGCTTGCAGCAAGGTCTAGCATCGAGCATGTTTTTAGAACAAGTACATTGAAGCGTACCTGAGACCCGATTGCCATGTTAAAACATTAGTTTTGCACCTGAGGACGTTATGTTGGTTGTGGGGTTTTTTTGTTGTTGGTGGTGGGTTTTTTTTGTTTGTTTGTTTGTTTGTGTGTGTGTTTTGTTTTCTTATTTTATTTTTTTATTTTCCAGCTCCCACACTCTGAACGCTTCCACCTCTGGGAGGTCCTGTCTCAGCACCCCTCACTGCCAACCGTCCAGCAAGGACCCACTCCTGCATCCCTCCAGCATCCCAAGGCACCCGGACACCAGCTGTATTTTTTTTTAAATTATTATTATTATTATTGTTATTCGTAATCCGCATTTCAAACCTCTTATGTGTAGGAGCTCCCTGCCTCTCTGCAGCAAGCGGAGAGCCTGCATCTTATTCCTTAGCACTTGACAGTGATTTTCTTCTCCTCGTTGTTCCCCTCTCCGGGTCGGGGGCTGGAGCGGGGCTGGGGCTGGGGCGGGCGCTGCCCCCCCGGCGGAGACCCGCTACGGGGTTTTTCCTCTCCCCGGGGGAAAAAAAAGGGGCTGTTCTGCTCCGGCCACCTCTATCAGCTGAAGGGGGCGGGAGCTGCAACCTTGAAGTAGAAAAGGAAGAAGAAAAAGAAGGCGCGGGGAGAGGGTGAGAGCCTGCCGGACAGCGGGGGAGGCGGCGGGGCTGAGCCTTGCTGGGGATAGCGGGCTGGAGGAGAAGGAGGAGGAGGCAGGAGAAGATGCGGCGGGGCTGCGATGCTACGTCTGAACCCCTTTCTGCCTAAGGAGAAGGACATCATCCTCCGAAGGGAAGGAGGAGTGGTGAGAAGGTGGCCAAGCCTGCCGAGCTCTCCAAGGAACTGCCGGGGGCTCTCCTGGCGCCGGAGCAAAGTTTCCCGAGCTCGTTGAAAAGAGGGGAGGAGGCATGTGAGATCCTTCTCCTCCTAGAGCACAGCTGGGCTTCTAGCCCCGGCCCAGTCGGGACTAGCCATGGTTTTGTCATTCCCGATTGAAGGGTGAAGGGGAGACCCGGGACACCCACTCTCTCCATCGCCCTCCCCGGCTCCGAGCTCCTGCCCAGGTAAGTGTCCTCCCTTCCCAGACACCGAGGCTCCCCCTGGCCCTGCCGGAGAGTTTCCCACCACTTTGCCCAGGGAAAAAGTCTTGTGCTTCTCCTGACAGCTAAAGGGTGAGCCTGTGTCTGTCTGTGTGTGTGTGTGCTTGTGAGGCTGTCTGTGTGCAGGGGGTGGTTGTAGCTGTCTGACTGCAATTTCTGTTTGCTGATCACTGTCATTATCTCGCTGTGCCATCACACCTCTAGAAAGGAGGCTCATCTGGGGTCTGTCAAATATTTTGGCTGTGCTGCTGAGGTGAGACTGTGTGGAAGGATGACAGCTCAATCCCCCTTGCTACAACTAAGAGGGAAGCGTGCTTAGCTGTGGGTGTTGCTGGTGCTGCTGGTATGGCTTTAAATTATGCTACTAAAATGCTGGCTGAATATGTCAGTATGCCCTTCGAGCTCTAGGAACTTTCAGGGCTCTCTTTGTCCCCCTGACAATATAAGGAGGGATAGATATTGCCCTGGAAGGAATCACTAAAGGCTCTGGATTTCCATCCCTCGAGCTTGGATATGCAGCTTTGTGTTTGTGTGTGTGTGTGTGTCCGTGGCAGTGCTCAGCAATAATGCATTTCAAGCTGAAATGTTGCTTGGAGAACAAACCTAGACTCTAAGTGATAAGGAAAGAACCTGTTTCACGCAGAGAGCCCAAAGAGAACTTTTCCCACTCCTGATGGAAAGAAAATTGGTCATTTTTGAACCCATTCACTTGGCTGAAGTGGAATGTAAAAGCTGCCAGGTATCCTCGTGCAGGTCAGCTGTGGGAGCTCACCCACATCAGGGAGTCCTTGTGACTGCAAAGCAGATAGAGAGGGACCCTTCTCCCCACAGCATTAGCCTGTGCTCCAGATGACAGGAAAACAAAGATGCTTGTGTTGTACATGGTGATCAGAATAAAGATGGACTTTGGGTTGTTGCAGGGTTTTATCAGGTAGAGGATGGTGTAAGGCTTTGTGGCTTTGTTTGGGGTGGGGTTTTTTTGCTTTATTCTCCACTGCTCTGCTGGATTTCTTATCCCCATTTCATCTGTTTTTCCGAAGGGAATCCTCTGTGTATAACCCCGGATGTTTTAGACGGAGAGGTGAGAGTGAACAGTGATCCACTTTCTAAATGTTCCCAGTCCAAACGCAGTGTCTCTTATCTACTGTTAGTTGCCCTGTGGTGCATGTGCAGGTCATATCCTAGCCCTGTGATGGTGCAGTCTACTAAGGTCTTCTGTCCCCAATCAGATGGAAGAGGCCCCCACTCCAGGCAGGGTTCCCCTTAGATTCTCCAATGACTCTACTGCTTTCTGAGGGGAAAGATCTGTTACCCCATGTAGGTGCTCCAAGAAAAGAGGATGGGAAAAAGTTTTGTCTTGGACATAGCATGGCCAGAACCTTTATGGTGTAGCTATAGAAAGGGTGTAACAAACCCCGTAATTGCTCACACATTTTAAGTGAGATCTCAACCCTGGCTCTCATTTTGACCACTCCAGCCTGCTCTGTGCCACGGTTCTGGGTATATCTCCATATATGTAATCTGAATAAGGCAGATTTGGCTCCCTATGCTTTCCTTTGATGCCAGCTCAGAAAGTTTGGTGTCTTGCTCCCTCAGTCTCTCCCAGGTGCTTTCATTCCGCACCTAAGGGTGTGCAACACAAACCCTTGGAATCCTGTTGTTACAGCTTCACTCTTTGGGCAGTGTCATGGCCCTTGTGTTACACCTGGCCCTTTGAACTGATAGATGCACACATTACAGTTGCAAATGTACCTGAGGAGGTCCAGGACCCCGGGTTTTGTCACACTGCTGGCTTTAGTCTCTGAGCATTTGTGCACACCGACACTGATGCGTTCCCAGACACCTAACACAACAGGCCTCCTGGGATGGTGTCTCCTGGCAAGCTGCTCATCACTGCTTTAGCCACAATGGTTTACTTGCAAATTTTCTTTCTTCCCTCTTCACTTTCCAGGAGGCAGGTAGCTGCTGGTGCCTGACCAGTCCCTTGGCACAACCTGGGAGTTGTCTGCTTGTCCTAGGGTGGCCCAAGGAGCAGCTGATGCCTCCTCCAGTCAAGTCGCAGGATGAGAGGTCTCTGTCTTTGTGTGCCACATCCTTATTTCCCTACCATAGATCTGATCTCCTCTTCTTCTAGGAAGTGGCCGTGAATGCCTGAGAAGCTGATGGTAACTGTACCCACCCTGGATCATTCTCACATGTCATTTAACCTTCCAGAATGGAGTTCTTTTATGAGCTGGGGTGAGCTGTCCTTGGATGGGCTGCCCTGATTTATCACTGCCGATGATACCTGAACAAGCCCGTTTGTCCCCCTCCTCCCCTCTTACAGCCTGGTGAGGTCGAGTGAGGATTTTGCCCAAGATTACTTCCCTGTGCTCATGGAGTTGTAATGATGAACAAAAAAAAAATGCCAGGCAGAGAAAATGAGCTGCTGGGGACCGTGCTGGATGATACTGCTGGAGCCTTGACAGCAGCCAGAAACCAGCATGGTCTCTTTGGATAGACTACAGGTGTCTGCTGACAGATGTGATGGGCAACAGGTTGAAGCTCCTCTGGAAAATCTCAGTGGAAGCATGACCTCTGTTGTCTGCCTTGCCTAGGAGCAGAGGCAGCTGCCTTGTTTTTGCATCCTGCCAGAGCAAAACCAGCAGCTGTGATAGATGCCCAGCTCTCCTAGGAGAGGGAATTCTTGCAGAGCGGAAGCAGGTGAGTGCTGAGGAGTTGGGAGGGAGAAGCCTGGTGGAGGGAATCAGGGATATGATTTAGCCACAAGGAGCTAAATGGTTTCCTGCTGAGCATGTTGCAGTGAGAAGCTGTAGGGCAAATCAAAGGAAGAGCCACCCTGGAACATCTACAGCCCCTGTGCACCAAAGATTTAGAACAGCATGTGTAAGAACTGGGGTGAGAACGCTCTGTGTGTGTGTTTATAAGTTGTTAACCAGAAGATGTCTTGCTGCTGGTCCAGGGCTGGTGAAGGAGGCAGAATGAGGGTTCCAGCCCACACCAGCATGCTGGACTTCCCAGACAGAACAAGCAGACACTGCTGGAGAAAGGTGCATAGATGTTAGCCTGGCTAATGGAGAAAATGCCCTTTCTTATCTCGCATGCTTTCAGTTCTCCTGAAAAATCTTTGCCTGCAGAGAGACTCCTCCCCAGTGAGGCATCCCCAGATGAGGAAGTATTTAATCCTTCCATTTGCCTGTTCCCTGTCAGCTCCAGCTGATGTCTCACTGAATTGGAACTTCACTGAAAGTTCACTGCTGCGCTTCATTCAGGTCTAAACAAAAGCCCTAGCCAAGGAAATGAGATATGACACTGGGTAGAGCAGCAGAGAGCTTTGCCTCAGCTGGAGGTGTAGGAAAATTTTATAACCTAGGAAAAACATTGAAAATCCCCAGCTGATCCCACTGACATGTTTCAGGGTGATGGGTGATGGTATATATATATATTTTTTAATTATTTTTTATTTTTAATTTAGTGGCTGCAGAGTGTTAATAGGACAACAGTGATTGTTGGCTTTTGCAGCAGAAACCTGTGTGGTACCAGTTTTCCCCCAGTAACCCTTGTGAAAGTGATTTAACAGCAGAGGAGAGAAGAAGCTAGGGAGCCAGGCAGGGGAGTGGGAGAGAGCAGACTGCTATTGTTTGCAGTCTGGCTGGGAAGAGAAATGCTCTCCTGCCTGTAAAATCAAAGGCATCACCAGCAAACTACTGGCAATTCGGCCTCCAGCAATTTGGCTTCCTAGCAAAGTACAGGGAACCTCTTATCACATCCAATAATCTCCTTCATGGAGAAGCTGCTATTGTCAGTCAGGGTTATGTGTTCCTGCTTTGGGTCCCCAGGCTCTTTTTCCAGCTTCCTCATCTCAGCTTCCATGAGCCTCCATCTAGGAGCCGGTGTTGCTTTGTGCATGAACCTTGTACAAGTTGCTGAGGCAAACAACCTCATCCTACAAGGTCTCCTGTGGTTACACCAAACGTGGTGTGAGGCCTGGCAGGAAGCATGGTCCAGCAGGCTAAATGTCCACACTTGCTCCATTTTATCATGGACTTCGGTGTTGGTGGCAAGGCATCCAGTGTTTGTGGGTGGAGTTTGTCTCACTGAGCATCTAACAGTTACCTGCTCAAGTCATCTCCAAGGTTCCCTCTGCAGTCAGCTTGGCCCCCCTTTGTGAACATCTTTTGGGGATGTACTGGATCATTTTCTTTCTGGGACTTATTATTCTCCACTGGATAGAAAGGCCACCTGGATGACTAGTTTCATTTACTGGACAGCTGAGATGTGGAGCAGAGTCCCGCTCTCTGTTACAATTTGGGACCTTTACCCATCCAAGAATAGACTGTGCTCACATTGCAGTGAGGGATGTTCAGAGCAGTACTGGGATCTATTGTTATTTTGGGCAGGTGTTGGGGGGGTGATGACAAACACTGCGAGACCAGCTACCAGCAGGACATATTGCCCACTCTGAAAAGCCTGTACTTTAAGGGAAGAATGGGTGGAGTAGAAGGAGCGTCAAGAGTTGTATACAGCAGGTTTCAAACTCATGTAGACCTTATTAATGCATATAAATATCTGAAGGGTGGGTTGAAGGAGAATGGAGACGGACTCTTTCCAGTGGTTCTCAGTGACAGGACGAGGGGCAATGGGCACAAGCTAGAACACAGGAAGTTCCATTCAAATATGAGGAAAAACTTCTTCAGGGTCAGGGTGACAGAGCACTGGAACGGGCTGCCCAGGGAGGGTATGGAGTCCCCTTCTGTGGAGAACTTCAAGACCCATCTGGATACAGTCCTGAGTGAAGTGCTCTGGGCAATCCTACTTTGGCAGGGGAGTTGGACTAGATGATCTCTAGAGGTTCCTTCCAACTCTGAGAATTCCATAATTCCATAAGAAACATCTGAGCTCATGATGTGGGTCTGCCTGTTCAGCCACACTGCTGCAATGCTGCTCTGTGACTCGGACTCCAGGTAGAGCCAAACATAGTCTCTGGGCTGTCTCATGCTCGGATTCACCTGGGTATTGTCCATCTGGTTGGCAAAGGGCATTGAGCAACCTGAGGCTGACTGCATGTGACCACCATGGGCAAGAGAGCCCAGACGTGAGAGCAGGCTTGGATTTGTACTGAGTTATTTGTACCAGCAAATGCAGAGAAGATGCTGGTCACCATGAATGATGGTGGAAAGGTGCCTTTGGTTCACTGCTGTAACAGTTGCCTGCTTTCCTGTTCCTCTCTAGGGCTTTCAAGGCTACAGGAGACCAGAATCGGCCTTCTCAATACAGTGTGTATCCTGTGAAAACTGCAGTCACCTTTGAGACTCACCTCAACATGTTCAGTGAAAAGAGCAGTGCTTCTTTGTCCCAGAAACCCATTCAGAAAAAGACACGACCTCAGGGTCTCCCCTCCCCTGCTCTCTGCTGCGCTTGTGGACTCTGCATCATGCTGGCAGGGATCAACATCACTTTAGTGGGAGCATTTGCCTTTGGAACATTCCTCCCTGTGAACAATCCTCCCATCATCATCGGACCCATCTTGCTGGTGGTGGCTTTCACATTTTTTGGTGCCTGCTGCATCTGCAGCCGGAGGCCCCCAGCTCACGGGGCCAGGAAGTCCAAACCAGGTTCCAACATTGGGCTCATCAAACCTGGCAACACGGCCTTTGAAATTGAAACTAGTGAGCACACGGTGCAGGATACCACCGCCGTTCAGCTGAGCCCCACAAATTCCCCCATCTCCTCAAAAAAGTCTACACCAGTTCATGAGAACACGAAGACTTGCAAGCTCTTCACCATGGAAGGCAATGGGCCGGTGGCCAAGTACACCACAGGAGGAGAAGCTATACAGCTCAACTTGCCCAGGGACCTGGCTGCATCCTAAAGCCGGGCAGAGCTTTTGTTAGCAGCCAGCCAGAAGTTGCAATGGGTGGGCTGGAAATCAGTAGGTGTGGGGAAGGTGCTTGTGAGAAGCCACCAGACAGACAGGTCTTTCTGAATCAATTTAAGGAAAGTGGATGCAATAGCAGAAAAAAAAAATATCTGTATTTTTGCTGAAAGGAACATGCCCATCCTTTAAAAAGAAAATTGTTAATGATGTTGCTGTGAAAGGATGACTCTCAGTTCCTGGGAATACACTGGCTTTTTGGGGGAGCAGATAGGAAGAAGGGAATGAATTAACTTGTCTGGCATAACATGGAAATTGGTTGGCTGGAAGGAGGGGCTACATGGGGCTGACAAATGACAGCTCTTTCTTCTCAGAAGTGAAGCAATTCTTGAATGTAAAAGAAGCAGGAATGCAGTAAATTACAGCTTGCTGCCACTCAGTCACAAGAAGATTTCAGCATTTTTAGTGTCAGGCTTTTTGGCAGTAGGGACAAAGCTATGTGTTTGCTAATGAAAAAGCAGTGTGAAACAATCTCCCCTCCCTTGAAAATCCTTGCCTCATCTTGCCTTCACTTGGGTGACTTTTCCACCCATTCTAAGAGACAACGAATCGCAAGGATTGCAATTAGCGCTGGTATTTTCCTCTTATTTTAATCAGACTGGGCTACAGCTGTGCTGCTCAGAGCAGTATGCACCTTGGAAAGTCAGCCAGGCTGAATCCTCGGGGACAAGCTCTTGGAGTAACCAGAGATTGGCAAGAGCCTGCAATCCTTGGACAATGAGTACTTATGGAGTGCTAGTCAGCTTCCTTTCCATCTTCTTGTGGAAGGCTGGCCTAGGACACACATCAAGTTGGGACAACGGGCAAATATCTGTATGGGCTTCAGTATAGCTGTGCTGGAAGATAGTGACTGTGTCTCCTTTCCTCAAGTGGCTGCAAGATCCATTACACACAGCAGGCAACCAAGAGCAAGTGGATGCCTCTGCTGCAGGAAACTGGCTGCTTAGTGGGCTTATGGGCTTGCAAAGCAATGGGAAGAGTTTGCAGAAGAGAATTTATCAAGAGCTGTTCAACACAAAGACACCACCTCTGCCTCGGAAAGACCCTGATCTGATGGATTATTGCTGCAAAGGCTTTGCAGTTGCTGGGTGATCCCAACTGGGAAGAGGGTGTTGTGCTAACAGGCATTTGCTCTGACTCCTGTAGGGGCTGTTCACATGTTTTATGAGATATGGGACCTGTGTTGGGAAGGACAACTGTGCTGGGCAGGAGCACTATGTAGGGAAGCAGCAGCAGGTGTGTGGGTTTTGAGTAGGAACGGCTGCGTAAGTCCTCCTTTATGTAAATCCTATATTTCAAATGGGACTTCTGGGACTTTGAGTGACTAGGAAGTCATATGGACACAAGGGAGACCATATGAGACCATTCCAAAGGCACAGCCAGCCCAGCATCCTGTTTCCAATGAGACCAAGAAAGAGATTTGGAGAAGAGCATAAAACAGGGGAAAACCAGGATGCTACTTGTCCAAAATGCTCTCCCAGCCTCTGATGTGTTCTTGCTTAGGAGTTTCCTGACCTGGAAGTGATGCCTGTGTTTAGTAGCCCTGAATGGATATCTTCTTCATGAAGTAATCCATTTGTACCTTGAAGATCTGTCAGCTTTCACCATTTGTGATCGTGCAGCAGGGAGCTGCAGAGTTTAATGAGAGACTATAAAGTTCTCTGTCCTTGGCTTGTTTTCATTCTGCACCCTACCAATTCTCTTTGACTCCCCAACTTTCCCAGATTAGAAAGGGCAGCCAACAGTCCATACCCCTCGCACCACTCAGGTGGGGTTTTGTTGGGGCCTTTGTCACGTTTCATAGAATAGGTCATAGTTCAAGTTTCCTTCCGTCATCTCCTTCCTATGGTACTTCACATTTCTTGTAGCCAGAGGGAGGTAGTGCTTAGCACTCAGCTCAGCATGAGTGGTTTGCTAGGCCGAGGACAGAGGTATTAGCCAGCAGAAATGGGTGTATGGAGAGGCAGGAGGGCTGAAAGCAAAATGCTGGAGGAGTAGTAGATGTTGTGACATGGCCTAGGCTCCCCTGGGCCACCAGCAGCCCTCTGCATGGCCGGGTAGTGAGAGCCACATGGCTGGTGTGCTGTATTAAGTGATGGTACGTGGGGTCATGGGAGAGCTGGAGAGAAAAGCCACAGTGCTGTACAGTCCGTGCATGAGGTGCCCTGGTTGCTCTGGGAAGCCACTGTGCAGCTGATGGTCCCTTTACGAGCTCGGCTAGGAAGAGGTTGAATTTAATTCCTTGATGAGAGTTAACCAAACACTCTGTTTTAATGTGGCTCCTCCCTGACTCCTCCAGCATTTTTGCTGCCTTGAACAGCTTCTTCTATATGAAGTAATTACATCTGTGATTTTAGCAAGGCTGGTCTACTGGCTGGCAGGGGAGAAGCAGGCTCAGAAGAAGGATATTTGTGTGGGCCTGGGAAGCTGTGGGTTCAAGTCTTTTGTACAGCCTCCAGGTCCTGGGAAAAATCATCCAATTGTGCTACTGCTCAGTTCCCTGCCTGCACAGGAGGGAAAATACCTGCTTCTAACTCCACTTAAAGCTGCTTTAAAGATGAATACATTGCCAAGCACCACGGCTGGTATTAGCACACCTGAGTCTGGAGATTTCTTGAAGGTGGATGAGTCTGTATGGTCTGATCTCTGCATGATCCCCTCTAGAGCTCATTTTCATGGATGAGCTCTGCTTCCAGCACCGGCTGCCCTTCAGCACACAGGAGCTGCTGTACTGAACAAAAGGCTCCCATGATTTTTGCCTGCCGGTGATTGCTGTAGCAATTAAGCCGAATAGCTCGCTGATGTAGGCTTGGTTCCCAGGTTGCTGGCTCACCAGCCTTTTGGAATAGCACACAACAGGCTGAAAGTCCTTTAGAGATACTGCCCATGTGAATGTGGTTGCTATAGCACATTTCTTTGAACGCTTGGAGTCAGAAAAGTAGAAAAATCAAGTGGTAACCAAACAACTCCTTCATCTACTCACTGAAGGCTTAAAAAACAAGTCTGGTGTGTGCATACTGGAGTCCCTCCATACCACAGCTGTGCCGTGAAATGCTACCAGTGATGGATAATGCAATGGCAGATCCTATATGAGTCAAAGGCAAAGCCCACCCCCCCATCCCTCCTCCTCAGCCCCCAACAGGAACAGAGACAGAAGCAGGTCTTTGAGGACCAGCTAGGAGTTTAGTGTGGTTCACACTTGCGTTGTGGCACCACAGCCAGTACAATACATGGAACCCTGACACAGCTCCGGGACCTGGCACAGCCAGCGTTGCTCTGGGAAGTAACACCCTTGGGACCCAAGAGATGATGACCAGCAGCAGTGGGCAAGTGGAGGTGCAGGACCAGTAAGATGCTGATCCCTTGGTGTGGTGAGGCTGTACACCAAGCCGTGACCCCAGCCGCCTGCCTGTGCTCAAGGTGGGCATGGGAACATCTGCTGCCTTCCAAAGCATGAATGCCCTGCTTTTGCCTTTTTCTGTCTTTCAGGATTTCCATGTCTGTCTGTCTGTCTGCCTCTGTGACCAGCCGTAACTAATGTTGTTGTGACCCTTGTGCCTCCTTGTGTAGCAGGAGACGGGGAGAGTTACTTGTGCTCCAAGTCAGAGTTTCTAGTGTGAGTCTGTTTTTTTAGTTACTTTTTATGTGTGTGCAATGTGGAACTTGGAAAAGGCAGACCCATTAAAATAGTTGCACTCAGTGAGCATTTGGCTCGCCTTCTCTTTCCCTCTACCAACCACCTTCCTCCTTGCCCTGTGATGGTATGTGCCTCAAGGCTGTCTGCATTCATTTTGCCTTGTGCTCCTCACTCTCCTGCTTGATTTTCTTGCCAGTGCAACCAGCTGCAGGGAAAAAACATCCCTAAAAGTTCATGTAGCCTCTTGAACCCCCTTGATCCTGGAAGCCCTGACTGCCTAAACAGTAGTCCCACCAGGGACTTTATAGTTGCTTTGGCTAACACAGGAACAGCCCAATATAGCCTTTGTTTTCTCTGCATGTGTGCAGTAACTCCCAGCTGAGTACCTGAATAAGCCAGATGTGAATTGTGGGTCTCTGGTTCATTAGGGACATGGGATGAGCAGGTCTGTGGGCTTGGGGTGGGTGAGGACGGTGGGCTGTTCTGAATTCAGCCTCTCCAGTGATGGAGGATAGGACTGGATTATTTCAGCTGATCCTCCCCCGTCCTGGGTACAGATGATATTTAACTTATGATGTGGGGAAGGGGTGGATGCTGTATCTGGGTGTGTTTGTGTGTGTCTAGGATTGGTGCCATCACTTTTCCATGCTCCTTCTGGGCTTAGCCCAACAAGGTCTCTTGGAGATGAGTCAAGGAGGGACAGCCTGGTGAGAATAAAGAGGATTTGAGAGCCTTGCAGATTCACCTCGTGAAAGGGCTTCTCTCCCATGTGCAGCCAAGTGATTTGAGATGAGAGGAAATCTCTCCGTTGCAGGCAGGCTGGCTGGTTAAAGACCTGGGAAATGAGCTGGCTAAGAAGGCTTTGCTGACAATGTGTGTCAAATGAAAACCTGCTCACTTCAGAAAGGGTTGGGTTTTTTTTTCCCTCTTGGCCATTAGGAAGAACTCCCTGGAAGAGCTTTTCTTTTTTAAAAGTGGAACCAGAGAGAAAATCATAGAGGAGGGTTCACTGAGCGTCCACTGCTGCCCTCCCAGACTTGCAGCCTGCAGCGTTTCTGCCATGGCAGCTGCCCAACACTAACCTGGACCATGAACTGAGCTTCTCTCTCCATCTGGAAGAATAAACCAGAAACATTACATGAAATGTAATTAGCTTTTTCTAATTCTTGGCCCAGGTTTATTTGTGTCTAATTTGTGTCCTTTTGTCCTCATACCAACCATGGCTTTTAACTGGGGTACCTTTTTACCTCCTGGGAATTTGCATCCCTGAAACATTTTAGATTTACTGCAGATTTTCTAGAGCTTCCCTTTCATTAGACTTGAGCTGGCTGACCCCTTCCATCCTGTGAAATGTTCACCTTTCCCAGGAGCTCTCCCTTCCTTCTCTTGCCCATTGCCATGATTTTGGCTCAGGAGCTTCATGAATGCTCATGAACTGCCATTCTTTTGCAGGACTCACAAGTCCACAGCAAAGTCACAAACCTTCCAGGTCTCACTTGTGCAAGAAATGGGGCATTTTCCCCTGGATAAGTCCTGGAATAGGAAAAAAAGATCCATGAAAGAGCAAAAATATCCATGAAAATATGAAATTTCCATTTGCAAAGTCCTTCTTTTTTATTTCTTTTGTAAAAAAAAAAAAAAAAAAAAAGAGCTTTTATGTCATTAGTCTCCATTAAGTCCATAGCAAATGTGCTCAACTTAGAGTCTGAAAGGCTGGTTTTCTCCAGCTGTCAGATGCTGTCAGCTCAGCTGAATTTTCAACATCCATGGGAGAGATCCTCAGACACCGCTGGCTGCCCCACTAGGACATGCTTGTGTATTTATTTTCTAAAACTCCTGACTATCAGACTGGTGAACCCAGAGAACTCCTTCTTTGGGGGTGGCCTCAGAGCAACACCCTGCCCATGTCACTAGGGTGATGTGAAGTCACAGCAGATGCTCATCCTCTGTAGCATCACCCCACTCTAGATGGACCAAGGGTATGGAGTATCTCCTTTGATGCTGTCCCACACCACTTGCTCTCTCATTCTTCTTAGGGAGGCTGGAAGCTTGATGTTTTTAATTTTAATATCAATTTCAAAATCCTGGAGATTGGCTCCTTGCAGTAGTGGTCAGTTTGGGACTTCTGCTGTCCCAGCTGCTCCCACTGCTGACCCGGGGAGATCCCGTGAGGAGACTGCTGCTCTTCCAAGCCCACAGTAGCCACCAGGCTGTAGAAGACAGCTGGACCATTGGGGTTGGTCAGTAAGGATTGTTCCTTACAGGCTTGTTTCCATGGTTTTGTTCAGTCTAATTTACAAAGTTTGTGGAGAGGAGATTTTGCTGTTTCCATTGGCAGATCTTCTGCTACTTGTAATCACTCTCAAGTCTCTCTCTGTGGGACCTGCACATGCTTTGAATTCTCAGACCACAGAGAGTGTCGGAGCTAGGAGGATAGATTATATTTTCAAGGCATCCTTGCATACAGAGTCCCCAGGGGTTTTTCCAGGGAGCACATATTCATCGGGAAATTCTGATTTCATGAAATTGGCCTGTCCTTAGAGGACACTGGTTCTCATGATGCTTTTGCCAGGAAAAAAGCTTCGCAGGTTCCAAATGAAATTTCTGATCCAAACACTTGAGAATTGCTATGTTATTCAATCCTCCAAGCAACCCTAAGATGAGATCCTGCTGGGCTCTGTCTCCATGTAAGGATCAAACTTCTAAGACAGCTTTGGAGCTACAGTCCCTTACCAGACCCCCTGCTTCCAATCAGGTCCCAAAAGCCACATCTCTGCACCAGTGCTTTTAATAAGCCATGCCTTCTGAGATCTGCTTGCCCTCCCAAAACCATTGCAGGAGCTCCCTCCTGCTGGAATCTTTGCTGGAGTTTCTGGCATCAATCTGCTGTGACAGTGAAAGCAGCTTCATATGTAGCTCTCTGGCCTGGTGCCAGATGGATATTTGATGAAGTTCGCTATAAAGTCAGACAGAAAAATCATTTTCTTTTGCTGGCACATAGGCAGAAAAGATGGTTCTTTTGGAGACAAATCCTCCTCTGTTGTTATCTCAGTGTGAGAAATCATTATGATCTATGGTTCATCTTTTTGTCTCCAGCTGAGCCAGGCAAATATGATGCTGCCATTAGGAGCTGATCTTCCCTCTCCTTCTGCAAATTTTATCATGTTCTCTGTTTGGGGGGCTCTGGACTCTTCATTTTGAGGCAGATTTTGCACATGGAAAGGACTTGCTGCCAGCAAACCCAAGGGCTCCGGCTTCTGCAGCCTCCTTAGGGGTGACCACATCGCTGCTGCCTGCACCCCGTGGTGGTTGTGCAAATAGGCAGCCAGCTTTGGTTTCTGGGCTGGGAACCTTTCATGGGGACACTGAGGTCACTGGAATAAAATAACCTTTGGCTGGCAATTATAGCTGCATCTGGAAGCGGCAGAGCTGTTTGCACTGAGGAGGTGAACCCAGGTAACAGAGCATGAAGAGCTCCCCAAGGCTGCCCTCCCAGCTTCACGCTGTGAGGTGGTCTCCAAATGTCATTTCTTTCTTACTCTTCATCTGAAAACATTGACCAGCCCCAAAGCCAAGGCAAATTTTTGTTGCATCCTTGCTGGTTAAACCCCTTTTCCATGGCCATAAATCTCTGGAAATCCCTCTGAATGCAGTGTTACACCATGGTGATGTCCAGTGGTCCCATCCATGCCTCTGATGTAGGTGCAAGTACGGCAGTCCCTACTCTGGGTAAAGAGGAAGACAGCAGGTGAGAAAAGAAACCAAGGCACAGAGCTGAAAAAGGGCTCAGCTCAGATTAGTCTTGCTTTTTGCAGGATAAAAACCCCAACTTTCACCATCTGTAACCTCCTGGGGCAAGAGCTTCTACTCCTTAACCCTGTGTTGTGTCCAGACCCACCTGCTCGTGTGTCCTGGCCTTATCTGAAAAAGAGAGAAGAAAAACTCTCTCTTTTCTTGGTTATACCTCAAAGTACACCTTTTGGGTGGACCAGATTTGGAAATTCACTAAATAGTCATAGATTCTCTTGTTCAGGGCAGCAATCTCTGAGGATAAGAGATACAGAGATCTGTTTTCTCTGCAAGGAACTGAACGATGAACTCACTGAATGACCCTGTTGGCTGTTGCTTTCCTTTACGTGATACTTTGCTCTGGTATAATGCTGAATTTCCCAGAAGCTCTGGGCTACATGTATTCTTATAGACCCTCATTAAAAACATGGCTTCAGTTGCGAAAATCACATTTGTTCTAAATAAGAGCTGTCTGCTGGGAGAATTAATTCCTCTGACTTAAGTCACCTCCCTGGAAGTGTTGCTGTTGTCTTTGATTTCATGCCTCAGATGATTACGCTTTTCCAACACCCAAGAATAACAAGATTAGGGAATTTGTGGCAAGGAAGGCAAAGAGAAGGAACTGGCTAAGAAAAAGGGAAGATAAATTGAATTTTCCTGTTAAAAGAAAAGGAAATGGCTATTCCACAGAAATCATTTTGCTTTCGGGAAATAACAGCGGGGAAACCTCCCTGCTTGAACCAAAGTCTCTTATTCTTAAATAGTCTTAAATCTATCAGGCTTGTTGTCACACTCTGTTCATCCGAAAAGCTTTGTGATCTTTAGATATACTATTTAAACCTAATTTGAGAAGTATTAAATCCTCTCCTGTGAATTATAAAGTAGTGGAAAAATGAGAGGAAATTGTCAGGAACTGAGACAGAAGCATCCAGAGATGGCAGTTACCATCCACCCATTAGCTTTGGATGGACATCCCTTTGCCCTTCTGCCACTGGGCAGGAAATCCAGAGAAATCCAGGAAAGTGGCTCAAACTGGTGGATTTTCCCTGATGATTTAGCCAAGCTGAGTGCAAGCCCCCAGCAGAGGGATCCTCCAGGACACAGGGGAGGTGGGGAGCTGCAGGACCATGCTGAAAGTGAGGATGCCGAGAGTTTGTCGAGTGGGAATGAAGATATTCTGAGATGATTGCTGCGTGAGCATGCGTGGCATGTAGATATCACAGAAACACAGAATGATATGGCATTGGAAGAGACATCCAGAAATCATCTAGTCCAATCCCCCTCCTGCCAAAGCAGGTCCACCTAGAGCAGGTTGCACAGGAGTGCACAGGGCTTGAATGTCTCCAGAAATGGAGACTCTGCCACCTCTCTGGGCAGCCTGTTCCAGTGCTCTGCCACCCTCAAAGTAAAGAAGTTCCTCCTCATGTTTAGATGGAACATCTTATGTTCCAGTTTGTGCCCATTACCTCTTGTCCTCTCACTGGTCACCACTGAGAAAAGACTGGCCTCTCTATGTGCGGATAGGAGCACCCTATGCTCCTACTGCCACAACCTAAGGGAGCAGCAAGATGACTCCTCTGCAGCACCAGGGATGGGTAGCAAACACCTCCCTGGGAGGGACAACTGCTGAAGGGAAAGGCTCTTCCTTTGTGACACCAGGAGCACTTCAGCAGGGCTAACACTCGCAACATCATTAAGCTTAATGTTTCTGTTATTTGTGCTGTCAATTCTCTTAATGGGGCTCCAGCAGCATGGAGTGGAGTGAGTCATAAAAGTAATTATTAACTAGGCTATGGCACTGAAAAGGCATTCGAAGTTCAATTCAGCGCCAGCCCTGGTCGATGTGGATGGTGTACATTTGTTAATGAGCAAGTGCAAAGTGCGTTTGCTGAGGAGAGAAAAGGAGAAAGACCATTTGGTGTGAAATATTTTGCCTTATTATCTTCACAGGGAAATACAGAGCAGCAGCTGGAGGCAGAGCATAGCAGTAAGGGCATACATCATGCTCCCCTTATTTTTAAGAGCCCTTAAAAAGCAGGCATTCTGGAGTTTACTGTATCAGTGCCCCTGTTGATTGACGGACTCACTCAGTGGTGTCAGGAGCTGTATGTATGAGGGACTGCAAGAAACTGTGGCTGCCACGAAGACCTGTGAGCCTGAGTAGAAATAAACAGGAGAAAGGTGGGGAGAAAGGAGTGAACATTCCCATTATGGAGGCAGGGGGGTGGATGTACTGATGAAGTGATGTGACTAAGGTCACATAAGGATTTGGGGGCAGAGGGAAAAATGCTGCATAAATCCACTGCATCTTCCTGTTGTGATTTACTCACCAGACCTCCCTTTTACCTAGATGTGCTTTCTGCTGGAGGCACACAGTGACCCTTCCAGTCAGATTTGCAGCTGCGGTGAAAAGGGTAGGTCAGCTCCTTCACAGGCATCTATCAGTCCTTCCTCTGCCTGAGGCTCGGTACCCACAGGAAGCTCAACCTGGAGCCAGAGCTGGTGCAGTAACACTGAACTGGCAGCTCCTGAAAGTTCCTATCAAGAAACCAAGTCCCATCGAGGAGCAGGTACCAGCTGTATCAGTGCTATCGGTGCTAACAATGTTCTCAGGCAGGACAGGTCGTTCTCTGCTACAAGGCTGTATTTACTCCATAAGATTATTGCTTAGCTCCCGCTGGGTAG
This sequence comes from Jacana jacana, assembly GCA_013400555.1. Lineage (NCBI taxonomy): Eukaryota > Metazoa > Chordata > Aves > Charadriiformes > Jacanidae > Jacana > Jacana jacana. The sequence goes on along the minus strand of VZTM01001826.1, from coordinate 518,252 downwards.
CTCTGCTGATAATTGTCCATCAGGGAAATGGTAGGGCGAAAGCTCACATCAACAGTGATAAAGTCCAGTCTGCCACGGTGGGTTTGTGTAGAGTTTTCATATTTTATTATTTTCTTAGCTGTGTGGAACAGGTTTCGTTTTGTTTGGAGACCAGGAGTGATAAAACACATTTCTGAAGGCAGGAAGATGATATCTGCTGAGATGTGCAGCAAACACCTGGAATAGCAATTATGGACCCCGCAAATGTGGCATGGGTCTGAGCAGGTGAGAGAATCCAAGGTAACTGGATTATATTTTATGAGTGTGGATCTGTGTTAATAACAGCAGAGAGCTGGTCTGAGGGTGACAGACTGCCTAGAGTGAAGAAAAAAAAAAAAGGAAAAAGCAGTGATCCATCTTCTTTTATGATCTGTGAGGCACAACTGAAGGAAGGTGATGGTGATGGGGTAGAAGCTCATCTGTATCAAGCCACAAGCAATCACCTGATGGACCCCAGCCACACAACCAGAGGTGTGTGGTGACTTGAAGCCCATGTGTCCCTGGGAGCAGAGCTGTGGCAGAAAGCATATGGCTAGGGTTGGGCAACTTTCCTCAGGGGCTCAGTGAGGCTGTGCATCCCACCATGGGGCTCTCATGCATCGCCTGGCACCCAGAGAGGACCTCAGAGCTCTTCCTCTCCTCCAGACATGGGACAGATGCCTGTATGCTGCTGCACTGCAGTGGCTCAGCTCATCAAACCCACATTAAAGTTGTACTGCATGAAAGACCAAGTTGTTTTCCCTGGGATTAGTGTGTTTAGTTGGCTCAGAAAAAGAACTGTCAAATACCCTAAGCAGAACAAGGGAGGAGATGGGCAGGGTTAGAGGGCTGGAGGAGCGGAGGTGTAGGATCTCTCTTTTGGAAGCAACAGGTAGCAATGAGAAGACTATAAAAAAATAAAAGATCATTTATTCTCTCCAAATAAATCAATACTGACTTGGTGAGAAAGTTTTCAGAATAACATAAAAATTTGAGTTTCAAAGAATATTCAGGGGATAAAAAGTTATTGCTGAGAGGAAGAGCTGTCAACACCTCAATCTAACCTGGGCCGTACTCCCATACTTGCAGAAGAGCAGAGAAACAGCCTGTGGTTTTTCATTTGAGGTATCATCTGCACAGACATTGCCACACAGGTGTGTGTGTGGTGATCCCAGCTGACCTTCATGAATCACTGATGCTGTCCCCAGAGCCGTGGTGGGGCATGGGAGCCTTGGGCCAAGGGAATCCACCACAATGAAGGACTGAAGGGCTGATCTGTTTTCTGTTTCATGTGAGTGAGCCACAAAAATGCCTTGAACATATTTGGCCCAAGCATTATTTTGGCCCCTGGAGACATGAGGATTTGTGGCTGGCCATATAACTGTGATGGTTTTGGGGAAACCACCTGAGCAGGTGAGAGAATCCAAGGTAACTGGATTATATTTTATGAGTGTGGATCTGTGTTAATAACAGCATGAACCAGGGTCTGGGCTTCATGTTGTAAGTATACCAGGACACACATGGCTTATCCTAGGTCATTTTCAGGAGGTTTGAGGCAAGTAGCCTTTCTTTTGTTTCCCCATCTCCCCATGACAGGGATGGAGAGATAACAGATTTTGTGCCATACAGAGAAAAAGCCCCAAAGGTTTTGTGCTGGGTTAGAAAATGTCTCTGTTTAACCCTGTGGTGCCTAAGGCTGATTTTCAAACTCAGGAAAGAACATCACGGGGTGGCTTTCACTGCTTAAGCAGGAAAATGAGCACATCTGCTGGGCAGGATCTGGCTCTGCCAGGCTTGCCAGTAAGCTTGCCTGGGGTCACCGTGCACTCCCAGCTGCTGAGTCTCAGTCAGCAGCTCTCACTTGTGTTTCATCTCCCACCACTAAACAAAGACATACAAAATCCTCTAATAGCCTTCAATCATTTTCCAATTAATTCCCCTGCTTCCAGAGCCTTGTTTAAAGCTTACAGGATAAAATCTATTTTCACAAAGATCTTTTTCTTGTCTGGAAGGTGGAAATCAAGAGGCAGCAGTGAGAAAAAGAGCAGTAGTGAGCGTGTAGTGCCCATTTTGAATGCTGTAATTACTATGTGGGGTGGGCAAATCACTACTGATGTTGGTAGAGCTTTGTCTCTTCGGGGCATGGAACTATAATTTACCCTTTGTCCAGCTCTGAGTTTCAACTCGCAGGGACAGGCTTCTCGCAGGGATATGCTAACTTGAACCTGACTGTGTCCTTGCTACACCTGGCCTCAGCCTGATGTCTTAATGTTTTGAGGCTTCTCTACCTGTGGCACCATGTGGAAGGTTCACTCCTTCCCTTGGTCCTTGCTCCAGCCTGGGTGATGATGTCCCAGAAGCCACGTGTAAGCTGATCTTCAGCAAGGCGCATGTGAGCTGCCTCTTACCTTCTGGATTGGAGTCTGCCCAGGATGAGGTGAACATGGCGTGTGACAGTGAGCAGGGATCAGGTCAAATGACATAGGTTCTCCAGGTTTGTGATGCTATGATACTCAGTGGTCTGCCAGAGCTCAGTTTTCTGAAGATCTGGTGACTTCATGCTTAGGCAGAGTCCTAATAACCAGCAAGTAAATGATAGCGGTTTGCTCAAGTCACCTTTCCAAGGTGATATGCAATCTTTGATGGGTTAAAGGCAGCTCTGAGAGCTTGGCATCCAGGAAAAAGTGATGACCATTTCTCGCTATGGATCAAACAGACAACACCTGGCTGTTTCCCCAGGGGAAGCAAAACTGTGCTTGCAGATTCTGGAACTCTGACACTGACATAAAACCCAGTAGAGATGGGATCAGCTTCAACTACCCATTTTGCAGGAAAAGTTGATGAGATCTGGGTGGTAGCAGATAGTATAATATAACCTATTTATCACCTATAGCACAAGCACCTTCACTTGTGATTGCAGACCTAATTTCAAGGAAGATGTATTTGAAAAGTGAGACCAGGATGGAAATGCTGCCTTGCCTGTCTCCCAGACTGCTTTAAGGCTAGGTCACCTGGTCATCACCTGCTGGGGAAAACCAGTAAGATGTTTAGGTCTTCCAAAAAATAAAAAAAAAGAATTTCAGAGGCCCATTTTAAAATAAGGATGTTTAGCATATTCTTGAGTAGAAAAAAAGATATAGGTTTGTTTCTCTGCTCTGCTAATTTCAGAGGCTTTTGCTCACAGTTCCCCATGAAATTCTGCTGGGCCCATGTAGTTTCTTCTGAATATTTCCTGTCCTTGCCTTTCCCTGTCTTTCCTCTGTCTTATAGCCTAGACCAATGAAACTCTTGCAGAAAAAATGTAATGGAATCCAAGGATTTTGCCAAATATATTAGTGTCAGGGAGCCAACATTTTCTAATTGGACTTGTTTTGGCGACAAGTTCTAGATAAGCTCTGAGCAAGGCTTCACATGTCAGCTTCACAGCTTATAGGGACGGCAGCAATAACTGTGCTTCTAAATGGAAATAACTCTGTGTAGGCTCCTCAGAAGATTGTTTCCATTCAGACTGATGCCTCCAGCTTCCCCCAAAAGCCAAGTTCCACAGCAGTAAAAAGAGCTTTATAGTCTTGGCTTTAATTAACTCCCTACAGCAAGAGCCACTATGGATGTGATGCGCGAGTAGCTTTCAGGTATGCTATTTATCAGCTCCCTAAATGTAATCAGAGTGAGTTTGATCCAATTAGATGGTAACCAGTACAGGATAGTACCATACAGCCTACACACAGCAGCCGTCAGGCCAAGGAGATGCAATGCTGAAAAACAGCAACCTTACTGTCTGAGACACAAGGTCATCCTCCCTTCCATTTCTGTGATTAAAGTGAAGGTCTTCGATTCCTCAATGTCTACCAAAGACTGAGCCTATAATTCTGTTGCATACCATGTGGGCCAGCCTAACGTCTCTTATCCTGGGGGACAGCTTGGGAGCTGGGGAGGACTTTCTCCTCCTCAGCCAAGACTGCAGTGGACACACGAGACATGTTAGAAAGGTCCTGTTGGGATATGGCTGCTCCCTGTTGTGGTTTTATGATGCTCTGCTAATTGTGCTCATGAAGGGACCAGCAAAGTAGCTATTTCCCCTCTTTTCTGTGTGCTCTCCTTTTCAGAGAAACAGCTGAGGAGCAGAGGAAGGGATGTGTAATGGCCTGTGAATTGGGGCAAACATCTAGATTTAATCAGGTGAAGACTGGGCTCAAAAATGATCCTTCAGGATCTTTTGGAGTTTTCAACTGTGATTTAATATTAATGGGGATTTATGAAAATGGTCAATGCACCTGGTAAGATTTTTGTCTGGGCCATAGTATAACTTCAGTGTGTCCCCTCTTACCTGGCATGTTTTCAGAGAGGCTAAGAACAAACTTGCTCTCTAAGTTCCTGAGCATCTGTGGCCATCAAACCTGTCAAAAGAAAACTTGCAGCAGCTATTAAAAGAAAGGAAGTCTTGCACTACCTTAGCTCACCTTATGCAACTTTCCCTCCTCTTACAAAGAAGAAATCAGGCCTCGCATCTCTTTTCAGTTTTGATTTGGAGGAGCTGACTCCATTCCACATTGCTCTGTTGGGACACGTGCAAGCATGTTCCCCCCACAGACAGGCCTTCCCCATCCTTCCCCAGAGACACCTGTTTAATGCTGAATTCATTTACATTTCTTTTATGCACTTGTGTTTTCCTCAGAAGACAGGCTGTGAATTATTGCCTGATCTGCTTTCCTGTACAGGAGGTTACAAGGACCTAGTTAAACAGAAAAGAATATGCAAAATGAAAGATTACTTTCCACTTGAGCAACACTGAAGATCAGAAACACCAGACAGAAAGAAAAGAGCTTTTACATCAGTGCCTGCAAAGCTTTTTGCCCTGAGTTCAGTGTTTATACAAAATTATCATCATGCCATAAATTTAACTGAAAACTGACAATCTGAATGACAGACGTCCTGGCAGTCAGCAGAAACCATTCAGGTGTATGCAGTGGTTGTGCATTAGGAGGTGGGTTTTTTCCAGAACAGCAGGCTGACTGATGAGGATGTACCAACATCAGGAGTGTTGTCTACTTGAATGATGAGGTGCCTGAAAGCGGTGGCTCATGTTTGATGGATGCCAGAGACCAGATCCTGAGCAAGCAGAGCAGGTTTAGTGGGACCTGAGCAATGAGGCACTCAGTGCTGCTGGAGATGCCCTGGAAGAAGAGCCCAGAAGAGGTGGGCATATCTGAGAGGCTGGAATTGGGGTTGGGGATTAGCCCAGAAGGTGACCCAGGAGTTGCCTTTGTTGATTAGCTCCTTAGAGTGTTTTCTGCTGCCTTCGACACATTAGGTGGGGAGTGTACCCCAAGAGGACCGTGTAGAGTGGGTGCTGCCAAGATTTGCTCTGAGTAACTCTATCAGAAGTCAAAAGCAGATGCACAACAGATCAGGGAGATCAGGATTATTTTGGCAGTGGTGTTTGCAGCAGCAGCAGCTGCCACCACCAGTGTCTGGGAGATGCTGTGATGGTACTGGGGCAGTAAAGGCAAACTAGCACCATTCTGGTGTTTGGCAGGAAGAGCCAGCATTGAACATAGGTCTCATTTCCCACCGAATGGCTGCTTTGCACCAGATAAAACCGTATTATCACCCCTGTACCTGCAGCCTGGGCTGCCATGCTGCCATCCTGCCGGCATGGCTGAGCCTGCACTGGCCACGTCTGCCCCTTCCTGGATCCCCACACCACACCCACATGTGTCACCTCTTTCTCCACTGTACCCACTTTGTTCTTCTCTGCATACAGCTCTGAGGACCTGTGGTGAGGCTGTGAGCCAGACCACTGCTCGCTCTCTCTTTTCTTTTTTTCTTTCTCTTTTTTTTCCTTTTATTTTCTTTTTTCAGCTGTCTCAGCCAGTCTAATAAAAGATATTGCCTCTCCCTATAAACCTTGCCTCTAGAGATTTAACCGCACGTAGGTTGCTATAACAACAACTGAGCTCTTTGCTGGAGAGAAGCAGAGGAAAAAGGTACTGAGAAGTCCAAGAGAGAGCTCAGCAGAGAGACACCCCCCCAGCTGCATTATCCCTGAGAGGGGTGGGATGCGGCGCCACCTGGAACAAGGCAGAGGAACATGAAGAAGGAGCATTTGTAGGGGAAGGAGGCATCTGAGGCCTGACTCTGCTCAGGGTGTGCTGTAGGACCCCTCCCCACCATGCATGCATTGCAGATCTCCTGGGTGAACCTTTGCTGTGCTCGGGTGAAAAACCACGACCTGCTTCCATGCAGAAAGGGACCAGATTGAGCATCTCTTTGCCTCCAGTTACCAGACTGCTCCCAGGACTCATTCACAGGGCAAATTCCCATCCTGGCCAAGAAGAAGACAGGTGACAAGAACTCTGATTAGGTGTTAGGTAAAACTGGAAACTTTCAGACGGTAAATGGATGCCATGTCCCCCTCCAGTTGCAGCTGGCTGGGAAAGGTCTTCCCCTGCCCCTGAGCACAGTGTGTTTAAGTATCAGGAGAGGGGTTGCTGTGGTTTCTTGGACTATAAAGAGCCAAGAAGGGCTCAGGTGTGGGAAAGGAGGTGGAAACTGCTGGCAGGAGTATCCAGATATTTCTAGGGGATGGCTGCATTAGGAAATAGTAACTTACAAGCAGGAAAAAAAGTGGTAGGAGAGCTTATCTTGAGTAGCTATAGATACCTACAGACAGGGACAGTCCTCACCATCCTTTTCTGTTCTTTTTAGCTGACTGCAAATGCCACAGTGAAGCTCTTCTAACTCCATCAGCTAGGGGTTTATTTGAACCAAATCTTCATTTTTCCCTCCCAAGTTATGGATTAGGGGCTCTGAATTGTTAAACAGCTGAGGATTGCCAAGAATAGAGAGTTTGTTAAGCAGCCTGAGAGCTGGGCATTAGAGAAAGTTAAATTATTATTCTCGGATCCACTGCAGAGCTGAATATTTATGGCTCAATCTAGTTTTCCAGAGTCTCATCATTTCTTATGTCAACTGTACTTTATAGAAATGTCCACAGGGAAGGAATTGACTTTTGTCCCAGGCCCAAACTAAACAAGCTCAAGCAGTGATTATTTGGGCTTTGAAACAGTGGGATAATTTAATCTCAACATCTATTGATCCCTTTCTGCACTGGAATCCTATGGCTAAACATCTGCAAGGCAATTAATAGCCTAGAGTACAAATTCGTTACGGATTTATCAATAGGTACTGGGTTTTAGACTGAGAAAAAAAATTGTTTTTTAATCTGCTTACTTTGGGGCAAAACAAAGAAATGCAACGCAGCTGAAGGTACATCTAAGGCCATGAGAAAACTGCTCCCCTTTGCTGGCATGGTTTGGAATGCTAATGCATTTTGATGTACTTTAAAAAGTAGAGTATGAGTAGAATGTACTTTTAAAAGGTAGAATGTATTTCAGAAGGTAGAATCTCTCACTGAGCAAGGGTGAAAAGCTGTGAAACGGTTGCAAGACCTTGTGAAACGGGACACTTTCAGTCCCAGTTTGGGGCAGACAAGGGTAAATTTTTCAGCAAAATATCTAGCATTACCCACCATTGAGATCTGATTTAGTAGCTTAGTGGGTAGTGGTTGTGATAGGAGGACAGTTGGACTAGATGATCCTCTAGGTCCTTTCCAATCTTGTGCTTGTATGATGATTCTGTGATTTAATTAAAAATTGAAAGAGCGGCAGCAATGTCCAGCATTGCTAACCCTGATCCCTGCCCTGACCAGTACCTGGGGCTGAGCTGGGGCAGGTCCTTCCCTGCCTGTGCTCCCCTTCTGGGGGCAGCTGCCTTCAGTGGTTAGCGAAGTGATTCCCATACCAGATAATTAATCGGCACAATCTGTTAATGAGGTTTACCGTGTACTCTGTGGGCCATCTGGACAAAAGATGATTTGCGAGGATGACTGCAACATGTCCCTGCCTTTTAAGCTGGGTAATGATTAAATATACACTAATTATAGGGGGGGAACAAACTGGTTACAAAGAGCTGCGACTCACAGTGGTGGACCTAACGGCAATGAATAGGAACTGCAGCAACAGGAAAATCCATGCTTTTCTGAGGAGGATGGGGAGAGTCAATCCGAGCAGAGTGGCACACCAGACCAGACCCCTCAGTGGGCTGGGGGCAAATTTGCCCTGCAGGGGCCAAATCCCAGGGAACAAGAGGGATTCTGAGATGCAGGGCAACCACAGGACTGGCAGACCTGGCTTCAGGTACAGCAGATGCTTGATCCACCCCAGCAGCTTCCAAGGTTCCCCCTGCCAAAATTTGGGCCATACTTCACTGCTGTGGCTCAAAATCTAAAAGACAGGTTATCAGGTTTTTTGAGCATTGCAATTAGTCACCTCTTAATACAATAATCACCAGATGTCTGGGAGATTATTTTAGTATATAAAATAAATATTCCAGCATGGGAAGGGGTTGGGGAGGAGTGAAAAGAGAGAATACCATGCAGCCCCAGAGAAATATCTTCTCTTTGGCCCCCATCCTTGTTTCAGCCCCCAAATAGTGTGATATTAATTGCATCCCCATTTGTCAGAGCTCATTTCCCTTGCAAGGAAATAAAGAGTGCTCAGCTCCAATTTATGCAGTAGGGGGATACGTGAGTGTCTGGAAGGGAAGCAGCTCAGTCAATCATGTGCAGTGTAAACCCTCTGTGAAAACACCCCAGATCCACTTTGCAAAATGACTCCAATAAATGACAAAACAATGTGCTTGCATTCTTAAGGAAGTAAGAGATTAAACAAAGACCTAGAGCTTATAATATTGCTGCTCTCGGGTAGAAATAATTTACAGTAATAGATATTTCCCTGATGTGTGTTTTAGCAGTTTTTGCAGGCTTTTCCCAATTCCCTTTCCTAGATAGTACTTCAAATATTTTGTACCCAGAATAATTGGAAGAAATCACCCTCTTCTACTTACCAGTGCATAAATCTGCATCCATAGACCATTAGAGAGCAAATGCTTGCAGAATGATGGCCCTCCAAATTACCAATGATTTATTGCCTCAACAACCAACACGGCATCTTCCAAAAATCTCTGAGCTGAGCAACCGTGTACCCACCAGTAAACACTCCTGTTTAGTACTTATATTTAAAGGTTTTTTGTTTTGTTTTGTTTTGTTTTTAATTTTAATGTCAAAATACTCATCTGCAGAGAAAGAGACTCAGTGGTCTTTTGTCAGACTGTGTCTGGGAACTGGCATTTGTCAGCAGAAGGAACAGGACCAACCTGATCCATAGTCCTGAAGTCTTTGGATCAGTGAGATTAGTTATTCTGGGGGCCCAGCCCCCAGAAATATTAGTCATGTTAAATCAGTGCCTCCAAGGACTAAACCAAACAGAAACGTTTCTGTACCCCTCAAGATCTGCCTTTGACTCCCCTCATTCACCAGGTTCTCCCAGTCCAGCTGCACATCTCCACCACATGGAGTTTCGTCCAGCACATGAATGATGAGATGCAAAGACAAGTTGCCTTACACTGCAGCTCTAATGCCTATTTTTATCCCTCCCAATTCTCACCAAGCGTCCTATTAAAGCAATAGGGATGCTTAATATGGGGCTTAGTAATTCTTTGAGGGGTTGAGCTATTTGAAAGGAGCACCCCTTCCCTGTGGAAGCAGCACTTTGAGCTCATCACTGCCCCTTCCCACTGCGCTGAGAATGAATAGTACGTTATTTATAGGCGAGACACAAAGCTGGAGGCCCAGGATGAGAGCTCCCAGCTCCAGAGACAGAAATAATATCTGTGATTGACCTAAATGTCCAAGGCAACCGCTGACAGCCCAAATACAGTGCAGGAGAGGAGCCTTTGACGAATAAATGGAAGGAAATTTACACCCAAGGCTGCAAAAGAAGACCTTGGGAAATAAATACCCTCAGCCTTTCAGCAGCAATTGCTGAAGGTAGATGACCAGACTGCGTCCCACTGCTAGGCCAACACCCCTGAGCATGGCAAAGAGCCTCCAAACCAAAGCCTGTGAGTTGACAATTTGCAAACACCAGAAGAGATCACGAAGCGGCATTTTCATTCTTAAATTGTGCACGGGCCAGACCCAGACTGTGCTCAGAAATATCCTGGGTCACAGTGGTGGGAGGCTGTGACCCTGGAGAGTGGTTCCAGTAGCTGACCACAGCACAGTGGAGAGCTGCCATCAGTTGGGAGAGTCCTACACTCAGCAAACAGCCTCCAGTGAGGGACTGGTAACACCCAGGCACCGGAGGCAATGCCTCAAAACCCTCATGCATCAGGGTGCAAGTCAAATGCTGCTGGAGGAAACTTTCTGGAAACAATTTACCAACAGCAATGCAGATCTGGGGACATCTGGGACTTTCTAGACTCACAGACCAAACCCTGTAACTTATTATTTATTCCGTATAACCCATCCTCGTCCCTCAAATCCCTCCCCACCTTGACAAAAAGCAGCACCCTCTGCTGAAACCCCCAAGCCAGGGTGGTGGAAAAAAAGAAGTAGCTGGAGCATTTTGCTGTGGCTGTGACAGGCGATGACCACAGTCATAGAAAAGACCCTGGGGATAAATATCACCCTCAGAGATAAATATCCCCTTGGCTAAGAGCTGGTGGGGCAACCCAGACACGGAGAGCTGTGGGGAACGTATGCTCCACGGAGAGCAAGGCTGTGTTCTGTGCTGCCAGATGAATCTGGTAGGTGTCACCTTCAATAAATACAATTGAAAAAAGGACATGCATGTTCAGATTTCTGTATCAAGCCTTCACTGCTGGGTTGGGGTGTGCGTGTTCGGCACAGCACAATACTGGGGGTAAATCTAGATGTTGCATGAGCCAGGTTAGGCTCATGGTTTAGAGGTGGCCAGAGGGCTGTCTCATCTCCTATTCCCTACTGAAGGTATTGTCCACAAATAAGATTTGCCTGATATTAACAGCCCTGATAAAGAAAGGATGGAGAAAAAGGGAAAGGTGGTAATGGACTCAGAGCACCAACACCAGCCCTGCATTGCCAGGGTAAGCAGATGCAGCAGTCATCCTGCAAATTTACCAGCAAATCGTGAGCGACTGCTGATGGAGTAGCTGTTACAGACACGCTCCCAATCCAGCCCAGCCTGGGCTCAGGTGAGTTAGCCCATGGCTTGGATCTCACTTTCAGCTGGTCTTAGTCCACCCCACTGCCAAAAGGATGGTCTTGCCTCCACTGCCCCAGCTGTCCCCTTCTTTGTATCAACACTAGAAACCTGATCTGACTGAAAAATCTGATCAGATCCATTTCTCAAAAAAAAATTCCTGCTGGATCAGTCTCCTGCTCTGTCCCACAACTGCTACTGCCAGTGACTGGGAGGAGCAGGGACACAGCACCAGCCATGGGAGATCTTCCCATCTCGGTAGAAGCTTCACTCCAGGCAGGAGCATCCTCTTCCTCAGCACCCTGCTATGAAATGATGGAATAATTTAGAGCACAGCTATGCAGAGTGATGTTAGAGATGGATGCATGGGTGACTTGGCTGATGGGTATCCTTGGTGAGGACATCCAGCAAGAAAAACCCCAACCCTGGGCTCTACCTCATCTGCCTGGTCTTTGTTTTCCTTTGGTTTTTCTTTTCCCATGCCATCTCACAAGCCTGGACTTCTGGAGTCTGTGCTCTGGTCTGTGGTTATTGCACACAATTTCCCCCTCAACTGCTCTGACAGGCAATAGAATTATCCTCCTTCCCCAGCTCGTGGGCTGGGGAAGGCTTTAATTCAGCGATAAATCTTTGCTCTGTGAAGGAGAAGGGCAAGAAAGGTGGGGGATGGAGCAGTATAGCCACAAACAGGGAGCTGATAAATGCTAATGAACTTACAGGGATTACACCAATCCTTCAGCTGACGCCGGAGAGCCACATAGCGACACAGACCCATGCGATCTGCCTGCATTTGACTGCAATAAATAATTCAAAAGATGGGCAATTTGCCCTTTTGCTGTAATTAATTACAGTTGGCAACAACAACAAGCCAAGGCAAACATGTCACTTGGCTGCAGGTGGATGGATGTGCCGTGACCCTGTGTCAGCTCCAAACCTGGCAAGCACTTTGCCGGGACCAGGTTGAGCCACCCCCTCCCGGCTCCCCGGGGCTGATGCGTGGGGGGGCAGCAGGGGCTGGACACCGGGTGCTGGTGGCGGTTGGCTCCCAGTTATTATGGTCTGGCCCAGGAAAAGACTTGGATCAAGCCACAGGACCTGGTTTGTAGGAAGGCTGTGAGGTGCAGGGGGTTCTGCCACGGTCGCATCTCCCTCCAGAGCCAGCTAACGCGATTTTAAATTTTTATTATCATTTTTTTTTAATTTTCAAGACGATGCAGGCAAAATTAAAAAAGCTGCCGGCTCTTGCCTGCCGCTATCACAGATTTGGGCAGCAGAGGGAGCTCGCTCCTCTGGTATGGTGGTGGAGTCCCCATCCCTAAATGTGTGTTACAGTCGATTAGATGTGGTGTTGGGGGATATGGTGTAGGGGAGAACTTTGTAGAGTAGGACTGATGGCTGGATTCGATGATCCCAAGGGTCTCTTCCAACCTGAATGATTCTATGAGCAATTTCTCAGCTGGAGCTATGATTTTCACCTGTCCTGAGGTTGTGGGTGCTCTGCACCGGGACGCCAGATGGAGAGATGCCAGTTTACCTGTGTTTGGGACAGATGTGCATCTTCTCAACATGCGTAGATCCCCACCATCTAATGGCTGTTTCTTTGCGATGTGGTTGTGCTGCCTACAAACATCACACTCCAGTGAGAGTCCCTGACCCAGAAAGCATCTTCCAGGGCTAGAGCTGAGGGAGACTTGGCTACCAAAATACCTGACCCAAATGACACACTTTGAGCTCTGCAGCTTAAAAGCCAAGCTCCAAAGGGTCCCACTGAGGCATCCCCCAGCTGACCCCTATGTCAGGCAATGGGGATGTCACCGTGACAGGTTCACCCTTGCTCCTGACAATGCTGGTGTTCTGAACCCAGATGTGGCCATGAGTGGCAGATGTGGCAATTCCAGGGAAGATTTGGCCTCCTCCCTTGATCATATCACTGCTCCAGTGAAAAAAGGCCAACTGGGCAGTAGGATTTTGGGGAGGGTGGTTCTCCACAGAGAGATTTGCAAAGGACAGGAATAACCTAAAACAGTTTTTGTGTGTCAGGTCGTCATAAAATGGTTGAGGTTGAAAGACAAGTTAATCTATTCTTTTGTCTTTCAGCACTTTGAAAGGCTTTTTTATTATAACTTTTATTGACAGTAACTTCAAGATGCAAGAAGCCCAAGAAAGCAGTAAAGCAGTTTTCCTTCCCCCCTGGCCTTTTGAACTCTGCTGTTTTAGGCTGGAGTAGGGTTAATGTTCTTCATAGGAGTTTGTATGGGGCTGTGTTTTGGATTTCTGACCAAATTAGTGCTGATAATAAGGATGTGGTAGCTATTGCTGAGCAGTGCTAATGCAGTGTCAGGGTTTTTCTGTTCCTCACCCTGCCTCATCAGAGAGTGGGCTGAGGATGCACAAGAAGTCAGGAGGGATCACAGCTGGGTTAGGTGCCCCCAGCTAACCATTAGGGTATACCAGACCATACTGAGTTGTGCTTAGCAGTAAGAGCTGGAGGAAGAAGGAGGAAAAGGGGAATGTTCAGAGTTATGGCAGTTGTTTTCCCAAGTCACTGCCATGTGGGATGNTTTTTCTGTTCCTCCCCCTGCCTCATCAGAGAGTGGGCTGAGGATGCACAAGAAGTCAGGAGGGATCACAGCTGGGTTAGGTGCCCCCAGCTAACCATTAGGGTATACCAGACCATACTGAGTTGTGCTTAGCAGTAAGAGCTGGAGGAAGAAGGAGGAAAAGGGGAATGTTCAGAGTTATGGCAGTTGTTTTCCCAAGTCACTGCCATGTGGGATGAAGCTCTCCTTTCCTGAGGATGGCTTAACACCTGCTGGCTGATGGGAAGTGGCAAATTGATGCCTTATTTTGCTTGCTTGTCTGCACAGCTTTTGCTATTCAACTGTCTTTATCTCAACCCATGAGTTTTCTCACTTTTACCCTTCTATTTCTCTCCCCCATCCCACCAGCGGGGAGCAAGTGAGAGGTTGTGTGGGGCTGAGCTGCCCGCGGGGGTTAACCCACAACATTACCTCACCTACTTGGGCAAAAGCAGCCCCCATTCCCGCTATTTTCAGTGTTCCTGAGAATACATTTGAGTTTCCCCCACCCTCTCCCCATCCCTACCCACATATGAAAACCTGCATCCAGAATTTCAGTTGAAGAGCTCCTGACAGCGGCGCTCCTC
>VZTM01001826.1:491368-503730 GCA_013400555.1 Jacana jacana | reverse complement strand
GGCAGAGTGAGCTGGGGGAGAAAGATACTATTATTCTGATAGGGTAATTGTTTATTTTTCCCTATTTATTTACCCTTTCTCTTGCTTAGTGTAAGTGTAAAATGATAAATAGATCAGGCAAAAGGCACAAAATCATCTGCTACTAAACTAAAGTCCTCTGAAGGTAAATGTGTCCCAGGTAAAGTCCTCCAGGAAGCAGGACAGGGACACGTCTCTTCAACTCTCAAGGCTGTTCCCTTGTTCTTCTCTCAGGCTGCATTTTGGCAAACATCTTCAGAAATGACTGACCTGGTCTGAGATAGCTTTGAGGTTAGAGACACCCAAAACCCTCTGCAAGGCCATGGGAGAAAAGGCACATGAATAGTTCTTTTGTGGATAAACAATATCTTACTTTGGGTAGCTGTCCCTGGAATCCAGCAGAAGAGGAAAGATGCTGGAAACCACAGGACTGTATGGCACCTGGAGATTCACTGTAGGTAGAATCAGTCATGACTTTCCTTGTATATAATATATAGATATTGGCAAAATGGTTTAACTTTTGTAGACCAGTGGTGTTCAACACACCTTGAACCCCATGTTTGTCACCACCGTTGATCAGAGACCACTCTGGAGACTTTGGGCTCAGACAGCTCAGGCATGAAAACAACACATTCGGGTGCACACTCACACCTTCTGTAGTGTTAATATCTTCAATGTTTCAGCAAGCTGAGACCTTCATGCACAATGAATCAAGGTTTTCATGGAGGTGTTGTCCAAGGGAACGTTTATTCCTCGCTTTGAGTGGGATACAGGAAGAAAAAAATGTATGTTTCTGCATATCTGTCCGAAACTGGAGCTGCTGAGTTGTAAGGAGAACATACCAGCAACCTTGCTGCAAAGGTTATGTACAACCTTCAGCTCTGTTCATGCCTTAGCATGTCTGAGGGAGGCTGGGTTATAAATGCCTGTTCCTCACAACACCTCTCTGTGCATGTCAGTGGCAAAGGCAGTAGCAGGACATTTTATATTCTGCAGGTTGCGTCCTACTTCGGTGACCCAGGTGCAAGAAACCTGATATTAAGTAAGCTGGGGAACTTGTGTTTTTCTCTTAATGGGATTCTGGCTGTCATTAATCCTTTACTGAGATGTGTGTTACCAGAAGAAGGCATGTGTAATCAGCAAGACTGATGTGCTGGTTTTTGGATGAACTATGTTCAGTTGCCATGGTGTGGAAGGCCCTGCTGGGCTAATTCGCTCCGCAAAGCCAGAGCGAGGAGCCATCCCCAGCATGGTGGGGTCACACAGGGAAGGCAGCATGTGCTCCTGTCCTTTGGCTGGGGGACAGGGGAATGGGTGACTAAGGTGGCTGGTCAAAGGTGCTGTGCTGCAACGGGGCTCAGAGTTCTTCCGTGGCACCACTTGGAGACATCTTGCTGTGTGATTCATTTCTGATATGTAGTTTTTAGAAAATTAAGACTCCCAGCAGTAGCAAGTGAATATTATTGGGGTTTTTATCCCCACTGGGCAAAAAACAGTGAAATTTTTCCTGTGCTGCAGACCAGAAGAGGTCAGGAGAAAAAGAGCCAGGCAACGCATAGGGGAGCAATGGTACTCTGGCTGGTTGCTGGTCCCACACTGTAAGCCCATTGCCCAGGAGGGCACAACCTAGCAAAGCAGGGTGCAGGATTTGAAACCTGCCCAAGACCTGGCACAAAATCACTAGGTCTCTGGGTATTTGTACAGCACCTTATGGCTTTGGTCCTCTCTGCAGCAAGGGAGAATGTGGATCAGGTTTATCCTTGTAGAACAGTACAGCTTTCCAAACTGGATTGAAGGATGCTGGTGGGAACCGAGAGGGACAAGGGGTGTCCCACCTCTCCCAGCAGTCCCTCAGGTGGTGCCCTCCAGGTTGCATCCATGTAGGAACCCAAATCCCACATTCAGCCATGGTGGTGAACCTGCTGCCCTAGACAACGTCAGAGAGGAGGCACATAGCTCCCACCTATTTTTTCTCTGAGCCTTGATTTACTGCTAACATACTGTGGGTTTTTTGGAGGGAAAGGGCCATTTTGCTGAAAATAAAACTGTCCACAGGAATACAAGCTCTCCAGGACCACCCTTGCTGTAGAAAAGGACTCACACCTGAGCAAGAGGAGTGGGATAACTGGGGCTGGGGGCTGTCCGGGGGCAGAGGGTGCTTTGTCGGATGGCAATGAAAGCTGAAGATAGACCCACCACGGGGGCCCTGAGCCCATCTGGATGCTGCTCAGCAGGTGTCCCTGCTCTCTGCCCCCATATAAAATTTGCAGAAACTTGGGCAGCACAAGAATCTTTCAAAGATCAGAAAGATTTGCAGGAGCAGAAATCTGTTTCACGTCCCTTTTATAAACAGCAGACTTCTCACAGGGGTTGTTGGAGACCATCAAAAGCTTCTATACAGCAGAGTAACAATTGAAAAAGCACTGCCATCCAGGAGGATGACATTTGCACTGAGATGTGCTTACTGCTTCGTTGTGTACAACAGCAGAGAATAACTAAATCAAACCCACAGCAAAATTCCCAGTCCCATGTACATGGCAATCAAGGGGAAATTAGGGGCTTGCTGCACCTCAGGTAAGACAATAAACCTATTTTTCCCATATAAAGGTCCTGAATACAAACACAAAATTTGGAGACATTCTCCTCCAGCACCCTTGTGTTTTAGCCAACACATTAGCAAATATTTAACAAGCCTGTAAAAAACAAGACAAAAATAATTAATAGGATTTTAAAAACCTCCTTAAGTACTTAAAGAGCAGCTTACAATCAATTAAAGACCTCATAAACATGAGAACATAAACAACATCAAAAAAACGCCTGCATATTATAAAATGATTTGCCGTAGAGTGGCTTGCGTGAAGAGATTAGATATGCTTTGCAGCATAAAACATTATTCTGTAAAGGCATTATGTTTCAGCAAACACACCACGCTAATTGCATTAGAGGAAGTTCAGGTGAAGCACAATTCCTAGATTAGAAAATCAAAGACACAGGTTAAACAATACGTGTTGGTCAGACTGCTTGAAATTTGCTGGCAGGTCTTAAAGGTGATTTTTTTTTTTGATTGAGTTACTGATCTTCTTGTTGATAGACTCTAAAATCAGTTTTGTAAAGGTACTAATATTTTAAGCAACTTTAAGCAATATAATGGAATATACTGTGTATATGAAAGTAGGAAACATATTCTGTGGTTATTTCTGATATTTAAACAAACCAACTAATTATAGAGTTGAAAACTGTTTCTAACGTTGCCTGTTATTCTAAAAATATTCCCCCACTGGCAAACTGTTCTAATCCACTAAATTATTCCTCAGATCTGAAAATAATTAACACTTACTACAGGGTACATATGGGCAATACAAACACTATAATAATTCAGAATATATTTTTGGCCAACAATGGTTACAATCCACAGCTAAATGCCGGAGCCGGGTGGTGCATCCTCTGTGTCGGTGAATTTTTCAAGCAGTCGTGTGTGACATGTCACACGCGTGTGCAGAGCGGGTGTTCGCATGTGTTGGCGCTAATCCTTGGTGTTTTTGGATGAGCCAGCAATTAGCAACCTATAACTTTTTAAAAGAAAGCCCTCACTGCATCTGCCCCCGTATTGCCAGACTTCAGCTTTCTCAGATGGAGAAGGAACAAAAATTGGCAAACCCTGTGAAATAATCTGTTTTCATAAAGTTAGCAATCCCGACTGTAGGAGATGCAAAGGAGAAATTCATTCTGCTCCCCCCACCTCTATTTTTTGACAGGGAGCACATGCACAAAGACAACAACACTGAACGTCCCTGCAAAAAAAAACCCTCAGACTCTTTCTTGTCAAAACGATCCAGATCTGGTTTTGTATGACAGGAACCAACAATAAATAAAAAATAAAGATCAAACATAAGAGAGAGAAGAAAAATGGCAGTCACCCTGGGAGGAAGCTTCCTAGTGTATGATAAATTGGAAAATGGACATACAGAACATGCCAACATACATTTTTAATGGCCCAATTGCTCAATTAATTCTTTCCCTTTTCCCTTTTTAATGTGAAAATCGTCATAATTCCTCCCAGATTAGTATAGATACAGGCCGACAGTCTCTCCTGCTCAAGGTATTTGCAGGACATAATTCATTCATAAAGCCGTAATGCACTCATCTATCATCCAAAATATTTTTTTTCTTTTTTTTTTTCTTCTTTTTTTTCTTTTCCTTCCCCCCTCTCCCGTTTGTGCTCGGGGCTCTCGCTGAGTCTCTGGGCACTGATGTATTAGCTGGCATATGCAAGCTATGAATTATCAACTGAAAGGAGTCAATTATCCACTCTAAAAATGAGTGTCTGGGCACCAATAGCCTGAGGGGCCTTTTTTGTATTTACGAAATGATTTCATGGCAAGTAGAGGTGTGTGTGGAAGGGGGATTGAAGGGGGGGGAAGAGGGGAAAGGGGTTCTTTTTTTCTCCCCTTGTTTCTTGTGCCTACCCCTTAACCAGCACAAGGGGAGAAAAAAAAATTAAAACAAAATAAAAAGAACATTTTGAACCTTTAATGCAATAATCCATTTTTATAGACACCGACTTTCAGGAGTGATTTCAGCTGTCTGGAAAGGAGGCTCGTCTGGTGGCCATATTGCCTGGGCTTCTCCTCCTCTATCTGGTCTCAGCTCAGCCTTCAATCAAACCCGGAGCCCTGGCTGACTTCAGCTGCTAATAGACTGGATAGGAAATGGGATATTGGATAGTTTCTTGGTCCCCAGTCACTGGCCATGTGCCTTGTCATCTCCGCAGACATTGATTTCTCCCTCTCTTCCCCCCCCAGCCCCTGCTCTGCTGAGGGGCTGTGGCCCTCCAAGAGGTAGCACTGCATCAGCAAACCTTGCGTTGAGTTACGCTTAGGGAAATGAGGTCATTAGACGGAATTACAGCGGGTTTTGATAGCTCAGTAATAGGTTTTAATGATGGAATTTAACATAGGACCCCCACTAGGGACAAGGCTGATATACATCCAGACAGGTCACTTAATAAACCTCCACTCAACGCTTGAGAGTTGAGGAATTTAGGAGGCTCTGAAAACACAGCCCTTCTTAACCAAGCCAATACATCACTGGCAAGTAGTCTCTTTGGAAAGCTTTTTATTGTTATTTTTGAGGTATTTGATTGACTTAAAACATGTCGTTTCTTTAAATATGCACATTTATTTTACCAGATGCATTTTTGAGGAGGATTTCTTTAGGCAGCAGATGTTTTTCTTAGACATGAACGGGGCTGTTGTGCTCTTGGACGCTAAAGAGCTCATCTGATGGTGCGGTAAATTGTTTGGAAGTTTGAAGAGCTTAGCTGGCCTTTAATGTATTTGTTACTGACAGGTAAATTGCAGGTTAAGTGCAAAAGCAGCATTAACTGAGGAGTCCTGGTTTTCACAAATCTACCTTGGCCTCTAATCTGAATACAAAAGGAAGGAAGGAATTAAATTTGACCCCTCGAATATGCTGTTCGCTCAATCCCAGACTTATTTAGTAAGCTCCTTTAAGGTGCTCTCTGTTTGTTCTGGCCTCATGTCAAGCAGGTACAAGAATGCCCACAAAAGAGGACTCTTTACAGGTAGCAGAGTGGATCAAAGTCGGAGCTACTGCTTTGTACGTCTCAACAATGCCAAAGGGCCAGGTTTGAGTCTCTCTTGAAGGACAGTTCATACAATTTGTTCTCCAAAGCCTATAATACTGTGATAGCTGCTGCAGATCTGCACACTCTCCAAGCTCGGGAGTCCCATGAGAGCCACCAAGACTCATACCACTTGGTAGGTTATTTATGTGCTGTGTTGGTCCTCAAATCAAGCATGATGGAGATATCTGTAGCAGTGATTCCCTGTCCAGGAGGATTCAATTTGAAGTTTACCATAGAGGGACTTCATAGAAGGGTGTGGTTGAGTAAATGACACTGCGTTTGAGCCGTGGAGATGATACATGGCTTGTAGCTGTACAACTGTTTGTTTTGAACTTCAGCTGCAAAACCCTGTGTTAACAACTGCAATGTCCTCTATATATTACAAATTAGGGTCTCTGAATATGAAAGATGAAAAGAAAAGGTCTAGTAGCTGGGGACAGTCTCCCAGCACATGGAAGAGGAAGATGTTATTGACTGCTCCATTTTTCTATAATGGATTTCTCAGCTGAAGGGAATCTTCAAAAATATGTTGTCTTCATAAAAAGGAGAGACTGTCCCAGAAGGTACTTCAGAATCAGAGTAGACATCTATCCACCAATGTCAATGAGAAATGCTTCCTTCATGGTGCTTGATCTCCAGTTCAAACTAATTTCTAGGCTTCTTTGGCAATCACGGAGGCTGTTTTGATGAGACTGTGGTGAGCTGATCCAAGCTCACCTTGAAGCGCATACATATTTCACTGTGGGGGAACACAGTTTTGTGGTTAACTGCCAATGGGTCCCACCATCCAAAAACTGTCTTCCCCTTGATTATTTGCCTATGGGCAAATGGCAAATATTTCCTATGGGTACCATCCTGAAGACCCCAGCCCAGGAAGTTGTGGTGCCTCTCCTGGCATGTTGGAGGTTCATGCAGTGGAGCTGCAGATGCCTAAGCAATTTTCTTGGAATAGAGGTTGCAAAGATCTCCCATGTGGGCAATGGGTCTAGGAGCAGGGGACCAGAGCTGTCCTCTGATGAGATGGGCCTACTCACTGTTCTTCTTCGGCCTTCAGCAACCCCAGCCACAAGAGTGCTCTCATGGATGTTTTGAATTAACTGAATTTGGTTTTGTCTCTCTTGATGTTACCACCTGCTAGCAAACCCCATCAATGCAGAGACCCTGATCTTCCCTGTAGTTTAACCTTTTTCCCCTGCTTTTCTTGAACAAAGGTGCCATAAGTGATTTGCCAGTTTGGATGATATTTGCTCCAAGTGTGAACTACATGGGCTGAGGAAAGCTGTCTGTTTAATTTTGAAATCCCTGATGAAGCTAAGAAACAAGGCCTGGAACAAAGAAGAAACTGCCAGTTTTTGGCAAAAGTGTGCTGATTTACAAAGGGCATCCTTCAATTATTTAAGGAGCAGTCAGCAGTGCCATAACTTTAAGTATGAATCAAGTGGCATGACTGAAAAATTTGTCACAGTGTGTTAGATCAATGGTAATTACCTTACTGACATGAGTACTGTTATTATTTTACAGGGCTGCAAACAGGATCATGGACGTGAGGAAACACAAACTGCACTGTGATCAATACTCTCTGAAATATGACTCTCCGTGGCCCAAAATGGAGTTTTCGAGCCAGGCAAACCATTATAGACTGATTCTCTCTCTCTGCCTTTAGATGGATACCCTGAAGTAAAACACAGCAGCAATTGGTCAACTTGTTTCTGGCTTTGAACAGGCAAATAGTCACTTATTATTTTTAAGGACAACTGTGTGCAAATAAAAAGTCTGTGCAGCCAAACTCTGGGTGAAGAGAGAGCTGTGGAGGGGACGTGAGGAAGGAGGGCTCTGGCTCATGTTGTGTTGTTTAAAACCTAAGAATAAACTCCCTGCTGCAGCACACATTTAACATCAAAGGTTTTCAGGTTCTCCACCACCTCTGATTTCAAAAGCTTTGGGTCTCCAGTTGATATCACAGCCAGGATGTACGGGATGTGAAAGGTTTCCAGCATTTCCTTTCTGGACAGCAATAAATGTGTCATAGTTTGGGCAATGTGGTAGGTGCCATGTCTGTTGGTGTTTAATGGCAGTCATGCACTTTGTTGCAGTGTTTGATGAGATGTCCATGGCCAAGCTGGGCACCAAGTGTAAGCTGGACAAACACATCAGCTGAACAGAGGGCAACTGATGGTGGAGGTAGGATATGAAGCTATCACATCTCTTCAGCCAAGGCCGTTAATGGTTGCCTTTCCACTGATGGAGGACACCATGTCTGGCATATCTGNCTTCCTGGGAGTGCTCCCTGGTGCTTCCGGAGTCGGGTGCTGGCTGGAATGGCGGATTGATGGCTTCCTGATTGATGGCGTCGGGCTCGACTGCTCCTGGCCGCGGCACACCATGTCCGGCATACTATAGACACACAGCTGTCCATCATTCAAAGTGTGTACAGGGTCACCAGTGTATGGTCCTGGAAACATGCTGGAACTCTGGAGCATTTTGGGGGATTGCTTGTTAGTATAGTGCACACAGCCTTGCCAACAACTATTTAGACACTCTCCTTAGGCAACTTCTAGTAGCAGTGATGAACTTGCCAAACCTATAAATGAGAGCTTCCTCATGAAGGAGATGAAGAGTGCTCAGCTTGAGACAAAGTGGATATACATGTTTGTCAAGACAAGAGTGTGGCTGGGCATAGACCAGCATGAAGGATGCCAGGATAAAGAGGGGGTTTAAAAGTGTATATGGCAATGGATCAAGAAAGGAAGGAGGAAGATATTTTCTTGAGGTGTGAAGAATGAATCATTGTTTGTGTTAATGGAGAAGAGAGCTTGCTGAAAGGTCAGCTCTGGTGGTGAAACAGGGAGTACTACTTTGGCCATACTGGGCAAGCAGCAGATGGACTACATACCAAACACTTTAACTGTAACTAGATACCACCAGAGAAAGCAGCAAACAATTAAGACCAACCAGGGGCAGATCAGAATTGAAAACGAGACCTGAAAATCGCTACTAAATGAATATAAACCACTATGTTACTCTGTGGAGAGGGGAAGAGAAGACCAAAAGTGAAGGCCATCAACAGAACACGGGAATCTTGCATTTAACCCAGGGTTTCAGTTACATGCTTCACCCTAAAACAGGGACATGTGAAAATCTGATAACAAATGAAAATTCAGTGCTGCTGGCTTCCATATTTTGAATAAATCAAAGAGCAGACTGATGAGGGACACACAGAGAGAATTGCAACACTGCCCAACATCTGAAAGATCATTTATAAGGCAATGAAAAATAAGAAAATAGAGAAGGCTACTTGGGAATGTCTGAATTTCTGACATTCCTATTCTTTGGCTGCTGTTAGGAAGTCCTGGTCTGCTAAAAAAACAGAAGGCTAAACCCTGTCTTTGGGTATATTTAGTGCTGTTTTTTCATCTTAGTCTCTCTTGTATTAATTCCAGAACAACATAAAGAATTAATTGGGTTCAAGAAGGAAAGTTTTATCTCATTAATGTTTTATCCCCTTTGTGTGTGTGTGCATGTGTCTGTTGAGAGGATGAAACAGTTGAGTGGCACATGATGCTAGGACATTATCTGATGAGAAACAAATGTTGAGTTGCAGTAGGAAGCAGCAAAAATGAGCAGTGCCTCTTGTGAGGTGAATAGTTCAGAAGTGGCTATGTATTATTTTGGAAAGGGTCACAAATTAAGGTGTAAATTCATGTACACCTTAAGTTGTGACCTCATAAAAATGATCAATGGTTAATGGTGCAGATAACAGGATTCATAAGGGAAATTTATTGGCCACTTTTGTGAAATAAATATATTTATACCATACCAGTGGGAAATAAAAACACATCAATAAATCACATAATATCTACAACTATACTAATAGCATGAGTAGCTGTAGGTATAACCAACATTTTTAGACCTGCAGACACCCCCTCTGGCATGGTACAAATATAATACATGTTAGCAACAAAATGTACTTCAGTAAGAGACAGCCACGTATATCCCACTTGTGGGTTATCTAGGCAGGCACCCCTCATGAATTATTGTGTCCCCCCCCAAAACATGAGCCAAATATGGGTCAAATACAGAAGCGCAGTGGCAGAATGGGCTTGTAACAATAGAATCATAGAATATCTCAAGTTGGAAGGGACCCTTAAGGACCATTGAGTCCAATCCTCATTGAGTCCAATCCTCATTGAGTCCAACAGATGTGCATATCTGGTCAAAGCAAAGTGACCCTTGCATGCTCTAAGTGGGAGAAGATACGGGCAGCAGCACTCATTTCACTGCTGAGTTTGGTTTGGTTGTTGTTTTCAGCTGGCTACCAGCCAAGACAAAATTCAAGGTAGGATCTTGCACGGTGTCCTACAAAAGCATGTCCTGGACTCTGCATTCTGCTGGGGTGTGATGAGGTGGATTCATTTTTTCTGGGAGTCCTCAGGCAATTTGCCCATTCCCAAGGAGCTGCAAGGTTTGCCTGGCCCTGTCTTTGGCTTTGTCAGGGTCTCCCGACAGTGAAGTTCCCATTACAGAAACGAATCTCAGCTTTTCCTGATGACTGCAGCCACAAGCCCAGAGCGCTGAATTTGCATTCATAGAATCACAGAACCATTAAAGCAAAACATGAGCCAGTTGCACAGTCAAACTTCATACATAAACCCCATTCTCTGCTTTCAGCCTGGGAGTGCAATGTCCTCACAGCAGACCTACAGAGTCTTTACAAGGTTCCCACCTCAACTTAAAGTTCCTTAACCTCAGCTCACCCTTGTTTCGACACAGCTTGCTGGTTTTCACCAGGCACCAGGCTCTGAGATGGTTGGGGGTCTGCTGTACAGGTACAGAAGTCATTCTGCTGCTGGGCTGGGGTGGACATTTAAGTACAGCAATCTCCAACCATCCCAGCAAGGCTCAGCCAAGAGATGAATAAATGCAATACCCTGTGGGTCCTGCCAGGCACGTCCTAATCCAAACCCCATTGAAATCCATGAAAAAAAAATACGTATTGGCTTCAGCAGACTCTGGACCAGACCCATTTGGAGAGCTCAGGTCTCTGGTTCTGCATTGTTATATCTCTCCCCAGCACCAAATTCACTTGGAATCAGATCAAATCAAACATCTTTTGTAGCTATCTGCATTTTTCAGTGGATATCAGCTTTGGCCATGGTGGTGATAAATTCATGCTCTAATGTGACGTGTAGCAGTATGTTGCATTGGCAGGGTGGAAAGATATAGAATAAAAGAAATCAAATATAGCCTAAATTGTTGGGTTTGTGTGAGTTTGGGAGGCCATTATTCAAACACCAGCATGCTTGACTTTATGAAGGAAAAAAAGACTCTTTTCCACCAGCAGAAAATAATAAATTGTCCTTGTGCTTTTTACGTATTTTCAGCTAAGCTGCCTCCTTTAAAAAAAAGTAGTTATGAATTTGCTTTCCAAATGTATTTTTCATTGTGTATTTTATCATCTTTAGTCCAATAAAATTTTCTTTAGAAACAACACATTATTGTGTCAGAAGGGGAGGAGGGTAAGAATACACCAGGGAGCCTTTTAAAAATGTTTAAGTATTAATTTATTTCATGATGAATTTTCCACTGTCATTTTCTTAATAGCATGCACATGAAATAATCATGTCTTAAAATGCTCTGTAATTGAAGGACATTTTCATTTCCTGATTACTGAGGGAATCCTGCTTTGAACCTTTATGACTTAGGGATGTAAGCACCAGGCTTCCTTTTTTCTTTTTTTTTTTCCTTTTTTGTCATCTTTTAATTTATGTATTTCTTCCCTCTGCTAGTCTGTTGGAACAATTTCATTCAGCGATAATTTTCACGCCCACGGACCTTTCCTTTCGGATGCGAACAAATCCTGGTATGTCCCTCACTGATGCAGAGCAAGGACACTGTAGGAGCTGCACGTCTGATTATATTTTGGTTTACAGGGGATTTTGAGGTCACTTATAGGTAGGCCAGTAAAAGGGACAGCTTCAGCCACTGGATTTTGGCTGAGGGAGATAAAAGCTCTGCCTTGTCCTGATGGGATCTCTGTGGTCACCCACCTGCTGAGTCCCATGGGAAACCCCATGGGGTTGTGGACGTTGGGGTCTGGCTCTGAAGGCAGAACCAGGTCAGAGCCCTTTTTCCCAGCCTATTTTATTCTCTGTTGCCCAAGCTCCCACACCAATGGGGTGAGCCGATGGCTGGGCTGATCAGCTGGGTGCAAAGGATGTTGGTGCAGGGTACACCAATGGGGATATACATTGCCCTGTGTGAGTCTCAGCGAGACCCTGACAAACCTATGGAGCTGAAGAGAAGATGCTCTGAGCTTAAAATGCTGAACACGACTCCCTGCACCCTGTCCCATCCCCCTCTCCAGGGGATAAGGGCCAAACCCAGCTCCAGAGAGCATCTTTGCACTCACAGCTCACCCAGGCTTTGGGGGCTGTGGGGAAAGGGGTGACCATCATAACTCCAGAGAAAGGAAACTGAGGCACAAGAATGGGACTCACTTGTTCCCACTCACCCAACAGCAGAACTGGGCATAACAGGGCTGGTGGGAGATTTGCAGCCCATAGTTTAGGGGGGCTTCCCCAGCCAGTTCTCCTGTCTCAGGGCTCAGCTTCCATCCCCAGTAAGCTGCCTGCACCCCAAATTCATCTCTCCTCCCTCTTCCCTCACACCAGCAGGAGAGGAGGGAAAGACGGGGGGC
>VZTM01001826.1:463810-491165 GCA_013400555.1 Jacana jacana | reverse complement strand
TCGCCCCCCCCCTCCTTCCACCTCCCCCCTGCAACATCTCCGGGCTGGCAAAGCTTAGACCTGTTTTATTGCAGACCTGTCCTCCTCATCTGCGGGAAGAAGAGAAAATGAGGAGGGAGGGAAGAAGAGGGGGGGCTGGATAAAAAGACACCTCTGATGTGCGTCTCTCTTTTTCTACAGGAGTCATTTGCAAAGTCATAAATTTCAATTTCCTCCTCCCCTGTTCTATTATTACCTGGGCCTCAAACAAGTTTTACACTCATTTATTCCCAAATAGAAATGCAATTTCCTCAGCAAATGATACCTAGCTAGAACTCCATTTGTGTTCCACCAAGATGACTTATTTTCTTCTTCTTCTTTATATTTTTCCCCTTCTTTCTTTCTTTTAACACCTTCATTTACATCTCCCACCTTGGGATGGTCCCCCTCCTGCTCCCATCCCTTCCCTTGAGGGCACATAAAGGAGAGAAGACATTTCACTTCCTTTCCCAACATTTCACCTGCAGTTTCATCTGCAGGAGCTGCCAGGCTGAAGGAGAGCATTTATGGCATAGGTTTTTGCTCGTGAATGACAAAAAAAAGTAGAATTTGGGAGTAATAAATAGAATCAAGGCCAGTTGTGCTTTCCAGGGTTGCTGGTAGAGGATGTTAAATATTTTTGGAGCCCCCTCTTGGGTGGGAGGCAGCATTTACAACATCAGGACATTACCTAAGCATTCGCACCCACCCCCCAAATCCAGTGAGAACAATGAGAATGGGAAAACAATGATCACACTGTGGAAATGAGAAAGTCCAGTGTGTTGGGAAACTTTAGTAAGAAAGGGGCAGGTGGGTGGTTGTACAAACACATATAGTTTCTGGGAACTACGTGTCTTTGGCGCTTGGGGGTCCTCAGTCAGCTCCTGTGAACTGGGTTGTTAAAGTCAGCTCTTGAAGGAAGAGTTGCCTGCTGTAACTTTAGGAGAACAAACATACACATGTAAAATAGAGTGGGTTTAAAGAAAATATTACCTGTGGGACTAATGATCTGGACACGAATGGTAGGAGCGAGACAGCTGAAGAATCTCCTGTGAATACTGTTAACTGGGGCTCTGCTGTGAACATTAAGCTCTTAGGCAGGATCTTATGCTGGAAGGTCTCCACCTGTCTTGCTAGAAGAAGGAAGATTTCTGTCTCCAGAAAGTCATCTCCATGACACCTTTGGGACTTTCAGGGTTCACGCGTGAAGGAATTATTCAGGACCCCAGACTCAACTTTTGTTCTCTCTGTTAATGGATCTGGGAGCCCAGCAGTCTATCTTGGACAACCCACATCACTTGTGTGGGGTGTCGTAGGGGCTGCAGCATCCAGCTTGGTTGATGTTCTGGACCTTCATGCAAAGTGTTACAGTTGCCTAACTTCACTCTGAGGCAACTGGCTCCCAGGTTTGACTAAGATGTTAATTAATGACTTTGAAGTTGGAGTCACTCCACTGATGTCAGGACATTATCCTGTATAATTCCAGCTCAAACAAGGGTCAGATCTGGCTTATTCAGAATATTCCCTGTGGACAAGTGACTTGCTGAGGAAGTCTGGTTTTCCTGTTAGTGCCAAGGTAGTGGCTTGGCTGTGACTTTGCCTTTGGCTCTGCCTCTGCTTTCTGCTATCCACCAGCTCAGCAAACTTACACAAGAGCAAAACTTGTTTACCGAAGACCTTCTGGAGCAAGTCTTATTCAACTTTTATTTTTCTTCTATTCATCCCTCATTTTTTCACACTGCTGAAAGCAAGCACAAGAAATACCCAGGCTGAGGTCCCATCACACGACATTTTCACTGATTGGGCAAGACCTAAATCCCAGTGCCACTGTTTGTAGGAACACTAGATACCTATTCTTTAGGAAACAAATAAAGAAAATCAGCCATCCTTTAACCTCCCTTCTCCAGCACTAGATTTCCCATCCCAAGATTAAGAGCCTAGGAAATATTAAAGGCTAAACGCCAAGGAGATTCCTTTCACTGCCTCATTGGCGTCCTGACATTTCTGCCGAAAACAGAGTGCTCTCATAGAAGAGAACAGAAAATGCCCAAGCCAACACAGCAGGAGTCTGAAAACCAATATAGTCTTATGGCTTTTGGCATGTTGCAAGTGACATAGTCAGCCACTTCCCTAATACAGGATAATATTGCTCTATCTGCGAAAACGTACCGGGGAAGCATTGCACTTAGCACTGAATTGGCTTCCTGCTGGCTCAGCATGGAGAGATAAATCTGTACGGGGGGGATCTCAGCCTTAGGTGCTGTAAAAGGGCTCGGGAGATGAGAGGATTTCACTGTGGAGAAGACCCTCAGCTTTTAAGAGAGGAAGCTGCCCTCTTCCTCTGTATGGAGTGTGTGTGGAGTGTTGGTGGAGAAGGCAGTAAGAGAAGGTGAGGCTTGCCGGTAGAGCTAACATCTTTTATTATACAAATTGTAACTTCACCTGCCTCTGAAGGTGTTGCTTTCTCCAGCAATCTCAGCTGAGCTCAGAAATGGGCTTCCTTCATTCTGCAAGCCTGTCTCATTTGACTTTTCTGTGATTTGTTTGAATTTTCTGCATGGGAGCTGCATGTGAAGGATTAAACGGCCTCAAGCCAAGGCTGAAAGGGGGAATAAACAGGCAGGACGAAGGCACTCTGGATTTGCTTCTCTGACCCAAATGAAAGTCCTTGTGGGAAGTCCTGGAGCTAATCTTCAGGAGCAAGATTTTTCCCCCATGTAGGGCATGATCCTGGGACTCATCCCATTCTCATCAGACAAAAAAGAGAGCAGAAGAATGGAGCCAAACCTCAGCTTGGGCCTGAGCACCAAGGACAAAGCACAGGCAAGGTGTCTCTTGTTTCAAGTAGCATAAAGGATGTTTAGTTTGTTCAATAGCTCATGCTGGTCTTCTGGTGAAACTGGTTCAATCTTCTCTTTGGAAATGGACAAGCAGGTATTCATTACCAAAACCCACTTCAGAAAGTCATCGAGCATGCTGAGCTCCTGCCTTGACTCCTTTGTTCATCAATATAATGGGCCTCTTCTCCCAGATAACTAATGGTAGGACTCGAGGGAGTGGCCACAAGTTGTACCAGGGGAGATTTAGATGAGATGTCAGGAAAAACTTTTTCTCCCAAAGAGTGATCAGCCACTGGAATGGCCTGCCCAGGAAGGTGGTGGAGTCACCGTCCCTGGCAGTGGTCAAGAAGCATCTGGACAAGGTGCTACAAGACGGTTTAGTAGCTCAGTGGGTAGTATTGGTGACAGGAGGATGGTTGGACTAGATGATCTTGTAGATCCTTTACAACCTTGTGTTTCTATGATACTATGGTCAATGACTCTGTTGCACACAACACAGTAAGGCGGTCAGATATTGTGCAAATAAATACAACAGTTGCAGATACTGAACCAAAACATGTTGACCATGCACTGCATGGGCAGCTTGCATCTCTCTGCTATGAGATTGACTCATTCATCTGACAAAAAATATCACAACCAACAGCAAAGCCCAAATCCATCATCCCCATCATTACCACTGTCCCTACCCTGAATTTGAAATATTTTAGAAGACAGAGAGCGGTTACACTCTTTCCACTTGACTCCTAACCATGCACCAGCCTCCACTGGGTGAGTATGGTCTTGGTTTGTCTGTCACTTCCCCATACTGATGTCCCTGGCCATTTTGATGGCGTAACCATCACACTGCTGTGCAGAGATTGCTGGTAAAGCAAAAGGCAGCAGTGCTGCTGAAAGAAAATCAGCATGGGTTCAGCTCTCAGCTACTCTCCTCAGCGTCTTCTTCAGCAGTTGGGATGAAGCATCCAGCAGGCAAAGCCACACACATCTCCTAAATAACCCATTAGCAACATGCAGCCGTGTGCTGGGCCAGCACACAGAGGGTTTTGGGCTACCATCAGAGGCACAGGGACTGTAGGGGTAGAGAGAGATGCTGACATTCAGATGGGAAGAGGTGGAGGAGGAGGCTCCATCTCTTCTGTCACTCACAGAACACCCATCTTTGTCATCTGTAAGGGAGGAGGTTGGTAGCTTTATTGTAGTTTTGCACCTATTAGCTTGCCCGTTTATTTTCAAACTCCCCTAGAAGTCGTGATGTTTACTGTGACACATTTATTTACTAAGCTAGTAACCACAAAAATGAGCTGTGAGGCAGCTCCATTGAGCACAATGCTAATAATTGACAGGGCAGTCCAGACTGTGAAATAGAGATGAAGAGAATGGATTTTGTCAGATATTAAACTTGACCACAGATGAAGGTGGCTATTTTATTAGTAAGCTCTGAAGGGGAAATGCCATGCACCCACATTTACACTGCTATAACACTTCTGGCTTTAGCTTCTATGAATTTCATTTTTCGTCCATAGCTCTGAAAGGGCTTTACAAAGAAATCACACTGAGGAACAGAAACCAGGTTACTGAACTCCTAGATCAACACGCAATCTCTTGAACCACATTTCTCCAACACTTCAACCATGTTATCTTTCTTGGCTGCACAGAACAGTCCAAATCACAGGTAAAATGCCAAGATTTTGCATTGTGAGATGTATTCTCTCTGGGTCTTGGAGACTTTAGTGAAACACTTAGATAGCCAGATGGAGGGAAGGTTTGGAAAACCTGTATATCAGGCAGTGGTTGCCATACTGAGGAGCATATGGAATTTGGATTGTCTTAGCTGGTGGTGGGAGTTCAGCAGACTTGGTGATTCCCACTTAGAGACAAATGGCTAATAGGAAGGTCAGCAATGAGTTAGGTATAGTCTGAGATGCCAGCAACACTGTGAATATCGTTGTTGAAGTACCCAATAGATTGACAGTGAGCAGGTTTTCCAGCTGGCCAGCAGACACCCAAGAGCATTTCCTATATGTCCCTCGAGACCAGTGTAGTGGGGCAGACTGGGACCCTCCACCTCCTCTGGGTGTTCCTCAGCAGCATATTGGCACTGCACATCGGCATTGTACATCTCATTGAACTATGGCCAAAGTAAAGACCTACTGATATAGATGAGGTTGATATGGGTAAACCAGACGTCAGGCTTATTCTTCCACCTCATGGAGAAGGTCTTCTCAGAGGTACCTACTATAGGAAAAAATGAGATGCCTCCCCTTAGGTAAAAGTGGACAGAGGGCAACGGATGGATGGGTGGACAGATGCAGCAAATTCAAGCATTCGTGCCTCTTCCTCTCACCCTTTGGACCCAAACTAGTGAGTCATCTCCCAGCCTTTTTATCCCACTGCAGCCGTACCAGTTCTGGAGGACTTCAGACTATGCTTCTGGTGCTTCCTGAATTGTGTGTTTTCCACAGGAAATAGGTGGAGTCAAGGGTGAGTAGGAAGAACATGAAGTAGAAGCCAAGGCTTCACAGAGAAGTCTCACAAGGAAGATTTCCACTTTCACAGCCTTGAAGCAAAGTCATGGCTTTGAGAGTGACCAAAAGAGACCAAACCAGAGACAGGGACCTGGCTCAAATAAAGAGCTTCTGGGATGCAGTGGCTGGCAGTGACATCAGCTCCACATCCCCCTCTAGCCAAGCCCGTCTGCCTGCTGGAGGGTTGCACTGCTTGCTAGTGAGTTGATTTTCCTCCTTGTCAGGTGGCTGGATGTTCGCCTCCAGGCAGTAGGATAATTTCTGGTAGTGTTTGTGACTATGCCAAGGTCAAATCCAGATTTTTAGAGAGATGAGACTAAAGGAATACAGGCCTAGAGTATGAACCTATGAAAATCAACAGGAGACTCTACCAGGCTCTGGATTCTAGTCCTGAGGGAAGGGAGAAGAAAACATAATTCATGTGACATTTGTAGGATGTTCAGGGAGCAGCAAAGAAGCATTTTCTGGTGTCTCCCAGGAAGGTGGACTAACCACCAGACTGGAAGATCGTATGTCTGTTCCTCCTCCACTATTAATCCCTCCTGAAACACCTGAAACACAGGTTTTATTCTAATGATTAAACAGACACATTTCCCATGAGTGCTCCAGCCTCACAAAGGCATGATGCAATCAACCCTCTGAGTCCCTCTGTTGTGTACATGGCTTCACCATCACCTTTGGAACAAAAGGAGCATGTGTTGGTCTTTTCAACAGGCTTTTGGGATGAAAAGAGGAGCCCCAGAGCCCAGGTTGAACTTGGGGCTGCTGTGATCTGGCCTTTGAGAGGGACACTAACACCAGTGAGATACTGGACTTGGGCATTACAGTGCTTAACTTTTCAGTGCCTCCCCTTCATGCTAGATTCAACCATCTCACCTCTCCCTGGACTGAATTTGCAGGGCAACCACATCCCTGCCCTTGCTCCCTGCTGTTTATTCAGCTTGGAAGGACCATCATGAGGTCTGACTGTCTTTGTCTGCGTCCACACTTTCAGATGGACAGTGGGTAGGAGACCTAATGCTTGCTTTCCACCCACACCATCAGCCCAGTGAGACATGGGCATAGCTGATCTTGGGGTGACTGCTGACACACTGCAGTACTTTTACTTCAGTCAGTGCCCAATTCATTTAAGCCAAAGGGACATGTTTGGGTCCCAGCTCAGCTCTCCTCCCTCCAGATCGCTCTGCAGCTCCAGATGAAGCAGCTGTTTGCTGGCAACCTTAGGGTTTGCCATACTGATGGAAGATGAGTCTGGTCTTCGGAGCAAGATGCAAATATCTGTCTGTCCAGCCTTCAAGCACAAAGAGGCCTCAAGAAGCTGAGACAAAAGGCATGTCACTAGTATGGCAAGTGACAACACTAGGAGATCTCAAACTCTCCCATGTAAAAATAGCAGAATAGGTGTCCATGGCAAGGAAGTTAAAATAAGGTTAGATGGAGCCCTTGAAAATTATAAGATCTCTACTAAATCCCTGTGGGATCTGGGAGGCTGTTATTTTCTTCCTTTGTTGTTTTTTTGGTTTTTTGTTTGGTTGGTTTTTTTAAGCTTAAAACCAAAAATAAATGCTTTCTCTTCTTTTGCTCCCCCTCCTCCTGAAATCCATAATGCTATAATTAAAATGTCATAGTGAGACCACTCAATATTTATCAACAGTCGGATGCTGGCAGGTACAGTTTAGGATCCAGATCCAAAGCTAGCATAAACTGGAAGAGGTAATGGGGGTTACCTAATTTACACTAGGAAACAATTTGGCCTGAGGTTTCACATTTTCTTGTCCATCCCTGAATATATAAAGGCTGGTTCAAAACTGTATTTCCAAGAAGTTTCCTGAGAGTATTAATTTGAACAAGAGCAATCAAAAATCCTTGCTATGGCTGCACAGCTACAGTTCTCCTCTGTAGAAGGGAAGTGCAGTTTCATTTGAAGCATCTGTCCTTTTAAATGGAGGAATAATACTTATCTTCATCTGTTTTATTTATCTTATTGCTGTTATCAACCAATACTTGCAGGTTGTGGCTCAGTATTTATTGTTCACCCAACCATTCCACTTAGGCAAAATGCCTCTTAATATGCTCCATAAAGAAACTTTACCCATTTGGCTCATGGTGCTGTTAATTTGCATATGATTACCATCTCATTAGATTTATGGCTCTGACCGAATACTTCCACCACCCTGTTACTCTATGCTGGAAGTCTGCAGGCTTTTGTTAATGCTCTGTATCTCTGAAATGCCTCTTTTCTTTTTGTTCCATTTTCCTTTATTTATTTTTTTGTGTGTGTGTGCACAGAAAAAGTATATTCAAGGCTGGGAAAGCCAGGACTGCATGGTCACAAGGACAATAAAGAAAGATAAAAGAGTCAGGAAAGACAGACAAAAATTTGTGTCTGATGGTGATGTGTGGCCCCTTTGAGTTACAAATTAGGAAAGCATCAGACACATGCAATCTTAAACTCCAGGCCCTCATTTTCCTTTGGGACTCAGTCATTCTAGTGAGGGACCATGCTGTAGGTAGTATTTTTGGCTCAGGTAGCCTTAAAAAAATAGTCTATACAACACTGCAATCTCAAAGCAAACATGTTCATGCCAGCCGGGCTTGGCAGCCAATATTCCCACTAGCGAACAGGTGCTCTTATTTAAAATATTTGTAGTCATTTAATTCTTGGTGTCTCTGGTGATCACATACAAGTGATTCACACTGCGCAGTCTGTCCCTGAAGAGCCTGGGATGATCGTAATTCAAACAGATCTATTACCTTTTAGCTTTCCAAATGTAATTATAATCCAATTAATTAGGTACTCTCAGTTGATTCTGGGTTTCTTCCTCCAATCTCAGTCTATTGCCAATTCAAACTAATGGCTGTGAGTCCTTAAGATCATTCACTAATAGTGCAGATTCTTCTGTAGAGGTTAATAAAGTCAGGCATGTGTTTGGTTGTCAGTGTGAGGAAACCATCCTAGCATATTCTTTTTCTCACATGCCATTCGAACCAATTTTGCATCTTATTTCGACTTTCTGTGATTTGATTTCACCCTCTTTTCTGTGCGAAACACTTTTCTCAGGAGTCATAATGGGTTAAGAAGAAAAAAAGTAAAAAAAAAAAAAAAGGCTGTTCCATTATGCTGCATCAGTTGCTTAACAAAACAGGCTCTGTCCCCATTAACCATGCTTCAAAGACGAAAATGCTCCAAGCTCTGCTGGAAGAGCAGCATGTGCAATATCAGGTGAGGGCACAGCAAGGCAGTAGATGGTTTCCACTATAGCTAGAAGGAAAGAATAAGCCCTTGTCCCACCTGGGGAGGTGACCCAATTAAGTAACAGGGAGGTAAAAAAACATGGCAGAGGAAAAAGTATAGAAAAAAAGGTATTAAAAATACCCTTAATTAAAAATTTTCTTTCCTTCCTTTGCTTTCTCTGTGAAAGTTTTGAGGCACGCTTGCCCAAATTCAGGATAAACCAACCCTGAAGCTCCAGGCCTGGTATTTCTACAGCCATGAGGAGGTAACCTTATTTCTCAAAAACAGGATGGTCCCAAGCACCCACCATCAGACACAGAGGCTGAACCTTCTCTGACGAAGCTCCCTCACGGCCCCTCATCACACTAGATCCTGACCAGGTGTAGTAAACACCTTGGTCAACCACTCCAGGTGCTGCAGAATATCTCCGCAGCTCATGTTCAGACAGAGCCCAGGACAAGCAGGGTCTCTTCATGAGCTGTCAGTAGCTAATCCTGCAGCTAAATGCACATCTGTAAACTTCTTCAGCCTCACAAAAGCGTCTGCAGCCTCTGGGCTCCTGGGAATTGGTCATCTTGCAGTATCAACGCAAAAATGTGAATATTAATGTAGCCATGTATCAGCTCTACCTGTGACATTGGCCAGGTCACTTTAGTCCTGAAGCTGTGATCCACCTTCTCTGTTATCAGTTCTTCTCGGTGGAGATGTGGAAAATTAATAGCACTGTGGGGCTCTAATTGTTACCTGAAATTTCTGAAGGCTGCAAACCAGAAGGTAGGAGCATTAAAATGCTCAGGTTTTATTGAGAGCTCTCAGTAAGATCAGAACATATCACACACAAACCTCCATTCAATCACAACCTTTTGGTCACATCAGGTTTTTAACTGAAAAGAGCTGTCCCTGGATTAAAGTCATGGAGATATTCTTTGCTGTAGCTGTCTGTATGGGAATTGTCATACACCTGAAGATAGGAAACTTGATCATAAATCAGCCCGTGAGGAGTAGAGGAAGTAACTCCCAAGCAAAACACTACAAAAAGCTTCTCTTCTCTTCTCTTCTCTTCTCTTCTCTTCTCTTCTCTTCTCTTCTCTCTTCCTTTTATCTTTTTTTTCTTTTTTTTTCCTTTTTTTTCTCTTTTCTTTTCTTTTCTTTTCTCTTCTCTTCTCTTCTCTTCTCTCTTCTCTTCCTTTTATCTTTTTTTATTTTTTTTTTCCCTTTTTTTCTTTTTTCTTTTCTTTTCTTTTCTTTTCTTTTCTTTTCTTTTCTTTTCTTTTCTTTTCTTTTCTTTTCTTTTCTTTTCTTTTCTCTTCTCTTCTCTTCTCTTCTCTTCTCTTCTCTTCTCTTCTCTTCTCTTCTCTTCTCTTCTCTTCTCTTCTCTTCTCTTCTTTTTCAAAATGCTGTAGAAAGGACCTTTAAAAAGTGGGTGGAGGAGGAGGGCAGCAAGAGATAGCTCTGAGGTACATTTCAATCTGCATGGTTCAGGAAGGAAGGAATTTTCAATCTCCTCTCTATCATTTTCGATATCATTAATCCTGAACACTCCATTTTCCATGCTCGCCCGCCCAGGCCCGGAGAGTGAGCGACACATAAAGTGACACATATTCATCACTTGGCATTCGGCGCCGTGAAGGCTGTAATATAATATTAGCGTTGTGTTATCACTGTGTCTCTCTCGCCAGCCTCGGCTGCAGCGACGGTAGATGACATGAATCGATCACCTGTGACATTTTTGATTTGGTGTCACTTCCCCCATTTCTGCCATTTGTTTTGGCAGTTAAGAGGTAATTGTGTGACATTAGCATGGAAAGACTCACTTTCCCAACCCCTCTTCCCAAGTAGGAAGAAGGGGAGGAATCTCTTTGTCTTGTTCCATGGGTTCAGAGAGGTTTACAAGAGACGTGATATTTGCTGTAATCTCATTCCCAGGTTGCTCCATGCCCTTCCCTAAAGCCAGCGGGGGTTGTGATGCCTGAGCCAGGGACATTTCTCCTGCAGGATGCTCCCGAGCCACTCTCCAGAAGTGGAGAACATAGTGGGAGAGGATCACCGTTCAGGTGAGTACCAGGGGGTCTGGCCACCTCTTTGCTCAGCTGGAGTCACAGGACTGCATTCCTCCACCTAGAGACCTGTCCTGTACAAGTGATTAATAACATTAGTAATTGGCGGAGGTAAACTCAATTAATTTGCTCTGCAGCCCTGGAAGAATTTCAGCAACTGGCTGGGCCTCACTCTACATCAGAAACCTGATTCTCACTTTATGTCTGAGCAATGCTTATCTTGGGTCTGATTTGCTCCCACAGTATTTCAGTGCACAGTGTGGACATGAACAGGGATAAGGAAGACAAAAAGTTGCTCCAGAGTTATGAAACACCAGCATCTACCACAGCAGTGATAAAATCCCAAGCAACCAGGTGTCCCAGATGGATTGGGACAATCCTGTAATGCAGGGAAGCTGCATATCCACAGAAATGTGCAAGGTGCAATCCATCCCAGATTTTTTGAAGGATAAAGGATTTTTGTGCTTTTATTTAAAGTTTGGCCTTTGCCTAACATGCAACCAATTATAAAAAAAAATCTTCAGTGCAGGACCTGCAGAGCTACGTGTCTCCAACACCAACACCCTTTGGTCACCCCAGCATCAGCCACCTTGTCATACACACTCAGCTACGGGAGGTCAATCACTAGTTTCTGGAATGCCAAAAAGGTGTCATGCAAAGAGAAAAAAAAAAAGAAAAATCAACATTGGAGTCCTAGGAATGGACCCCTGAAAACTGCAATATGCTGTGATTGTCCCTCCATCTTTTGATCAACAAGGTAATAACTGGTATGTGAGGGACCATGCAATCTGATGGCAATGGGACACTTTGCTTTGACATCTGGAGGTTTTTCTCAGCTCTTTTCATTGCATTGTAAGGAAGAACTGGTTCTTAGTATAACAACCAAGAACTTGGTGCTCAATAAGAACCATAACTTGGTACTCAATCAGCTGGGCTGGACTCACAGTGGCACCCTTACTCTGAGACTTTTCAGCAGTTAATGGATTGCACCAAATCTTTAACTCTTCCATCAGCCAAAACCGCATGGACAGATGCCCCAACGGCAGCCAGTAAAACAGCAGGCATCTCTGCATTTTAATGCATCTTGTCACAGCAGGTAGAGGTGGATGTTAATACCCACACACTCAACTTCACACCAGGGACCTTTCGTTAATTTAGGAAATGCTCTCCCTGTAGGGAGAATTTTTTCTAATTGTCCATTGGGAGCTTTCCTGTAACTCCTGCTAAAGCAGCTCGTACCAGCCATCGTTGAGGACAAAAATCCTCTGCAGAACCAGCTGATCTGCTCCCAGATGATGACTTTACACTGATGTGCTCCCTGTGCCATCACTCCCTGACTGTTCTCAGGGGCAAACCAGGACTGGATTGTGGCAATTTCACAAGTGGCTGCTCTTCTGTTGCACCAGGGGGATGTGCTCCCCTGGTGGCCATCAAAATGCAGGTTGCCCATGCTGAGGGCAAAGGCTGGAGGACAGCAACTGTCGGGGAACAACCCCCCGAGCTGGGCTCTCACGATAACCCCCACGCTCCAGCAGTGCCTCCTGCCAGCTGGACCCGTTAACCCAATCAGGAGACAAATTGTTCCCCATGTCAATTTTCCATTTAAAATGCAAACTAGATTTGACAGAGTAAACTGAATAAAGATTTGGATCGGATAATCCAGTAAAAGCTAATTACTAAAACAAAATGAGACACTGAGACGCAATCTCCCTCCTCCCCTCGCTAACGAGGTTCATTTGATGAGTTCTCTGCCTCGAGTATTAGCACTTTCTATCAAGAAACACAAGCTATTAACTCCTTTTAACAATTTATGATGTTCAATAAACTGATTAGGAGCCCATGGTACATAATTTAAAACCATTTGGATGTCCTATGGCCATTAAAGAGAAAGCAATGAGTCTGAACAACCCTGCTAATTATAGGTCTTGATGACTCCTGATTAGAAATCCTAATTAGGTGTCCTAACTAAATCTTTTCTTGTTTTTAAATTTATTGTCTTCATCTCCTCACCTTCTTTATGAGATGCTTTTAGGAAAGTTAAAACCAGACCTCCCCTAAACTAAAAATTCATTAGCCAAATGGAGTAGGGTTCACAGCACCACCAAAAACAACGTCTTAACATGAGCTACCAAATAGTCTGAGTTTGATTTTATTCTCAAGTCTAAAACTAGTTACTGATTTTGTCGGGGCAACTTTCTTTCATCCCTCCTTTATTCTCTGATCTATTGCATATTATGGAAAAGTCTCCCAAAATGAAATTACAAAAGTTGTTTTTCATCCCCACCTTTTTTTATATCCAAACTTGAAACTTCCCCAGAATTTTTAAATAAAAAATAAATTACAGTAAAAATTTATGATCTCCAGTATTGGTTCAAATGACAAACTTTTTCTGATTTTTTTTTTTTTTGGTTCCTTGAAATTTTATATTTGACATGCTATTTTCACATATCTACCTTTTTTCTTATTAATGTCTTTAATAAGTTTCAAATAATAAAATCATGTTAAAAACAAAAATCAAAGGTTTGTTTCTGATGAGAAAAATTAAGGAATGTCAGCAATCTGAAACTGGCAGCTCAGTTTTCATGTCCAGCCTCGCTGAGCAAAACTTTGTGCAATAGGGTGATCTGCAGGGAAGAAGGCACAAGTGGAAAGATGAACTTGCGTGAACAAAGATATGTGGCTGGATGGCCGTATTCAAAGGGTTGTGGTCAACGGCTCAATGTCCAAGTGGCAGCCAGTAACGAGTGATGGTATGAGGGGTTGGTACTGGGACTAGTGCTATTTAACCTCTTTGTTGGAGACATAGACATAGACAGTGGGAGGGAGTGCACCCTCAGCAAGTTTGCCGATGACACCAATCTCTGGGGCGTGGTTGACATGCTGGAGGGAAGGGATGCGATCCAGAGGGACCTGGACAGGCTTGAGAGGTGGGCTAGTGCAAATCACATGAACTTCAACCAAGCCAAGTGTAGGGTCCTGCAATGTGGCAATCCCAAGCACAAATACAGGTTGGGTGAAGAATGGCTGGAAAGCAGCCCTGAGAAGAAGGAGTTGGGAGTGATGGTGGATGAGAAGCTCAAC
Source organism: Jacana jacana (assembly GCA_013400555.1). Lineage (NCBI taxonomy): Eukaryota > Metazoa > Chordata > Aves > Charadriiformes > Jacanidae > Jacana > Jacana jacana. Next base: position 477,409 of record VZTM01001826.1, on the reverse strand, counting down.
ACGAGCCCGCAGTGTGGACTGGCAGTGCAGAAAACCAAGTGCATCCTGGGCTGCATCAAAAGAAGTGTGGCCAGCATGTCAACAAGGTGATTCTACCCCTCTACTCTGTGCTCGTGATACCACACCTGGAGTACTGTGTCCAGCTCTGGAGTCCTCAACACAGAAAGGACATGGACCTGTTGGAATGGGTCCATCGGAGGGCCACAAAGAAGATCAGAGGACTGGAGCACCTCTCCTATGAAAACCGGCTGAGGGAGCTGGGGTTGCTCAGCCTGGAGAAGGCTCTGGGGAGACCTTATAGCAGCCTTCCATTATCCGAAGAGAGCCTACAGGAGAGCTGGAGAGGGATTCTTTGTCAGGAAATATAGTGACAGGACAAAGGGTAACGGCTTTAAATTAGAAGAGGGGAGATTTAGATTAGATATTAGGGAGAAATTCTTTACTGTGAGGGTGGTGAGGCACTGGAACAAGTTGCCCCAAGAAGTTGTGGCTGCCCCATCCCTGGAAGTGTTTAAGGCCAGTCTGGATGGGGCTTTGAACAACTTGCTCTCATGGGAGGTGCAACTGCCTGTGGCAGTGGGGTTGGAACTCAACGATCTTTAAGGTCCCTTCCAGCTCTAACCATTCTATGATTCTATGGTTCTATGATTCTATGATGCAGAACGATGCCCTAAGAGCAGCTAAAAAATTGTTTTGTTCTTCCACAAAGTCCTGTTTCAACCTGTTTTTTCATGGTCCTCATGGTACGGGTCTGGGCCATACCTGGTTTGGAAATGTTCGTTAATGATTAATCCTCCTCCCTCCTAGAAGTCTGTCCTTCATTTATGCTCTAAATTAATTTGCTTCATCTTCTAGCCGTTGGGTTTTGTTCAGCTTTTGTCTGCTAGATTAAAAGGTGTCTGCTACCAGAACTCTGCTTCCTGGGAAGGTATTTATAGATGAAAATCAAGTCACCATTTAACCTTCCCTTTGTTAACTCAAATAGATGAGCTTAATCTAGCCCTTGGCCAGGAGCACCTTTATGCAATAGCAGAATGATGGGTATGGGTCATGCTATCTTTCTCAGCTTTCAAGAGCTGATCTGTCCAGAGGCTTTCCCTAAGATCCTAAACTATGAAGCACCACATTTAAAGTAACAGGGACACCAATGGTTTTTCAACAACCAGAAAAAACAGAGGGCAAAATCAACACTAACTGCAAACCTGGGAGTTGGATCCCAGTCCGATCCATGCATGATTCTCATGTGGAACCAGGGATGGGTTAAGCTGGGGTTGAGAAGGCCAGGTTTAGCACAGCTGAGGTGCTCTTGCTCAGGTGATTTGGAGGAACTAAACCAAGAAAGGTCTTGGCACCTAAGAGCTCAGTGCCCAAGGAGATATCAGTTCCTAAAACAACACTGAAGCTTTATATGGTTTGATAAATATGGGACAACAGGACAACAAGCATGAAATGGCAGCTTAGCTAGACTGGTCATGTTCTTTAATTTCTGGCAAGCAATCTGTTCATTGCAGGCACAGATACAAATGTTCATGGACAGATCTTACAAAACTCTTTTCGGTATAAATATGTCAGCCTTATGGAAAAGCATAGATCCTTCCTCTGTGAAAACTGTTGACTAATAATTTTTGCAGTTACAGAGAATTTTGTGCTTACGCTTGTATTTTTTAAGTAATTGACAGCTGACAAAGAAACAAATGTTTTTACTGTAAGAATAAAAATAAAAAAGGAAGAAAGTATTTGGGGTTTGGAAAGAAAAAAAAACCAACCAAACAAAAATACAAACAAACCAGAAAAGGAAGGGGGAATCCAAAAGAGCCATTTTGGGTGGGAAGTAACTGCGATAAAACAGACGTTTCAGATGAAACGTACTCAACTCTTGACAAACATTTATTTGTGAGGGGGACAAAGCATGGGCTAGAAAGGAGGTATTCTCTGACACCCTTCTATTGGACTGAACTGGCGCCTCTGGCACAGGTCTGGTTCAGGGACAGTATTATTTTCCACAAGTGTCAACCCAGCTGATGAGTGCTAAGGTCCCGGATCCTCCCTTGCCTGCTCTTTTGAGGAACATCACGGTTTATCTTGCCCCCTGCACCTGCTTCATCACTAGCCCACGTAATGATGCCGGGAAGGGTTTCTTGCACTGTCAGATAGCCCCAAATCCACTCATGTTCACCAGATATTATACCTGTCTTCAGAAAGGGCAAATACTGCTTGTAAAAACTGTGGTTGGAGGTCAGGTTTGGCTTAACTTCAGTAGAAGTATCACAGAAATACGACAAAAATGGAAAGTTATAAAAATGCCTGTTCAAACAATCCCACTCTCACTGAACCCACTGCTGGCTTGCATCTGCCCCAGGAAAGGTCTCCCAGGACAGCCCATTGCACTGCCTGCAGACCAGGCACACTGTGAGCCACTCCATCTCCTTTCCAAACTACTGTGGTCCTCCTCATGGCTCCACATCTCATGGCAAGGGGCAGTGGCTAGGACCTGGTGCCTGGCAGCAGAATGGCCACCCCAAATGCAGCCCAGGAGAAAGCTGGTCGGAGCCACAGGTCTGTCTTTTGGGTCGATGTGGCATGCTAGCCAATTGCGTTGCCACCCCTGACTGGTAAAGATCATCACCACAGAATTGGGGAGGCAAAATCTTCTTTTAGAATATGATGTTCCATCCTCTACAAAGCCATCACGTGAGTTTTTGATCTGAAGCTTTGCTCTTTAGTTGCTTTTCCTCTGAATTTCACATTCAGTACTTACTTGGCACGCAAAAGCATAGGTGTTATCAGTATGATCTCTTTTTTGGGGGAGCCACGAGCCACATTTGACCTTTGCCTCTTTCTAATACCCAATGGAAAGAGGCTGCCTTTCTTCCAGTGAGCTGAGCTGTTCATTCATTATCGCAGTCTGGGATTTAGCAGGATTCAAAGCTGATTAGGTTAGAAAGCATATGGGCGATGAAAGGCATTTTATGTAATGGGTTTACATGTCCTATTTGGTAAACAGGTAACCACACTATTCACTCTGAGGAGTTAATATTTTCCATTCTTATTATCTTTAGAGCCATATTTTGCCACTGTGGGATACTTTTCTCCCCAAAGTGTTCATGCTGTGGGAATCTGGCCAATGGATCTCTCCAGGCAAATCATCATCAATTACCCTTTCTCTGGTAGAGAGAAACAAAAGAGTTTCAGTGGGAACAGTGGCCAATTGTGAATGACTGAAGTGAAATGTTCCTCTTTTCCCCTTTTTTCAATTTATTAAGCAGTTAAGAAAAACTGATATGATTTCCTACCTCTACTTTCTTAGAGAAAAACAAACAAACAAACAAACAAACAAAATCTCTCTTCATTGAGATTCTAGACTTGATGATTACAATAGAAATAATTCAGCATTGATGGCAGATTGACAAATTTAGTCCTCTAAATCATCTACACAATGAAGTCCCATACAACCAGTAAGGGTGGGGGCATATTACTAAAACAATCCTCTTCCTTAGCGCCTGTTCCTGTCCTTTAACAGGTGTGGATATAATTTTTGTTCTCTGTAAAACACCAGGGTCAAGGTGGCGAGCACAGAATCACTGAGACGTGCCTGGAACAATTGCTCTTTCAGACATATGATTTATGAAGTATCTGACTAATGTGGTCATGGGGGCCCAAAAGGAAGGCGAGGAAGCTGGTTAAGAAGCACTTAGCTCTCCTCTCCAGGCCCACAGTAGCATTTGCATCCCGTACCCACAGTAGAATTCATCCCGCTTGATGGTAGCTGTTTAAAATTTAGGCATTTCATTTAAGCCAGTAGTCAAAGTTCCTTCTCAATTCAGTGGGGAGATTGGCACATGTAGATGATGATTAACGCCTCCTTTATCAAACTTCACCACCACCAGACACCCTATCCCTTGGCCACAGGAGATGCCTAGGCACCTCATTTCTAAAGAGCAAGATGAGATGAAACCCCAAGCATCCAATTAACCTATAGAATTTATATAAAGCTGACCCAAACACATCCGATATTCACATTTACACACAACCCAGCTCACCCTGGTGTATGTGAGCAGCCTGATGGGACAGGAGAATAGCAGGGCTGACCTCACACCAGGAGCTGCTTTGCCTCTCACCCAGCCTTCTAACACACCTCCAAGGCCATCCACCATTTCATCCCACCCATCCAGGCCTTGCTAATGACAGGGCTGTCCCAGCCTTCCTGCTGGTCACTGGGATGGTCCCAGCATGGAGGAACTGGCTGTTTCTACCAGGTTCAGAATCACCAGCTAACAGCCTTTACCTCTGAGTTAGAGGAAAATAGCCTTTGATATTCTTGCTTCAAAATAGGAATAATGGTCTTTAATTAGCAATCAGTTGGCCTCTCTCTGCTCAGAAAACGACCAATGGTTTTAATTAGACTCCCAGGGCACTACCTCGACATCCTGGCCCCAAACCCTACCACTGCATGAGTCCAATACAAAGCAAGATGTAAGCGGGTCCCACTCTCTGCATGCAGCTCAACAGCTCTCCCTGTTATATTCTTCATCGCCAACAAGTTCTGATTTTTTTGACGTACCTAAGATGAATATTCAAGGTTTTAGCCCAATTTACATATCTGTAATCCGGCAGTGAGAATAAAAGGTTGTCAGGCAAAATAAATGTGTGTCTCAAGGTCAGACCTGGTTGAAACCGATAATGGTGTTTAACAGCCTATGCCATGCCTCCGCAATGATCAGCATTGCTCTAATTGACAAATTAGCTGTCCATATGGGCTCAGAGGCAATCATACATCCATAAATCCCAATAAATACAAACATAATCTGATCTAAGTTGGATCAGCCAAATAAGTTAAAGCTAGATTTAACACCTTAAAGGATTGCATATAAGGAAAATCACTGTTAGACAAGATTCAGGAGTGGTGGAACCATATGGTCAGAACAGAGGCAACCAGGGCTCAGCCCTACCATGGCTCTCCTCATCTCCTAGCCAAGATGGGTGGGACAGCAGCCATTGGATAGCCTCTGCATGACAGGGTCCTGATGTGCTGTAGGTTCTGTCCCCATAATTTGCATGGGGATGTCATCATAGGGCAGGAAAAGGGCTGGCTCTGGATTGGCTGTTGCTCCACCAATGGGGAGGCAGTGGCCAGGAGAGGATGGAGCCTCATCTTCCCACAGGCAGAACTGTTGGTAGGCCATTGATCCAGGAGTCTGGGGAAGTTAGAAGAACCTCAAGATTTTCCACTCTCATGTCATCTTTCCCTCATACCCTAAAATGGGTGGGGCCATGTTGCCCATTGCAACAGGCTTTGAAGAACTCACGGGGAAGCTCTTGTGTTGCTATAATCAAGCCTGTCCATAATTTCTTGAAAAAGAAAGTGATGCAGTCAACCAATGTGTGTGTGTGTGCTTGCCTATCTCCTCCTCAGTTCCTTCCCCCCTTTTCCTCACAAGAATGTCTTCTGAATCCATTTGTAATGTCAACTACATTGAGCAGAGGTCTCCAAGAAGTGCTTTTCTAGACATCTGTGAAGTTACTGCAAGCTTCTGGAAAACAGGTAGCCTGGTAGAGCAGAAAGACATTGGTAGTCCTTGGGAAGGTCTTCTTGGAGCCTTGTTAAACATCCCACACCCTACGCAGGTAAGCAGCTCTGCAGAGATCTCGCTTTTCAAAATGAGCTTCATAGTTCATGATGTAGTGGGTTCCCATTACAACTCAGTCCAGTAGACTCCTAAAGCCCCGTCCAGGTCTCTACTCCAGAAGAAGCAAGTCTGACAGTTACTCTTAGGTAGGACCAAAAAGTGTGGTCCTACTGAAAGTTAAGGATGCTTATGATCTTGCTGAAGGCATTCAGAAGAGCAGGAAACCCTTCATGATAATAACACCTATCTGCATACTTAGCCTGGTTATTCTCTGAAACCAGTTTGGCTTTATCCAGGGACATCATCCAATGCCCCCAGGTCTTTGTATCTATGGATTACCCACTAAAGATGGTCTTCTAGTGCTGTCTAGAGCCCTGAACTGCTGATGTCTTGTTCATAGCCCAGATGCTTGGAGGGTCTGACCTCATGGACAAGAAGGAAAGATGGACCTTGAATCATCCCAGGAACTGGGAAGAGTGGGCTTGTCTGAGATAGGGTGGGCTTTGTCTTAGACACCTCTCATTGGACAGAAGGATGGATATTAAAGACAACAGCTATAACCTGTTCCTCAACTTGGGTAGGAAATGTAGGATGTCCAAGGTACAATATACAGGTTCAGCTCAAATCAGCTTCAGCAAAAGGAGAATAGCCCCTACTGTCTGCTTCAGCTGCTCCTGTGGGCTTTTCCTACCAGACACATTTCCTCTCATGGCACAAAAAAAGACTTTTACATTGACTGCTTTTGCAGTCTTTGGAGCCATGGTAGAGATCAGAACTCCAGGAAGTGGGAACATAGACACATTGATCAAAATAAAAAATAGCAAACAGCAGGAGACAGAATGTTCACGACTATAAGTCCCTCCTTCAATAAGTCCTACTTAAATGGCCTTAGGGGCTGAACTTCTTGGTGTCAACCTCCTGACTTCAATTGACTTTGGATCGAGTTCTGAATTAAGCAGTAAATCACAATGCTCATCCTAGGCACTGGATGGGAGATACAAGAGTTAGACAGTGATTTATGAGAGACTTGACCCAGAGCCAATGTGCTCACCTTGAAATACAACCTTCATCCTTCTGGATTGTCAACATGTGAAAAGAAGCTGAAGTCTCTGGCTTTGCTGCCAGAACTGTTCTTCAGAGGACTTTAGCAGCACAAAAAAAAGGGTTCTCAGAAACATTTGTAGAAGAGCGCAGCAAGTTTTGGAGGTTCTTTATGACTCTGTTGTGGCTGCCCAAAATAGACTGCCAACTGTTCAATGGGTTGAGTGGCAATTTACTCTGGCACTCTGCTACCCCATCTGTCACGTGCACACAAACACCACTGTTTGCTACCCACACAGCAAAGGCATCAAGGCTTGCATTATTTCAGTTGTGCACCGTGTTTTAGATCATTTCTTATCTAGGTGTCCAGATTGGAAGTTCATTATTTAAGCATTTAAAAGACATGGAAGCAAAATTATGTAAAATTAAAGAGATTCCTGTTATTCCTGGCATTCATGAACTCCTGGGAAGACATCTAAAATTACACTTGTATCTCTGCAAAGTGGCAAGAAGCTCAGAGACAGCAAATATGGGAAATTTGTTCACCTCACAAGAGGTAGACATAACCTAATGACACTAACAAATAGTGATCCAAAACATACACAATCAGAGCTTGTAAATACATTATGAAACTGCCTAAGACGTGGTATTTTAGAGAGTGCAAGTTACTTTAAAAGGCAACTGAAAAAAATTGTGGAAGAAAAACTGCCAAGAGATGCTCCGTTCCGAGACAACACCGCTGGTTCTCTGTGTCTGAACAGCAAAATACCAGATGCTGGAGAGCATTCTGGAAAAGCATCCCCTGTGTTTCCTGATACTGGCCTTTTTGGGCACTTTAAGAAATAGGATTAGTATTGTTTCCCGCAGATATTTGGCCTGTCTCTCTATGGCCATTCTTGTGGATTTAGGTCTTCTTGTTCCCAGGGAAATACTACAATGTGGTTTTTCTGCTGGGGTCCATTTGGTCAATTTGTTGACAAAAAGCCTCCTCATGCCCCTCCAAGGTGTCTACACCCATGGCCTTCTCCTGGATACAGTCATAACTCAACAGCTGCTATTGGGTAACCCCATCACTCTCTTCTGTTGCTTACTGCTTGCATCCAATAGGGTCAGTCTGGTGCAGCAGCTTTCTATGTTTTGCGATTAGATTAAGGGATTATTGATGATGATTCCCTAAGCAAACACAGACCACAGCTCTCCTAGCAACAGGCTGATAAAACCCAGTTGCGTGTTTTAATTCCTCAAATTCCATTAAAAAAGATTTTTATGGTGTAAGGCATAATATGTTTGTTTTTCCAGACCTAATATGGATTATTAAGCCATGGGCATGCAGTAACTATGTGTGGCATTAGCATCCTTTATATATACTTTTCTGGGCTCGCTATTGCAAATTTCCTACCCTTCAGATCTTTCAGTCTAAAAGAGAAACACAAAGATAAGAGAAGAAAGAATAAATCTGTGTATGTATGTGCAGGCACATATAAAGCTCTTTTCCCTAACCTAATCTTTTTTTCTCTGTTTCCATGTGTGGAAGATTCATTGTCAGATGGGGTTCGAAGGCCTAATCTATGACTCCCATTGACAAAAATGGGCTTTAGCTGAGACTGGCTGAGAATACAAAGAAAGGGAGCCCTGCAATTGATGGGGTGGAAGATGAGAACAGAAAAAGTAGCCAAGAGACATATGGCAAGAGCACAAAGAGACGCACAGAGACAAGACAAAGCTACAGGGTTTAAGCAAGGCTTCAAGCTTGCCTATCATACATATCTCTTATGAAATGACCCATTTAAATTACCCATTAGCTAATCCTCCCAGCCACTTTCAGGCTTTCAGCGAGCATTAGGGCAGAAGCGTTGTATGGAAAGATGTGAAGTCTGTGCCTCAGCCCAGGTACAAATCTCCCTAAAGTCAGATCAGTCTCAGGTTTAACTGAGAGCCTTTGAGCACTATGGATATTTTTTGCTGTTGCAGGAAACAACATTGGAAACATCCTCATGGCAGAAGGGCTCCAAGTCCTTGGATACCATGAGGTGACCTACTACGATCAACAGGCAAACACAGGTTAAAAACCAGCCTTCCGTTGATCTTGTTGCTCTGAAGACCTGCCAGGCACAGCAAAAGAAAGTACCAGATGCCATGGTGGCAGAGCTATGGATGGGAATGTGTCCTCCAACAACAACATGAGGCACCTCTCCAAAAAGTATGAGTGCTACCAGGGCAGATTTAATTTGGTTCCTGTCAAACTCATTCACATAGTGCTTCAGATCAGCCAGTCCCATCCTTAGGCTCACCTGAGATCCAAATCCAGATCCCTGAGTGCAGGAAAGGGTGGACTGGCTCTGCATAAATCACAGCTGTGAGCACAGCAAACCCTGAAGGATCTCCTGGCAAAAGAAGAGGGAATGCAACTCTTCCACATCTTCTGTAGGAGGACCTTTGTCAGGGTCAGTTCTCAGCACACCTGTGGGACCATGGCCACCAACCGAGGGTGCTCACTGCCAACACAGCCGGTGGGACAAAGGTTTCATTGTAGGACATCTATATTTCCATGTTATGGCCTCTGTATTTCTATTCTGACCAGTGAGAGCACAGAGAGGGGGGCAGAGGAGAAGGCTAGGAGAGATAAAAATAAAGCCCATAGGGACTGTAAGTAATAAAAGGCTGCAGCAGATTTGTCACACTATTTCATTTCTTATTAAATTGAATGGTCTCAGTAGAGAAGGACATAAAAGAAACCACAGATTCAAATACCTCTGAACTCGGGAAATACTTGAAGATAAGTCTAATTCTTCATTTATCATTATTAAATCTACTAAGGGAAGAGACATGTATTTTAATTCCCATCCCAAATTGTTTTAAAAATATTCTTATGTTAACAAACAGAACTGCTCCAAAACCATTTTGATTTTCTATAACTATTATTCATGTTCTCCCTATTAATTCTATTTAAAAGATGAAATCCACCAGAACAAATACTTTATTACAGCTTTTTTGGCCTGTGAACATTAAAACCTATAGGTGCTGGAGTTGCCTGTGCCGGACAGCTGTACTGATTCTCAAAGTTATGTGCATTTTTTGTGATAGAAGGCAAGTGTTTAACTAAAATGAGTAAGAATTAGAAATAGAGGAAATTCAGAGGCTTTTTTATATTAAACTCAAAGCCTTTCCCAGAGCTGAGTGTTTCAGGTCAGCTGGAATTTGCCTGAACTCATTTCTGGATTTGAAAGTGATTTTAGAAACCAAAGCCTAAGTGGGGAATGATTTGCCAAAGAAATACTCACTTCTGTGCAATATTCTTAGTAATAAAAAAGAACTATTTTCTTTTCTTTTTAAAATGCCATGGGAAGTCAGATTTCTTATTACCTGTAGTTCCTCCCTGCCCCAAGATCAGCCCCATAGACCCAGCGGCATTTGCAGCCAGCAGGATGTTGCCGCATGAGAACCCAGAGTGCAGCTCTTTGCAAAAAAAACAGTGACATTTCCTGAAAGCCAGACTGAGTCCTGTGCAAGGCAGCTGAGCTTGGACAAGTGAAATATAAAAAAAACCCCAAAACCATATAAAAAAACCCCAAACATAAAACCTGAAAAGCAAAAGAGGTAAAGAAAACCCCAGCAACAGCCATGATAAAACAAGATGGGAGGCTCAAAAATGGTCTCTTTCAATGATCATCACATTGGTATTAGCAGTAATTTGCAAAAACCTTTTTCCACCTGACTCTTGTGCACTCAGGAAGATGTTCTCACTTCACCAGGTGTTGGGCAAATAAAGTGGCCTGATCCTGACTCCGGGCGAGTCATTAGGACTGGGAGCGGGTGGAAGAGCGGGCAGATGTGACAGATGTGACCAATCGCCCTTCTCTTCAGAAGCAAATAAACAAAGTTTCCTTTATTTACTCAAGGTTTTAAATAAAAAGCTTTATTTTCATGGCACCACTTTTGAAAAGAAAAGCTTCTGAAAGATTTTATTTTTTCTACAGGAAAGCACAAGGAATGTGTTTATTTAGCTGAGATAAAATGATAATTCCTAAGAAATCATTGTGGATTAGGGAGCGAAGCGATTAGAGGGAGAGAGAGATGGTATATTTATGAATGTGTGCATAGCCCCGCTGGTTAAAGGGGTATTAATCCCTCTTAGTCTGCAAAAGGACCTTCAGACTGCTCAAGCAAGCAGGGTTTAGGCACTGCAAGCTTCCTAGAAAGTCCTAAATCTTCACATTAGCTCCCTGCGTTTCCTCATCTTAAAGTCTAAGCCGTTTTCTAAAGGATACTTCCATAAACAAGCCCCCTCAGAATCTGCAAGGATTTGGAAATCCGGATTGGTGAAATTTTTTAAATCCAAGGTCCAAGTGGATAGAAGAAGATTAGGTTGCACTTAAAAAGGCCACCTTTAAAGAGACAGCACTGTCCTAGATCATTATTTAGGGTGAACTGAAAAAGAAAAAGAAAGAAAGAGGAAAGAAAGGAAGACAAAAGAGGAGAGAATAGGAGAAAATGTCACATCTAAGATCCAGATGACTCAGTGTCCTACAGGGCCTTTTGGGGGGAGAAAACGTGTGTATCTCTGCCAAAAAACAACATTGTGTTTCTTGAACAGTATTCAGATGATTGTTCTTCCAGCCCTTCCCCATAGGGTTCAGCAAAAGTCCCTATCCTCACTTCAGTGAGGTGTCGCTGGTTGCTACCAAATCACATCTGGGTTTCTCTGCCAATGGTGTACAGTGTGTGTGGCAGGATTAGCAGTTTACATTTGCAAACTGTTGTAAGATTCCTCAGGGAAATTGGGGGTATGTTCCAGGGAGTTCTTGGGTCATTTTCACTAGACTTTACTTTGTCCAAGAGAGGGTCATGGGGTCCTCCCTCCTCTACCTCTTATCACCATAAAAGTGTCTGCAGCTATGGGCTCTGTTGCAAAGGAGGGACAGTGAGCCTACACAGAAGCCAAGCTAAGGAGAAGACAACGAATCTTGGCCCAGTCTTCATCTTCTCCAGGAGCAGATTTTCACCAGATCTCCAGCATATTTAGCATATGGTCCTGGCTATAACACCAAAATTGCTGAAGAGTTGCTAAGGATTAGTCTCCTTCCACAACTTTCATCAAGTGCCATTTCCACTGTCTCTTCCTGGTGGTCTGTATCCTGGCTTTACATTTGATCTTCTTCACTTTTCTTAAAGTACATTGGCAATACTTATAAATTACATACCTCCAATGTACCCTTTAAGGCAGATCACCTCTTGAGATATATTCAGATCATTATGAACTTTATGTGGCGTCCGCATGTGACAAGACAAAACCAGAACTTTAATGTCTGAGAAGACATTGCAACCCACCATCAAATCAGAACAACACAACATCTGAAATGAAACTGTTTAACATATTATATTTGTAACTTTTTCTTTAATTAGGAAGATGAATGGATTTGTCGTGATGACTAGAGAAAGGGATTCAGAAGACTTCAGTCCATTCTCTAGCTCAGCTATCAGGTCTCTGTGGGATCCCAGGCTTATCCATGTCCTGTTCTGTCCCCCAGATTCAGAAGGAGGATGGCAATTTTCTTTCCTCCCATTTTTTGAGAATCACTGTAAAGGCTGAGCTTTCTAGGACAGGAGATTACCTACAGGTGCAGCACCAAGCACAACCAGGGCTGTGACATCCACTGAGCACAGATGAACAATAATCACCAACCACCTCTCTCAGTCTCTAAGCATGATTTATAATGGTGCTTCCTTCCTTTCCCCAATGAGTAGATCCTGAGAGTTCCCCTCCTGCCAGCAGATCCCCTGCCCTAGAAAAGGACTCTTTGTAGGACATGGATTTCATGAGTTTAAGCCCCAACAACTCCTTCCCTCAGAAAAATTTGCAGAGCCATGAAATCTTTAAAGTATTTCAACAACTCTAGTATCCCTTTACAGACTAATGCTAATGAGATCATAAGCAATTGACCAGAAACAAATAAATAATTCAAAATCTACTGCAAGTGTGAAAAGTATTTAAATGCTATTGATAAACTAATCTACAGACTCCATTAGCAATTCAGTCACACAGCACTCGTATCGATTGGTGAATTTAAGCACACACACAGAAACAAACCCCAAAAATACAGCAAGCAAAAGCTAGCTTGTTTGGCAGTGCTTTAGTAAGCAACTTCATTAACATTTGGGAGTTTACAGTGTCATTTGCTCTGGGAGTTTTCTTGCTTTGCTGTTTTATAGACTGCAGCAATAGCCTGAATGCTATTTCTATGGAGTAGTTTTACAAAGCTTATATATTTATCTGGAATATGGATTAAAAATCATTCGGTCATTGCTCCTTTTAAGGTAGCTGTGTGTTGCTGGATTAGCTAATATCTCATCTACCCTGCAAAGCCTGCTTTTGCTCTACAGACAGTGTTGCTTCCAGATGTCCTGGCTGTTCAGCCTCTTCCCTCACTGCTGGAAGTGTAACACGTTGAATTTCCTTCTAAAATATCTTTTTGAGTTATGCATATAGCTGATATTCATGCTGTGGACCCTACAGTGTTAGTGTGCACATGAGTGGTACCGGTGCAGGTCTGTGTATGGATGTACTCTGCAGGCTGCGGCTGCAGATGAAGCCCTGAGGAAGATCTCAGCGGATCAGATACATCCACATGGAGCTATTCAGGAAACCAAACTTCTTCCATCTGCCTCAGGTAGCAGAAAATGTCCCATGTGGCACATCATGCTTGCATGACCCTCTGAGCCCCAGCAGGTGGTCCTCCACCTCCTTCAACCCAGCCTCTCCTGCTCCTAGGTCCCTCATTTTCAGCCATGGGACGGGGCGAGACTGTCACTTTGCCAGCTTGAGGAGATGAGGGCTGGTGGCCCATCAATACCGCAGCGGAGCAGAGGTTGGGGCTGAACAAAGAGCAGCCCTTTCAATGAAGGGAGTCTTCCCCACCCCCCCATCCTCACC
>VZTM01001826.1:401357-463707 GCA_013400555.1 Jacana jacana | reverse complement strand
CCCCTTCCTAATTGCTTAACGCACTGATCTCTTTAACTCAAGGAGCATTTTGCAGCATCAGCTTCATTCCTGAAGACGCTGTTGAAGGCTGGAAAAAAAGCATCGGGCTCAGCAGTGGTCCTGACAGATGATATTTGCAGCTAGGTCTGTCTCCTCAATCCACCCTTAGGCTCAACCAGACCTGCCAAAGCTCCCTTCTTTGCTCTTTCCCGCTGTCACCCAGCAGCCTGCATCAGGGCAATTACCAAAACAAATCAATCTTCTCTTGACAGTTCATTTACACTGAATTAATTTGGAATTAGAAACCGTTATTGCAATTGGCAGCTCCTGATATTCCCAATACAACGCAGCATCTGCAGGGAAAACAACTCTAGACCCTGGCGTTTGAATTAAAAAGGACAGGACAGTTCTTCCTGATTGAGATATAAAACCAGAAAGGATTTATTTATTTATTTATTTATTCTTGTTAGTTTTAGGCTGCTGGCAGCAAATCCAGACCTGCAGTGTTCCTGAATAAAACTTTCCTTATGGTGGCACAATTCTTTTTCACTCAGAGTAGTATTTCCAATACTGCTGCATGGGGATAAAACACCGGAGTCTTAATTTGCACCTTTTATAACATGTTGGGGCCCACAGTGCAGGAGCATGTTGGAAGAGAGAGTTTGAGCAGTCCTACGCCCATTTCACAGATAAGGAAACTGGGACACAGAGAGATGGAGATGGGATTTTTGCCTGATCTGGTTTCCCCCTCTGATGGCCAGTCTGAGCTGCTTCCATCCAAAAAAATAAATTCCTGCTTGCTGTCTTAAAAAAAAACAACAACCAACCAAACAAAAAAACCCTCAAAACAAACACTACCACTAACCCTGAAACCACATTTTGTAAAAAAAATTAAGCCTTCCAGCAAACATTTCAGAATCCTACGGCTGATCATGCAGCATCACATACCTTGTTACACCCCTTCAGTGCATATATCTATACCCCTGTCTGAGGGGATTTGACTTGATATCTCCCACTTCCAAACACCTATGGATTCTGCTCTAGGATAACTTTAGGATCTGCTTCAACTTTTAGTCAGCCCTGAAGTGGTCAGGCGGTTGGACTATATAGGTCCCTTCCAACTGAAATTATTCTATTCTATTCTATTCTATTCTATTCTATTCTATTCTATTCTATTCTATTCTATTCTATTCTATTCTATAGGAGCACTTCTTGACATAGTTTCACTGGGCTGGAGGAAAGACAACACACACAAATACAGGAGATAAAAGATGCTGGCTGCAAGGTCTTGTACCGCCCTCGCTAATCCCCACCACCACCATCACAGTCATGTTTTATTTGGGGCATTGGGAGTCCTTTTTAGATGGCCAAAATGGGTAAGGTAGGATGAGAAACATCTCTGGGACCTGATAAGGGGCGCTGAGCTGCACAGCCAAGGCATGACTGGGTTGCTACCAGGAGGCCCTGCAACAGATCTTTCCAGCACCTCAGAATTTCAGCATTGCAAACTGACACACCAAAAAGATTTAAAGAGCACCCAGGGTCAAGGAGGAGCTGGGTGGTGGTATGGAGGCTTTACAGCTGGAATGAAGGGCTTAACATGGTAATTGTGAACCTATGTCCCTTTGTGGGTCTAATCCCTGATCTGTTTCTTGCTCCACCTTTGCTAGGGCTGGGCATGCACCAGATTTCTTGGTTTCAGTGGGTTATTCTATAATTCTGGTATGTCCCTCTGCTCTGATACAGAGCTGGAAGGTGTCCTCGTGAAGGCAAAGGAGGGGGGAAAACAATTGTGTGGGGCTTAGTATCTTGGTTCCTGCTGCCTTCTGTTGCCCCATCCCACAGCACCTGAGGTGCATGGGATGTATCTGCAACAAATACTCAGGACCTACAGCCAGTTCTTGCACAAAAGTCTGTGCTGTAGCCCAATAGTTTCTTCACCCTGTCAATCATGGGCTTGTAGAGCAGAAGCCATTGATCATCAGCATCCTCTCTTGGCAAATTAACCATACTTAAGTGTGTCATTGTATAGTTTATCCCTAGTAGAATTCTATTTTATCCTTCTTGCTAACTGCTACAGAAATCTCCATGTCCTGTGCCTTGCCTGGATTCTTTTTGATCTTTCTAGAATATAAAATGAAATAAAATTAAACAAAACAAAATTTCAAATGAGAATCTCTGATGCTGAGACCTCCTTGTTTGTATGGGAATGAAGTACAAGAACAGGCAAGCAGAAAGATGTCAGAAATTCAGACACCTGAATTTCAGTCCTTCTCATTTGATTGGAGACCCACAAACTGGCAAGAAAAAAAACCAAACAGACAAACAAAAAAAGAATTAAAACTAAATGGCCGAAATTCTTTAGTAATCTTGCCCTCAGTGGGACTTTTTCACTGAAAATCAACTCAACGAACTAACCTCAAGCATGTTCATGTCAATGGTGTTACCATTTTAAACATGCACAGCAATTGCACAGCCTGTATGTGCAGCGCAGCTCTCATTTGAGGGCTCTGCTGGCATGTTCAGCCCAACATACTCTGCTGCAGATGTGCTGAGCTGAGTGGCAGCAGCGCCGGGCTGAATTTTACCCCTGAAAGCAACAGCTCAGCATCCCAGCCCACCCAATCACTCTCTGCATACACAGCCCTAATAACATGGGACCCCTGGAGACCCATGCCTTCACACCAACCTCCAGGCAGGGGAAAGCATTGCAGGATCAGGCACCAAAATCTTACAGATACCTCCAGCAGCATCCCTCGATGCTTTGAGATCTCACAGGCAGCCTGGTCTTTTGTGCCAGAATCCGTAAGACTAGAAATACGTGGTAAATTTGGGTGAGGGGCTCATGCCACAGCTCCAGGACATGTATTTACTTACATCTCTCCCTGTGCCATAGCAGCTTCCTTGTGATGCTTAACTCCCAGTATCTTCCTTGGGATTTAATCACACACTTACATTTCAGCAGATGCCTCAACACTGTCTGTAGTAGAGATGCTTTGCTGAATAGGGCAGTTTGAAAAGCTTCTGCTTTACACCAGCAGAGGATCTGGCCCACAGGCTATCAGGCATATGGCTAATAACAACAATGCTGAATTAAGCTATTTAAATTGCCTACGGAATGCCAGAGGGTCCACGTGCTTTTTCTTTTTTTTTTTTTTTTCTTGGTAAAAGTCCTCTTTGTTATTATTCTGATGACCAACTTGGGCTGCTTTGCTTTGTCATTTTTAGTCAGTCCACAAATTCCCTGAGCTATACAATTTATGGTTTTATCACCAGTTCCTAAGCTTTGCTACCCCGTCTCTCCTGCATCTCAAATACTTCTCCCCTTTAAATAAACCTGCTTCATTTTTTTTTCATAACTTTCCAAAGCAGATAAAAAATTCTTGAATTTCTGAAACATGCAAACTGATCACTGTGGCATTAAGAAATCTTAAGAAGACTTATTTTAAGGGGTTTTATTAGGGAAATTCCTGCTCTTTAAGATATCTGTACGGTTGTCAAAAGCAGTCACTTTTGCAGATGTTGGGGCTTTTCTTACACTAATCTCCGAGGAAAGCCTGAGCCTCAGAGATCACTTAGCAATTTTTAGATTTAAGGAGATGAGAAGAAAAAGCCAGGGAGCTGGTCCCTCTTAGGGTCAAGTCTTATTTGAATTCAGAGATCTCTTCGTCTAACATGCAACAGTGTCGTTAAGATGACGGCTAATTAATGCAAGATGACTTCAAGAGATTGCATTGAAAAAGGAAAAAAAAAAAGAAAAAAAAAAAAAAAAGTGTAATCTAAAAGAAAAACCAAGCCTGTCCCCTCCCTTTGCAGAAGCAACACCACAAAACTCTTTCCACTGGGTCACTAGCAGCAAACCATCCCCAAAGCTAAGAGTCTGCAAAAAACTCCTCCTAATCCAGATGAAGGGTGGGCTGGATACAAAATGTTTTTAGATGTGCACCAGCTCCTGGATATTTCTCACCGGCCAGGCTGCTATCTGGGCAACAGCCACAGTAATGCCAGCCTTCACTTTTGTCTCTCCATGTAAAGGCATTAGGCAACCATCCTTATTTTGGATCTCTATTAGTTCTGTATTTGTAATTTGGCAAGTCTTTAACACCTTTTTAAGCCTGAAGAGCACTAAGCAGATCTGTTCTCCTCTAATCACATCAGCTTATTTCTGATTTCCAGAAATTACAAGGAACACAGTCAGGGGAAAGGCCAGGGTCTGGTGTAAACAGGCAATGTGGGGTTGTCCCTGTCCCTTTCACTGCCACCAAACTGCTCCGTTGTGGGGTACCTGCCCCCAGTGGGAGCCATCCTGGGAAAGGGAAGGCAGCACTTTGCCCCTCTGATCAAAAGCCATATCCAATGCACTTGATACTCAAGGCACTTGGGAATATCTGCTCCCGACCCAATCCCTGCAAATAGATGAGCTGCTCAGACTGTCAGATAGATTACTAACCCCAGCCTCCTCCTCCTCTTTTTTTCTTTTTTTTCCTTTTAAAGCAACACAGATTAAAGGAAGCGTGTTTCCATTTGGTATCCATTTGCAAATTAGCCACAGTTCCCTCACATTAGTGTTATTATGTATTTTTCTCCTGCCTCTTCCTTTTTCCTTCTTAGCCTATCCAATCCGGTTGTTTAAAACAGACACAATAATAGATATATATGTATATATATGTATACATAACAACTATATACATTGATATGTAACATTTAAAACCAACCCCAAATTATGCCCAAATGTATATTTCTCCCCGTCTCATAAGTCCTTTAATATCTGATTAATGTCTATTTTACTCCTTCCCCCAGAGTATTTAGTGTGTGCCTCACTGTATAAATCTGCATATATTTTGCAGATCTAGTGGAAGGGCTGAGAAAAGCTCTATTGGTCTGACTGTGAAAACTTGCTCAGAGTAGCCAGGTCAGAAGATGGGAGGAGTTTTGCAGTAGAAGGCAGCGATGAGTCCATGTCTGGGGTGCAATCTAAGAGTTAATTAATTATAAGTAATGAGTGTATGAAAGAATTTTCTGGTGTAACATTGACATACGTATTTTTCCTTCTCTTGGAGCAGGGTAGGATTAGTACTTCCTAGTGTGGATGTAGCTATGGTATGATCTGGTAGCAGTGATTTCTTAGGTCAATCCTGATACAGCATGATGGAATTGGTGTAGACAGTGATACCCCTCTACATGATGCAGCAATTTCATGGGGAAGGAAGAAGCACTCAGATGGGTGCGCTGACATGAGAAATAACACACATCTGTGTGCCTACAGTACACTATGGACTGTAGGGAATTGGATTTTCTCTGGAGGTTGCTGCTTGCAGCGTAGATCTCAAAAAGAAGCTCTGATCTTTGTGCCATTGATATTTTCAGTGGCAGCCTTTCATTAAGTGATTTGTTCCCTTCAATATTCTTGGCCTGATTCCCTCTGTCTCAGTTTGAAAGGGTCTGATTCAGTGCTCCTAGATCAGAAGAGAGAGAAAAGACTGCTCCTGACTGCCCTGGGTCTTCACAACTCTGGATGTTGTGCTCAGCGGCTTAGCCAGTTTATACTATAGAGAAATGAATGACCACACTGAAAATATCATTATGAATTTGGGCAGCAGCTACCTTGGCCCAGATTGTGAGATAAACCCTACGTGGCCCATGGGTTGCTTATGACCAGAAATGTACATGGTGAAAAAAATAAAATCAGATCAGGTATGAAGTAACATCCATGCTTGGGACAGGAGAACAACAAGAAACTGAATTGCTGTTGACATTACTGTGAATAATTAGCAGTCATCCTGTGACAAGCCAGCATTTAATGGTGAACAATAACTCCTCCTTGCACAGGAAAAATTCTTGCCTGATTTGAGTTTTTCACTCATATCATAGTGATAAGCACAGTTTTAAAAGCCTGCCCTAGAGCAGCTTCTTCAAAACGGGGGCTCTTGGAGCCACCAGCTCTGGGAAGGTGGATGCTGCCATCAACAAAGACTGCGTTGTTGCTGCCTGATCTGAGCTCATCACAACTACAAAGTAATTTCACATTTTCTTTATTTTATGACTGCAGAACTTGCCAAACCTCCTGCCTTTCCAGTAGAAACCTGGTGATTCTCTGACGGGGTCCTTTTCATGCAGAGGTCAACAGATGATCAAAACTGAATGTGTATGAATGAAGGAAAAATCCTAGGAGCTGTTGATGATAGTAATTATTCTAGCTTTTGGAATAAAACTGCCATTAGTCTTCATTGCCTCTGGTATCATCTGTGGGAAAGCATTAATAATGCTTCCATGTTCTTCAATTTCTTTCCTCTTTGCCACTGAAGGTGAGAGATGAATCAAAATAAGCTGAAATGACGTAACCTGGAGCTCCTTATAGAAGAAATAGCAGTTTGGAGGAGACCTGGGATTGGGCTTCCCATTTAAGAGAAGGTTTGGAAGATTAAAATGAGCTCAGCTCTGGATGGCATAGAAGTGATGGAGAAAAAACTTCAATCCTAGAAATATCGTGTATTTGAATGTTAAACCACGCTCTACACAAACTGGTCCTCCATCTGTTCGATGTGATTTCACACATTGCCAAATCTAACCCTGCAGTGATAAACTAGAGAAAATATCTCCAAAATTTTATTCACTAGCAAATTCCTATCTGTGCTCTCAACTGAGGATACTCCACTGCATTAAGAAAAGTTTGAGGAGAAATCAATTACTTTGGGTGCCTGTCCTCTTGTGAGTGGCTTCAGGGACATTCCCCACTCCCATACCATCCTCCTGCATATACGAGGGATATATGAGGGTGGATTGTAGACACTGCAGAGGTCACTGAGGAAGTACAGGCAGCTGTAAAAGTTCCCATTTTCTAAATCAGGTTATTAATAGCAATTGTGAAATTACTTTAGCTGTTACACAGTTTTTAAACCAATTTAGATACCTTATCTCAGGTTTATTGGTTGTACTTGGAACACATGAGACCTATACACTTATTTTTATACAAATACGAACCAAGTTTTCCTTGTATTCATCTGACTCCCAGGCAGGACGATTTAAGATAAACACAGATGTTCACAAAACTCTCTAGAAAATCACAAGTGTTGGCAGGCATTAATTCCATACAAAGAAACTCCACTGTTGCCCTTTTCCACTCGATTGTGCTACACCCCAGAATGGGAAGTTCTGATTGTCTCCATGGCAAATTATGTCTGGCCGTTGTTATTTCTATGTTCAGATTCCAGAACTCTCTGACCATCAGTAGAGGAAAACTCTAACACTTTATAGGTCCTTTTCTTCACAGGCTGAACTCTTAGCAAACATCTGTCTCTAAGTCCCCACAAGTCTCCAATCAACTTTTTATACAGGGCAAGGAATAGTCTAGCAATTATCCTCAGACACTCAAAATCCCTTGACCACTGAACTGCTTGTAGCATTACTTAAAATCTTCAGTCTTTTAATAAATAATTTAATGAAAACAAACAAAGTAAGCCACTGGAGGTGAGAGAGGTAAAAAGATGTGATAGAGATTGGTTTTACCTGTCACTGCCCCAGGCTGGGTGTCAGTGAAGTTAAAGACATACTGAGCACCTAGTAGATGTACAGAGATAAAATGAAAAGAGGAGAGAACACAGCACTGTCAGTTCATCTCTGAGCCAGGATAAATATTAACATTATCAGACTCCTGTGAAAAATCCCAGAAAGGGATTACAACCAGAGATTCCTTAGAAGAAACAGAAAAAAGGGAAAAAAAGAAAAAGAAAAAAAAAAGAGAGAGAGAGATAAATGGACGTCTTTCTGAATGCTTCGAAGGCAGTGAGTAACACTTTCTCTCAACACATTGTCAAGCTCTTTCACAGAGCAAACAGGGCTTTAATTTCACAGCCTCTTCTCCCTACTCAAGGGCCATGGGTAGATCCTGGAAAGAAAGAGGATTTTGGAAACTTGTCAAGTGGCAGGAGGGGCTTTCAATTGGTGCTTGAAAAAGGACTCAGTGAAACCTGATCTTGTGTTATCACAAGCACCACTTTCCTTTCCAGCCCCTGCACCCGATGGCTCTCTTTTTTGCCCTCACCCAACATCTCCTGTCAAACAGAGGTTCAGGAGAAGTATGTAGGGTGACGATGTCAGGTTTGGGCATGGCCTTTGTAATGGAGCGAACAAGAGGCTCACAGGCTAAGGACCAACAGGCCATACACACCAGCAGCTCTCAAGATGCTTTAGATGCGTGAGCAGGTCTTTGCTCTGCGTGCCTAAGGACCACTCTACCCTGCAGCCCGGAGCACCTCAGCTGGAGACCCATGCTCCAGCCTATCCAGATCCCAAGCTCCAGCTCTGACTTTAGAGCTGCGCTTTGATTGTTTCTGCAGCAAAATTTCCTTTCCTCATCCCCTTCACTAGAGTTCACCACCAACTCAGATACCACAACTCTTCCCGGGAGCAGGGGTGCAAACCAGCTAGTCAGGTGGGCCCAGGCTAAAAGTTAACCTTTCCCCTTAATCCTGGGCTGTTATTTACCTAGATCATGTCAAGATGGGGAGGAAAAAACTGGGTGGGGAGGACAGTTATTATATTACCCTCACACTACAGGGTAACACCACAGCTACCTCTCCAAAAATCCGAAATTATGCATCAAATGAACAGCTGGAGTCTAACTGGGCACCCAGGAGATATATTAAGAATTGAGCCAGCTACCAACACAGCACAGACAGTATCTGCATGAAGAACAACTGCAGTGACTGTGTTTCTTCATCTCTGGAAAAGAAATTATTGAAGAGGGAAGTGATAAAGATAAAATGGGCTGAGGAAGGTAAACAGAGAATAGTTGTTCGCCTCTTCTCCCAGTACAAGAACTGGGAGGCAGCCACTGCAACTTGCAGGTGGCAACTCAGACGAGCTGGAAAAGGAAAAATAATTTTTCACCCAAAGCCTGTTTAGTCTGCAAGCTCCTTGCCACTGGACGTTGTGAATGATCAAAGGCGACTGGAGAAATTAATGGAGAAAATAAATTAGTTTGGGTCACATTGGGAAGTCCCTCAGCCACACACCTGGAGCTTGGGAGAGTATTGTGGTGAAGGATCACTATGAGTTTATGGTGCAACATTCCTTCATCAGCATTCACTGCTGGCCATGGCTGGAGACAGACCAGCCTTTGCATAGATACTCTTATTGGCCTTTGAAATGACCAGTGGAAATGTCACTGTCACTTAACACAGCACTAACAGATAACACATTCATCTCCCCAACTGTGCCAAAGTCCAGGTTTCTCAACAGTTATTCTGACTGGTGCTAAAACTGCCAGGTCCAAGTTTTCAGCTCAGTAGTGAGGCCAACTCCCGCATCCTCCAAATCCACAGCTGGCAATGCACTCCCCACCGATAAAGGAAGATCTGGGTTTCCAACAGCCGCCATTCTCATACTGATCATTAATCTGAGCAAAAACCCAGGGCTGATTTTCATAAGTGCTGAGTACAGACAGCCCCTGCTTAAGCCAAAAGGAGCTGTGAGCTTTTGGTGTCTAAGAGAACGAGGCTGAACCATCAAAATTGCCTCCGCTCAGAAACTCTCCAGTGTTATGCAGTCAGCTGCCATTGGTTTGCCATCTGGGGAGCTGGGCCATGCACAGAGCATTAGTCAGGGCTGGGGTGAGAATGCCCCAGGGGCTGTCAGGACCAGGTACCTCCAAGAAAGGTGGCAATGGAAAGCCACCTATTCCATTGAGTAAATCCTATTCCAATGAATATGGAATCAGCAACTTGTGGAAAAAGGGGGCTTCTTAGCAAAGGAGAGCTTGGTGGGTGTGTGGACTTGCTTTGAGATCCCTCAGCCTCACATCTGGGGAGGGTTTTCTTCAGGGTGTAGCATGACGAAAGCCCATTCTCCCATCAGTAAGAAGGAAAATATTCCCCCTCCAATTTGTCAGCGTTGGATTGGGGAGATAATCAACCCCACAACACAGACTCACCTCCAAGCCTCCCACATGCTCCTCCCAGAAAGGAGGGCTGACGGGCGTTTTATAAAAATCCCCTCCTTCTGTATTTACTCCCTAACCCAAATGCCAGGAGATGGTCGACAGCTGGCTTAAATCTTTGCAGCTCAGGAGATCAGCCCTCCTTCCCTCCCCCCCTCCCGCCTTTTCTAATAAAAATTAATTTATTATGATCCAGAGAGTTGAAATTAATCTGCCTCTGGAGAGGCTGTGTCTGGTGAGGCCCAGTGAGGAGGGAGGCAGAGGGCTCCGGAGGGCACATTAACAGTATTGTTGTGCTTAATGTTGTGTGGCTGCAACATCTGCTAATTTAATGCACGAGCAGCCAGCTGCCTCCGACAGCTCCTAACAAGAAGTGGGCAGTGAGGAGAGGGGGAGCAAGGGGAGGTTTGCAAGAGAGTGAAGGTGTGAGAGGCTGGGGCTGCTCTCCAAGTACCACCTATCCACATCCCGTGTGATGGCAGCTGTTGCTGATGTGCCCGGGATTAAATCCTTGGGGAATCACCCCAGCATGGACCTGCTTGCTCCCACAGTTTGGATCTGGGTGACATCCAGGATCTCCAAGGACAATGGTGAAGGGGACACTGGTGGGTTGAGAGCCTCACTTCACCTTCCGTCTGGTGGGACAAACACAGCAAGGAGGGAAGCACGTGTTCTGCTTAATTCAGCTGCACCCAGAGCAAATGGAGCAATGGATGGACATCAAGCCAAAATTATATAGAATCAGTATAAGGAAAATCACACCTGTATTGAGCCAGGTTTGGTGTTACTCCCAAGGAGTTCATCTCAGCAGTGGGTTCTTGTGAGGTATTTTTGCAAAAGGGATTCTTCTTCTGCCAAATGAAAGAAGTTTAAAAATGAAAGTAAGTCTCAACCCTCAGATTAGGAGAAAGATCCCCCACTTATAGGATGATAATCAACATAAAGTTGTTCAGTTGGGTCACAAAAGCAATGTATTCATCTGTGACTTGTGTGTCTGTCTCTGAGTTGGGTACACTGAGCCTGCATAAATAAATATAGAAATTCACTGGCTGCTCCAGGCATCACTCCCTGGATACCTGGGTGCATGTGGGTCCCCACTCAGCATAAGCAGGGACCTCAGAGGCTGCCCTGTGCAGAGCTCAGACCAAGATGGGCTGGAGAATGGCTCAGAGGTTTGTACAGGACCCAGGAGTAAAGTAAACTTGAACATGTTGGCATTGAAACAGTCAGGAAGGAGTTTTTCACCCATTATAGCAGTGGGAAAGGCTGCAAAATTCAATTGCCAACCTTGCTGTGGGTGGAGGAAAGGCAGAGGGGAGTATTTGAATCCACCCATGAGATGAGCTCCTCCAAGAGTGACTCCAACCTCCTTTCCCTATCACTCCTAGCAATGTGTGTGTCCATGCTATGTCTCCATCATCTAGGAAGGGCTCAAGGGTTGACTCTGTGCCTCCCATCACCAGAGGATGCAGCACACACAGGAAGGTATAGGTCACTGGAGAAGAAGCCAAGGTTGAACAGCAACACTAAATTCCGCTGGTAAATAGAGAAAGCCCTAGGAGTTGAAAACCAGGAGCAAAGAAGCCATGTCATGTTCTCTGATACAGGATGGTATCACACAGAAGACCTGGGACAGGTTACCTTGCATCAGCTTCTCTGTAGCAGCTACCTGTGGAAAGGCTCTTAGCCTCAAAAACCAGATGATAATTCAAAGCTGCTTGCTATCTTGTAGAGGAGAAATCAGGATGCATATCTAGTGCCTGCTGGAGGAAGCAGATGATGGTAGCTCCACAGGGAGAAGCCAGGGCTGTGAGACCCCAGTTGGGCTGCTCATACCCATATGGTAAACCCTATAGGAATATGAGGTATCTGGTCCTTAAAACTGCTGGGACACCCCCATGTCCCTTGGGCAGAACAGTTTCAGGGCCCTGACAGATCCTGCTTCCAGGCAAACCAAGAGGAAGACAAACAGAGTGGGAAGAGATACCGCATTGGGCTAAAAGAATATGGTAAACCTCTTAGGGAAGGGAGTGAAATGATTTTTCTCAAATAACCAACATAAGGATTTGAAAATGAACATCTCTTAGTATTAATTTAATTAAAGCAGCATGCTGCCGTTACTTATAAAGCTAGAAGAATCAGTCTGTTTAATGGGTTCTCAGCTAATCAAAAATTAATTAAGCGTTTAGTGGGGATTCTAAATCCCTGAATTGGATTTAAAGAAGCCTGTTTCCATGTCTTTTTCAAGTGTTGCTTGTTTTACTATAACAGGAGACATGTTTGATTGTGCAGACCTCCCATTATCCCTGGCTTGCAGGTGATCAGCCTTGAAATTCATTCTTGTTAGTTGATAGCTGCTCCATTCCCCGAAATGACTGTGACAGAGCATCACTAAGTCTCTGCCAGCCCTAAAAGAGGGCTCAGCGCTTCCCTTTGAGCATTGTGCCACGCATCTCCTCGCTAGTTCACAGGTGATAAAGAATGAACAGCAGAGTGGGGCTGAGAATGGGGAAATCTCCCCCTTAGTTCTGAGGCTTTTTGGTTATGCAATAGGGAGTGGAAACGCATTTAATGGGCTTCCTCCCTCCCCGTCTCTGCTTGCAGATGTCCTAATGCCTTTGCTCTCAGTAAATAATACCCATTGCACCCTTATTGCCTTTCTCACCCCCTTTCTCTACTACTTTACAAAGACAACATCCACCACTGAGTGATGGAATCCACTCACCCGTAGGCAGCAGCTACCATACCCGGTCCTGGTATGTCTCAGAATTACTCCAATGTGTCTCAGAAATGCCCTTTACCCAGTCCCTTCTCTCTCTGCCCCTTGCCCCCACTACTCCCCCTGCCTACCACCCATGTAGTCACTTCTTGTCTCAGTCAGAAGACAACCCCAGGGAGCTGTGGCTGAGAGGCACCCTGTCTGTTGAAAAGCAATAAAATAAGATAAAAAGTATTTTAACTCCTATAGCTTCTCCAACCCATTTCCCAGGGAGAAGAGTGGAGAGGACAGGTGGCCCATAGGAGGGAAAGCTGATGCAGAGGGAGATGTGGTGCTGCCTGAGCCGGCTGCCTGCAAAATCACTGCCGTCAAACTGCACCCTGCGATGGAAACCACGGCCCCAAGCCTGCAGCTGGAGACAGCTCCATTTGCCTTTCATCTCTAAAGATCTTTTTTTTTAGCTATTCAGCATGCCAACACTGTAAATAATACCAATAATAATAATAATAATAATAATAATAATAGATAAAATGCATCAAGTGTCAGGCATGATGCAAAATTTCCCTGCTTCTTTTTTTGGATGGGGGTAAGGGGTGGAAACTTAATAATGCTCTACCTGAACCCCTTAAAGCACAACATCTTTGAAGTAGCAAACTGGCAAATACACTCAATCAATTATAAATGAAATAATCTTCTTAAAATATTAGAGATTTGGGTGCTAAGCAATACTGGAAGATTACGGAGAGAAAATCAGTTTTAGAGCTTCCTAAAGTGACAGAAAGAGAATAATCGGAAGAAATGGTGAGAAGTTTAAAACGATTATGTAGATTTGTGTCAGTGAAAATGTCCCAGCAATCCTTAGCCGATCTCTCGTAGGCTGGAAATAGATTACGTTCAATCCTTTCTTAAAGGGGCAGGTTTCTTTCAAGTGTGGGGGTGGTTTAAATTTTTTTTTTATTTATTTTTCTAAGCACCTTTTCGCTATTTTTAACCTCCAAATGAGGCCAGGCCCAAGGGCACAGGCGTGTTTCTTTGCCTTGCTGTACCAGAGGTGCATATACTGGAGCAGGGTTTGGGGTACGGTGAGCCCCATCTCCACCTCACAGCGTGACTCTGCACAGAGCAGCCACCAACTGGAAAGAGGTATCAAGCCTGAGGTATCTGCATGAGCAGGGCTCTCACTCTGGCTTCTGCTTGGGCCAGGCAAATACAGAGACATGTCATCGAAACAAATTGGTTTTCTCCACTGGAAAGCACCTCTGAAAGCAAGATTACATCCATCCTTGCAGGGAACAAATGCTTCTTGGCTGAGTCTGGATAGAACTGAAGTACCCAAGTTTGAGCAAGACTCCTTCTCTCTCTTCCTGTGGCACGAGCAGCACCAAAAGGGCAGAGCGGAAAGTCAGGAAGGGAACAGGAGGACACGAGGCGGGGATTTGACCCTGGTTTTGACACAAGCAAACACAAAAGAGTCTGCACTGTGTTCCATTTTGTTGCTGTTGCAATTAAGATCCCGCCTGGTCCTTTACTGGCTCTGCATTTCACATTTACAGCCTCAGTGTAGATTGTTGAAACAATTTGGATCTTACTCTTCACACCCTCATATGCTTTTTAATGCAACCTCCAAATATATCCCCCGTGCCCTGGAAAACACTTCTCCCTTACAGTCACCTCCTTTGGTTTCATGACCCCACTTGGGTTTGAGATAAAAGCCCAGGAGACCTCATGCCCCAAGGTGTGATGCTCACATAGGCATGGGAAGGAAACTCCTGGAGCCGAGAGCAGGAACCCATCAGCTCCCCAAGGACCTCAGGGCTGGGGTTTGCAGTCAGAAGCAAGAGAATAACTCAAAGGAAGAAATGAAAATTGGAAAAAGGCATGTCAACGTCAGGGCTGCTTTAAAAGATGGTGCAATTAAGCCGAGGGGTTGGTGAGAGCTGTTGTTAATTGATAGCAAAGGAGAGGAGGCTGTCTCCGGGGAGAAGTATGTAACGTAGGTAATCTTCAGAGAGGATTTGCCTAAAGAGATGGAGGTTTGGGAATGAAAATTCCTGGAGTCAAGTCAGGGTGGAAGAGGAAGGCAAAGTCTGGTTTGTCAACAGCCAGCAAGGAGATGTGGAGCCACTAAAAATCAACCAGGGTCTCTAAGAAGATACTGCTGCCTTCGCTTAGGACCCACACATCAGTTCATCTCTGGAGTCATGGATATTTTCAGTAGGGCAGAAAGGCTTTCTTTTTTTCTATATCAGATACTTTTAATCACAAACGTGCATAAAAATAATCTTGTTGACAAAGCGGATTTTTTTACCTAAACAAGAAAAATCTTTATTCTAGTGCTTGGGCTTTTTCTCCCTCATCTGCTGATTGCTTTCCCTACTTTTTTTGTCCTTACCTCTTTGTTTCTTGAGGGTCAACATGAAAAAAAAAAAAGAAAGATAGAAGAAAAAAAATAAATCCCAAATTAAAACCTTTCCTAGAGGTGCCTGCAAAAGGTAAAAGTGAAAAGCTTTCCTAAAAATGCTTGCAAAAAAATAAATGTGTGCACAAAACATGGGAATTTTTAAAAAGTCCTCTTTTTTGGCAGGTCTTTTTCTCTGGGTTACGGGGAATTCAGGGGTCATTCCAAGTCATGGTCACTCTCTGTTTTGCTCACCCCCTGGTTGCTGTGGTCTCACTGCCTCACAGCAGCTTCCCCAGAGCAACTTCATCTAATCCCAGCTCTCCCCAGGGATTCAGACAGTCGGAAATAACAGCCCTTACCTGTCGCTGATGGAGAGGGTAGGCAGAATTAGCTAATGTTTGTAAAGCTCTTAGCAGATGACAGTGCTGTTGTGTGGTACTACTCCCATATTATAGCTGGATGCTGCTTGATAGTCAGGCATGGAATCAATTTTTGAATAATGGATATTAAAAACATCAACTGTGACACCCAGCCATAATGCCTGCCACGCACTGAGTGCCTATATATTGTTTCACACACTTAATATACAGTGGAGGCACTGTAATTACTCCTTGCTAATCCCCACACTTCATAATCTGCCCGCGCGTATGAAACCTGGCCGCCTCTTCCCACCTCTCCGCAAAGATTTCAGAGCACAAGCTGCACCTAGCTGTCACTGTGCTAAGATACCGCTTTTTTCCTTTTTTTTCTCCCCAAAATATTGTGAATTGCCAAGCAAAGATTTACTAATTGCACTTATCCGGATCCCTAGACCTGATCTCCTCCTGCATCTATTACTGGCAGTCTCTTAACGCCAGTGGGATGGAAAAAGTTGTCTATCCAGAGAGAGAAAGGCAGAGCTTTCTGTGCAGAGGCCCTCAAGTAAAGACCATCAGAAATGATGCTTAAAGGAAACCTGTTTATTTGCAACATAAGGTGTGGGAAATGTGGGCACAGACGGCTTAGTCCAAAAACTGAACGTGGTGTCTGAACAAATCCAGGCAAGTTGTTTCAACTTTATTTATAGTTACTTGGGCTTTGAGCACAACTTCTGCTGTCAGTCTTTCCTGTCAATTTAGGGAGACTCACCCCGTTTCTGCTAGACCTACCCACCAGCGTACAGGAGGGGTAGTTGAGGCCAGGACAGGAACACTGAGTAGCTGGGAAGTGACCATTAATATCCCCAGGATGGGAAATCAGAACCTTCTCACCAACAGAAATTGTTTGAAACAGTCATAGAATCATAGAATGGTTAGAGTTGGAAGGGACCTTAAAGATCATCAACTTCCAACCTCCCTGCCATGGGCAGGGACACCTCCCAAGAGAGCAGGTTGCTCAAAGCCCCATCCAGCCTGGCCTTAAACACTTCCAGTGATGGGGTGTCCACAACTTCTCTGGGCAGTCCTTCCAGTCAGAGCAGAGGGGCTTGAAACAGTCAAACTAAGTTTCACTTAGAGCTGGATGGGACGATGGGAGGGATAACTGAATGATTTAGATGGACTGGACTTGTCCAGCCTTTAGTATAGCCTTCTGCTCCAAACAGGGACCACTTTGAGGTTAGATCCAATTTCAGTGTTATATCAGGTTGACCAGAGCCTTGTCCAGATGAGCTTTCAGTATCTCCAAGAATGGAGATCCTGCTGCCTCTCTGGACCCTTTTACAGTGTTGATGACTGACTGCACAACGCCATACTTACACATAAAGAGAGGTGCTCATGAAGCCACGAGGTGTGTGTCTGTACCTCCGCAGTGTTCCTTCTCCTTCAGGAGCCCAGACCACTCAATATGGAAGAATATGGCCACAGAGGAGGACACCTATTCATAAACACTTCTCTGTCAGCTCCACTGGTGGATGTGGGCTTCCTAAAGCCAGGCTATGCCAGCCTCAGGGAACAAGGCAATGCAGAGACAGGCACCTTTTGCTGGATTTTTGGACCTTTTGGACCTTTAGAACTTCATAATAATGCATGGATGGCAGGAATGGCAGTGCAGGGGAAGGGAAAGGGAAGAAAGCCCAAAATACCAGCCTCCATCTGCTTCTGTCCAGCTCACCTGATACCCCCACTCTGCTGCAGGAAAGGGGTTGTGCGTTTCCCATCCTTTCGGAAAAGTCCCCATCTCTCCTCCCAGTCTTCCTCTATCTCATCACCTCCAGGCAGCAGCACAGGCTGTAGAGGGACTGCTACTAGGGAATATAGCTTTATTAATTGATCCAGCCCCAGTTTCCTCACAGGAGAAGGAAATTACCTGTGCTTGAGCAGAGCAGGAAAAGCTTTTTTTCTGGTCTTATTGCATATTTCATCTCCGCCTCCTCCACCCGTGGATTTTCTGATGTGCAAGGACCACTGTGTGAACAGATCCTGGCTCCTGTGTGGATCTGGGCCATCATGACAGCCCTGCCCAGTGCATGGGACACCAGGCAGGGGAAATGCTCCTGGAGCCAGCATCAAAAGCTGCATTAACAAAAGGGACTTCCTGCCAACAAAGCAGAGGAGGAAGAACTTCACTGGGATGGTGGCTGGATTTTACCCCTCAAGTTCCATCTCAGGCAACTCCCTGCTCCTGGAAAGTATTAGGGTTCAAATGAGGTCAGATATGCCACCATAGATCAGATAGAGCCACAACACTGGTGACCCGAGGGCTCAGATATAAAAGAAAGGGGCCTTGAGGTAGCCTTTGCTCACAGTCACCCTACATGTAAAACCCCAGTTGTTAGAAAACAAGGCTTTAGAAGGCTTTAGAAAACAACTTGTGGGTGTCATGCATGGAAACACCATCTCAAAGCTGATGTTTGCTTACACATCAGAGAGGTAAACTGAGGCATACAGCAGTAGAGAAAAAATCATAAATTGGATCCAAAGCCTGAGGGCTTCATCTGCAACTTGCCCCCTTTTCTTTTTAGCAGAATTGCTTGGATTTTCATGTTATATCAGTTAGGGGCATCCCAGGTTTAGACTGAGGGCCCCAGGATGCTGCATGCTGACACAGAGCAGGGAGCCAGTCCCTGCCCAAGTGTCTCTCATTCCTCAGCCATACTGATGGAGCAGGGGTCAGGGAATAGAGAAATCTTCTGTTTGCAGGAAAGCTACAGTTTAAGAAGAAATACATTTACAATCCTCTGCAAATTGTGGTGCTTCTGCACATGCTCCACTCCCTGTGTTCAGCCTTTGCCTCCTTAAAGTCACTTATAGCCCAGAGATGCAGCAGACTACCACCACCTGCGTCTCGGTTCACAGCATCTGAGGATCCAACTTGCTTTATTTTAAGCCTAGGGAGGGCTGGGGAAGCAGGCTGACACCCACCCACTCGAGACTAAGGGTATCGGCGCCGTGACTCCCCACACACACGCAGCACGGCTGCTGCCCGACCTGCTACGCACAGACCCGGCATCGCAGCCCCGGAGCTCAGGGAAGCAAAAGAGACAGGCAGCACGCCAGCCTTGAAACGGCTCTGAGCCCAAAACTCGATTATTGCTTAACTTTCCTGCCAAGCCTCCGGGTCCCTCTGTGCTAAATCATTCCCCATCGATCCGTTCCCATTATAAAGCTCCTGTCTCCCCCACGAGCCTGCGACTCCATACGACTCGACTTCCAGCACAATTGAGCTCGGACCCTAAAAATCAATACTGCAGCAACCCAAGGATCAGAGGCCAATGAGGTCTTTAACAAACGTGTCTGGTGCTCTTGACTTGAGTAGGCTTCAGCCTACTTTGAGGTCCTTTCTGATCCATCATGGGTTTGTTCAAGTTGTCATAAAGCAAATTTGCAGTCATTGATCCAGGCAGAATGAAGTTGTGAATATCAGATGGGGGAAGGAGGGGGGAGAATAACCCTAGAGAGAGAGTTTTAATAGCTTATAGGCAACACATGTCTGAGCCAGAGGAAAGCAAATTAGGAAAATGCAAACGAAATAAGCTTTTTCTATTTTTTTTTTCAGCCTTTTTTCCCTCTGGAGAGGGAAGCTGCCTTGGCTCTTAAGAAAAACAAAAGGAAACAATAAATATTAGCTATAATAGAGAGCTGGGCTCCTTCTAATGGAAGAGGGCTATGGCTACATATACTTGGGATATTAACTGTAGACCATGTTATATAAGGATAGCTTATAAATATATAGACAATAACAGGCCAGATCCTTCTCTGCCATGAAACCATGTGGCTCTGCTGAAGCCAATTCAGCTCCTGCCAGCAGACAGAGCCCAGGGAAACTCATTTCAGAGCAAAATAACTAAAGAGGGAGGAAAGTTGCCTTCCATAAAGAGCGATTCTGATGACAAATGACCCAACCACCTGCAAAATGTATTAACGAGGCTTCGCTATGCAACAAATTGCACAAAAGCCAATTGAATTTAATATAAGGGTCATTCATCTCCCTGGCTTTTTGTTACTTTTAATTCAGCTCCAAATCTTTTCAAAACTCATTAAATGAAACATAATCAAAATTCACATTTCTGTACCTTTTCTTTTAAGTCCAAATCAGGACCCTAGATCCAAACACTCCCAGCTTGCCTCAGCTCTGCTTTCAGAACCACCACCCATCCTCTACAAGGGTAAAGCTATTCCAAGGTTTGAAGATCACTTAGAAACGGGCGTCCAGACTGGCATTTCGTGTGCCAGTCTATCTAAACTATCATAGAATCATAGAATCAATCTATTTCGAAGAGACCCTTGGGATCATCGAGTCCAACCATCAGCCCTGCTCTACAAAGTTCTCCCCTACACCATATCCCCCAACGCTACACCTAAATGACTTTTAAGCACGTTCAGGGATGGTGACTCAGCCACCTTCCTGAGCAGTCTATTCCACTGTTTGACCACTCTTTTTGAGAATAATTCCTTCCTAGTGTTCCTAACCCTATGCTGTTGCAGCTTGAAGACATTCCCTCTTGTTCCGTTGCTAATTACCTGTGAAAAGAGGCCATCACCAACCTCTCTACAATGTCCTTTCAAGTAGTTGCATCACGTTACTTAGAACATTGGCATATTCAGAGCAAATACAAGATGTTCACTGAGCTTTTAGCAACAAGTCTGGAAAAGGAGAAGAAGCAGCCAGCAAGCCAGGAGTCTTCCTGAGCTCTGCTCCTGCAAGCTGTAGAGAGAGGAGCAATCCCTGCCCTCTCACCCACAAGTTTTTCCCTTTGGGAAAGGGAAAGGGAAAGCCCCATTGGGCTGCAATAGGTTTGCTCCCTGCGATGCCAAGCTGGTGGACTGCCTGCATCCATCTCTCCCACTGTGATGGTGCAGCAGCAGAGCTCAGCCAGGCAGCACCCCTGGTCATGTGTCCTCTTCCTGTCATTAACTTTCACTACTCTTCCTGCCCAACCAAATGCCTTCCCTACACCTCTGAACAACTCAGGATTTGGGGATCTACAGCCTCCTCCAGATGGAGCAGAGGCAGGGCCAGGTGAGAAGCTGCACTCAGAGATGTTGGTGGAAGCCACTGAGTACAGTGGAAAGACAGCTTAGCCCTGTGAAATGGAGGGGCATTGAGAAGGAAGCTATCTCAAACACATTGGAAGGTAGGGGCTCCCAAAATAGTTCAGCAATGGAGTCATCATGGGTTACTCCATCAACAGTTTCATTCCCCAAACTCATGCACCTGTGAACATCAGTATAGGGGCAAGGGGTGCACTGTCTCTGTGCAAGCTGTGCAGCACTCATGGAGTCATAGAATTGTCTAGGTTGGAAGGGACCTTTCAGGTCATTGAGGCCAACCATCAACCTAACACTGACAAAAGCCATCACTAAACCATGTTGTTAAGCACTGTGTCTACCCATCTTTTAAATACTGGCAACAATTCCACCCCTTCTCGGGGAAGCCTCTTCCAATGCTTAATAACCCTTTCAATGTGAAAATTTTTCCTAATAGCTAATCTAAGCCTCCCCCACTATAACTCGAGACCATTCCCTATTGTCCTATTCCTTGTTACTTACGAGAAGAGACTGACCTTCTCCTCTCTACAACCTCCTTTCAGGTAGTTGCAGAGAGCTATAAGGTCTCCCCTCAGCCTCTTTTTCTGCAGGCTGAACAACCCCAGCTCCCTCAGCTGCTCCTCATAAGACTTGCTCTCCACACTCCTCACTCCCCAGCTCCCCTCTTATTTCCAGGTGCAATCCAAAACCATTTGGTACCACAGGGTATCAGGAGCTTGCTCCATCCTCTCACCTGATCTCCAACTAGCAGCCTCTGTCTGCCTGCAGCTTTCCCTGTCACTCAAGATTTGTCCTTTAAGAAGTCCCAGTGAAACTACCCTCAGGTTCAGCCATCACTGGTTAGGCCCAGAAATCCCAGTTCAAGAAAGCATTTCAACTTTTCCCCTGTCACTCATCCTGGCTGAGTGGTGACAGGATTGTCCCTTTCACAGAAAAACCCAGGACTTCATTTTTCCTGCCAGTCCAAACTGTAATGAAAAAAAATAAAAAGGTGCTGAAATTTCTCATGTTGATCTTCCCTACCGAGTAAAAGAGAGCTGAGGTGGATGAAATTAAGTTTCCTTTCCAATTTTCACATTTTTCACTGAATGGTTTTGGTTTGATGCTTATTTTTAACAAAACCATGAAAACAGTCTGTTCCGTCACTTGGGTGGTAATGAGACTAAAACACAGTTTCCCCTTCCAAACAGTTCTTCTCCCAATAAACCTTTTGTGCTCCTCAAATCAACATCATGCAGCAAAATCAGGCTCAGGGACAAATTTTCAGCTGGGTACATTTGCATCATTGCCCACTTGGCTGTTTCCCGGGAAGCCAGTAAGGCAAAAGCAGGGATTCAAGCCCTTCCCTTGAGCGGAGCTGTGGTACCTGCACCATCCCCGGCTCTCTTTCAGATTGCAGTGTTGGAGGAGCAAGCAAGACCTCTATTCCCGATGAACAGGGAGAATCAAGGTTTGCTTTCACCACCATTTGTCTGAAAACATCCCTCCCTCCAACGCATTCCCCTTTAGAGCCATTTTCCCACAATTCAAATTGCTCCTTAATTCCTCCTTTTCGAGCGCACCTGACTGCCGGCTTTTCCTCGGATCCATCAGTTCTAGTGCTCCCCGTAATAGTCTGCCTGAATGTTTGCTCATATTACTGCTGCTTCCCAGTTAGGCTGCCGCCACCTTGCACTCTCTGCTCCGTCTCCGTCTATTGCTTTACCCCGCTGCCCGTCTGAGAGCGGCGGCACACACTTCTGCAAAGCGTTATCTCATTATTTCAATTCTATCTGCTAAAGCGTTTGGAGAGACAGTGTATTAAAGGCACTATATAAAAATAAATTGAATCGGGAGGAAATCTATATACCTAAAGTTGTAAAAAAGAATAGTCTCCGGTGATGACTCCATTTCCAGCCACGGCATTGTAACAAGCCAGAGCCCATCTCCCAGCTGAATTTTAAATAGATCTGCTCAAATTGAGCAGAGCTGGCCAGGTTCACAGGGCTGGGGGCTGTGTCTTGGGGACTGGGGGCTCAGGGAGGCCTGGGAGAGGGGTGTAGGGAGCAGGGCATGAGTGCCACAGCACAGCCTGACCCCCCTACCCGAGCTCCTGCAGACCACCAACCCAGACGCACAGCTTGCCCAGCTCGGCTGGGAGCTGTAAAGAGGGACATGCTGGCTTTCGCTCAGCCGGTCCCTTGAGCATTGTCTCCCCACTCAGCATTCCCTCCATTGCTAAGGAGAGCTCCACTGTGCAAACCCTGGTAGCCCCTCCATGTTGGTTGTCAGTTCATGGAAATATAGCTCAACCTTCTTCCCTTTGCTGCCTACATCAGCAAAGGAGACAGGTATAGTCCTTGTGTATGGAAAACCAAGAAAGCGGTGGTCTTGGATCCTTTAGAACCACAAAGGATGAAAATGGGTTCACCGTTTGGGTAGATGACTATAAGGGAAGAAGTTGGGTTGGACAAGTGGTCCAACAGGGACCCAGGAACAGGTTTCTGGGACATGCTGCCACGAGAGGCTGATGCAGTTCCTAAAATCCATAAACAGGGAGGCAAGAACACATCTTATCTCTGCATTGCAGAAGAGAACTCTGCTGGGCTGTGGAGCAAAAAAGATCAGAAATCCCCGTAAGGGGACTTAGTAGAAAACAGCTCTGACCATGATATCTATGACAGAGCTGACAAATCCACCCCAGGAATCCTAGGGACACCCTCAAGTAAAACAACCTCTTTTCAAAAAGCTATGCACCATGGTCTTAACTGAGCTCTCCTCTACAAGAAACCTTCTAATTCCTTGGATGCTGCAACTTTGAACCCTCCTATGCATCGCCAGGAATCTGGAAGATACAGAAATAGGAAGGCTTTGCCCCACTGGTTTGTCCTTCTCCTCATGATGCCAAGACCTTCATCAGTAAGTGATGGGGAAGGAAGAACTGTGACATGAACTTGTTCACCACAAGAATGGGCCAAATCATGGTCCAAATACTCCTCAAGACAGGAGGCAATCCATGGGAAAGGCTTTCTGCCAATCAGTCCCAGAGCCCTTCTCCCTAATTAATTCATCATTTGTCTGTTTGGGGGAATGGCTCAGCTGAAATGACGTCTTTTTCAAGTTAAAAAAAGAAGAGAAAGAAAGGAAATCTGACTCACGTCATACGCTTCTCCACCCCTCCTGATTCAAAGTGTTCTCAATTCTCTAATTACCGTTTTACAACTTTTTAATGTTAGAATTCAAGCAAATTGAGGGAAACATTTGCCCCCCAGTAATTCAAATTAAAATGGCGAGAAATAAAGCAGATTTTTTTACTACACCTGAACTAAGGTAACTACCTCACTATCTCTGTTCAGGAAGATTTTAGTTTTCATTTTTCTCAGAATCTTGTCTCAAAATAAATATTCCCAGCTGGAAGAACTATTCCCCCAGCCTTGCACAGTGACCACCAGCATCCATATAATGCTGCTGCAAAGGAGGAGGAACCAACCTATAGCCAACCATGGGATGCTTCCAGCACCTTGCTCTACCTGCAGCCCTGAAGAGCAATGACTTGACATGGTCTTTGCATCATCAGGTTCAGGTTGGATATTAGGAAAACTTTTTACACTGAAAGGGTTATTAAGCATTGGAATGGGCAGCCCAGGGAAGTGGTTGAGGCACCATCCCTGGAGGTTTTTAAAAGACAGAGTGCTTAGTGACATGGTTTAGTGATGGGTTTGTTTGTTTGTTTATCAGAGATCATTTGATGGTTGGATTAGGTGACTTCAAAGGTCCCTTCCAACCTAGACAATTCTATGATTCTATGATCATTTACTCTCTCTGTCTTCCCAGGACCTGAACCTTGGTGCCATAAATATCTTTGCTATTCTTGTTCAGGGAATAACTGGATGTTACCCACATTCCAGGAACAACTCAGTCCAGTGGCTTTGCTCAGACAGTGAAATTCAGACCCCTGAACTCCTATGTTGTAATAGAAATGTTAAATCTGCCAAACTGCACTGAGGACACTGGTGAAATAGACTATAAAGTGGCAAAGCATCTCTCCCAGAAAAGCAACCTTTTGCAAGTCCAAATCATAGCCATTGACATAAAAAAAAAAAGATAGTAATAATAAACCAAACTTCTGGAGGAATTTCTGCTCCCTATTTTCCTCTCTTTCCAGCTCATTATTTCTTTATAAGGCTCATTACCAGCAGGTCTGAGACTCAGGCACTGACCCACGAAGGCCTGGAGGAAGGAAAGCTTTCAAATGGTGTCAGACGCAGCTGGACCAATTGACGAGAGCTGCAGAGAGGCAAGAGAGGTGACAACCAAAGGGACAGGTTTCCTGGGGCCCTGCATTGGAAGAGGCAGGATCAGGCTCCACTAGCACATGCCCAGCTCTGCACAGCCTCAGCATTTCAGCTTCTTTGAAAATAGGATTTTCCAGTATGCCAGATGCAGAATGCAAGAGGAATTTACCAAAATCCCAGTGGAAAAACTTTAAATGAACAACGTCCAACAAACAACATTGGTCTTTTCTATAACCATTCAACACTTCAGGAACAGGTTTTGCACTACCAGAAGTCTATTTAAGTTGGGACTGTTGCTCTCTGCTCCCATCCTACCCTACAAGTCTATACATTCCTGTCACCTTCCTCATGCTCCTGATGTGTGACGAGTTGTGTCATTTCAAGGAGTGGTCTGGCTGAAAACTAAATTGGGAGGGGAAGGAAAGAGGGGGGAAAAGAGAGAGAAATACAGGAGGTTTTGAAAAGTAAAACACACTTTCATTTGGAAATAACCCTTGCTTGTTGTTTGGGTTCCTCCTGAGCAGACAAACCCAGGGCTGATGCTCAAGACCTTTTGATAAGGTACCACAAGCCCAAGACTGAAACCAAAGGACTCTGCAGGCACCCCTGCAGGGCCACTTCTCTACCCTGACCTGGGATTTTAAGATCTTTTTTTGGAGGATCTGAAACCTCCCAGAGGACAGCAGTGAAGGTCATCTGTTTGCATCCATATCCATGTGGGAGCTGGAAAAGTTCTCACCCTCATTTTGACCATATAGCCCAAGCTTTTCTGCTGGAGCTTTCACCCCTTTGCCCAGTTTCACTCTAGACCCATTACCCTATTTTCTTGGCTGAATTTCCTCCTTGCAATATGTCCCTACCAGCTTGTTTCAGTCTGTGGTGTTGGTTCTCCCTGCAGTGAAGGTTGTATCTTCTTTTTTCCGTTCAGCAGCACATCCTAGCCTTTCTTGCATCTTAATTTGGGTTCTGCTAGCAAGTGAGGGGCAACATTTAACTGAGTTTGCAGCTAAGTAAGCCTTTCTACTGTGAACCCTTTGGAGAGAATATTATCTCCTAGTGGTGTGTGAAATGCCTCAGAGAAGGGACCAACAACAGGTTGGTGGAAAAATACTGTAATAAATAACATGCCTGATGGTCATAACAGGCAAGTGAGGACATATGACATAATTGGGGGATAATAAAGAAT
Organism: Jacana jacana; assembly: GCA_013400555.1. Classification (NCBI taxonomy): domain Eukaryota; kingdom Metazoa; phylum Chordata; class Aves; order Charadriiformes; family Jacanidae; genus Jacana; species Jacana jacana. The sequence continues at coordinate 437,722 of VZTM01001826.1, read as the reverse complement.
CTCACCAGGCTTTCAGGAGCGTGGGGCTTGAAGAGACACAGAGCAACAAACCAACGCCACTGCCGGGCTCGTTCCCCGCTGCCAGGAGTGAAACAACTTCATTCCAGCCACTGAGAGGTGGCTTGCAAAACCCTCCAATAGATTCACTGGGGAGAAAATTACCTGTCAAAAGAATGATAAAGCCATGGTGTGCTTTGCTACTGGAATCCATTTGTTCTGACTGGTGATGAGGAAGAGCTCAGGCTGCATCCCGTTCCTCTGTTAAGTCTTTTGCTGCTGAAAGGATAGATGCAGGGGAAAGTATTAAAGAGTAGCATCCACATGTATGGTATGGTGGGATGTGTTATTGAACAGCTCGGTTTTTTAACAGTATGCCATCCTCTGTACTGCCATACTTAAAGTTAAACCCATGCACACCTCTACAAACCTGAACCTGCAAGTAGCATGTACTTTGTATGACTGACATGGCTCTTGGTGTGGCTGTGACGGGGGAAATGTGCCACATGCACAAAACAAACCACCAGCAAACATCACTTGTGCTAAAAAAAATCAGGGCAAATAACGTCCATTTACACTGTGCCCAGGAGCAGCTATGTAGATGCTCCTATACATGTTTCTGTAGGCAGTTGCGATGATTTCCCAGCGTGGGTCACAATATTCACAGAAGCTAGAATGGAAGGCACTTTAAGAGGTTATTTATGCCCATGTTTTTCCTGTGCTTTAGCCAGTGATAGATGGATTTTGCCCATCTTTGGGTCTAGATTCTGTTGAATTAGGAGGATTGCAAAAAGGGGATCAAGGGAAGTTACCATCCCCTCTGCTCAGTGTTGGTGAGGCCACAGCTGAAAATTACCAGTCCAGAATCTGTGGTTCAAGAGGTAAAAAGGGTCTGGGACATGTCCTGGAAGGAGAGACAAGGGGAGCTGAGCTTGTTTAGTCTGTCAGCTAATGGAGGTGGTTAGAAAGACAATAGAGACAAAACATGTCTCACCAGTGCCAAACAACAAAACATGGAGCGGTGTCCACAAACTGCAGTTTGGCAGGTTCAATTGGACAGCAAGAAACAAATACTGTGCAGGTGGTGTAGCACTGGGACAAGTATATCCATCCTTGGAGGAGTTCAAGCTCTGGCTAGATGCAGCCACAGCCAGCCTGACCTAACACTGGCAACAGCCATGCTCTGTGTGGGAGGTTGGGTTGGAGACCCCAGCACCACCCCAGGTTGACGCTAATTGTCCCATTCTCACTGCTAGGCCTAGTGCAGCTACCTGCAGTGTGGTGCCAAATGCCCCACTGCAAACAGCTCAGGATCCTCTGAACTCTCCTGTGGGACCTGGGGTCAGGGACAGATGGAAACAGGATTGTGTCACACCTCTGAATCCTCTCCGTAATGTCTCACTGGTTGGGCAAACCTAGGAAATCCTTATCTAATCCATTCCCATGGACACTAATAAAGTGCTTGAGGACCCTCTGCAGATCCCATGGGGACTATTATATGCATGTGCTCCTCCATCAGCCTACAGCTGCAAGCCCCCCACATCATTCCAGCTAATGAACTGTTTGAGGGAGAGTGGTAAAATGAAACCTTTCTATCCCACATGAACTGATTGGAAAATAGCAGTGGGAAAATGAAAGCCAAGGCAAAACTCTTCAGAGCAGGCAGTAGGAGAGAAATGAAAATGCTATTATCATTCTTCCACACGAGAAGAGTGACAAAGGAAGACCTCTCTCCCCCACCCTTCTGGGTGCTGCCTAGATTTTCCAGCAAGGTCACGGTAATAAGCAATCAGCTGATTGAAATGCCACATTCCAGCCAACCAGGAGAATAAGCGGACTTTCTATCAGGATTCTCCACAACGGAGCACTCATTGTGATAAATGAACTGGAGAACAAGACAAATGAATATAACCTACTGCTGTGCATGGATTCATCAGCCCAGAGAAAGCTTCTGACAGAGGGAGAGGGAAAGACAAGGCAGTGCCCAGGGAGCTTTGGTGGGAGGAGGCACACAGGAAGGTTGCAGTGAGCTTCTAAGAAGCACACAGGTTGAAGAGGAGTCGTCTGCTGAGTACCTGTGCAGAGGTAACCGTGAGGTTATGGGGGCAAAGTAGGAGTCCATTGAGCTGTAGCCACTCAGAACTTGTGATTAGAAGAAGGGAACTGCACCACTTACACGACAACTCCTTGGTGTCTAATTTTGACTCTCTGATGTGTGCACATTGATCAGATCAGCCATAAACATACAAAAAACCCAAGCAAATTTTTGCATGACCCAGCTGTTTTACAAAGGGAGCTCTGGGGTGACAGGACCTTCATCTGTGGATAGACACTTCCTTCTTCCTGCTTCCCATGTACAGGATCACAGATTGTGATTCCTTCACCTGGTATAAAGCGCTTTTTAACCCAGAAGCCAAAGACTTAACACCCAGGGACTGGCAGCTGAAGTCAGAAGGTTCAAACCAGTAAGAGCATGCAAATCACTGGCAGGGTAACTAAGAACTGGGAGGATTTCTTCATCACCAGCAGCCAGGAAAACAGGAGTGAAGGCTTTCTAAAAGAAACAGCCAAGCTTGGCCAAACAATGCTGGGAGATGTTCAAGGAGGAAGAAGCCTCTTTAATGAGGTGAACCTAGAAAATTGCAGCAGGCCTTGCTGGATTTTTAGATGGTGACTCCCATTATGTCATTCTGCAGTGTCCAGCCTGAAAACAGAACTAGCAAGGAGTCGGATTCAACAAGGGAGTATGAGAAGCCAGTGGACTTGCCCCTACTGCGAGGACTAAATTTTTGTCCGGTATCTGTGTTTTACAAAGAAATTGAAATTCATATCATTGTAATTCTTAGGATGACTTTTCCCCCCCTCCTTATGATATAAAAATAGCCTGCAATGAGACTTTGTTTAAAGCCATGGAGTTAATTTTCTATAATAATTGTTAACAGTTGGAGTTTTTCTTTCTTTAAGCTCAAGGGAGAAGCATGGACAGATTTATTAATGGTGTCCCCCAATGTGATTGATGGGCTGTCAAACAGGGAAACTTCACACCTGAAAAAACTTGAAACAAGAACACTTATACCAAAAATAACATCTGTGCCTGGTACCTCTGCAAGTCTCTCTGTAGTGACTTGTGGCCAAGCCTTCCCAGGGGCTTCTCTACCCCAGTAGTGCTGTGGTCTGTTCTTCTGTTGCTACAGAGCTGGATATGCTCATGATATCACAAATATAGTGATGGATGATGGGAGAGAAGAGAGATCATGTCTCCAGAAGAGTGAGCAGGCAGAGATGAAATTCCCTCATGGGATGATTGTCATGGAAGTGTTTCTTCCTACACCAGTGTCCATCAGAGAAAATGGGATTTCCACACATACACAGTGATGCATGAGTAAATCTTAACCCCTCTTTACATCCTTTTTGTCATCACTGGTAACAGGTAGCACCTGATATCAGCCACACTGAGATTTGCCCGTCTCTAGAATAGATTACACTCCTCTGCTGCAGAAAGCACCAGCAGCTCTGAGGCCAGGTTGGGTAACAGCATGGAGGCCCTTGTCTTTTTTGCCTGGTGGCCACAAGGTCTCTACTCTGAAAGCATCTACGGCTTCATTAATTTCCCAAGTCATGTGGATATTGAGTGTGAGCACCAGGAAACCCAGGGCAGGTACTGGTGGCTACAAGATGGCTCCAGCAAGTTCAACTAGATCAAAATCTTCTTACAGAAGGGATCTGGAGGTGTTCTAGTAGGATGACTGTGTGGCTCTTAATTCATGTATGAACACCAACCCTCATGTAGTCCAGAGAAATTAAACTCTGGTATGCCATTGTGTCGACGTATTCCTGGCCTATATCCTTCCCACAACAAAGGAAACCAGGCAGCAGTATGAACAGGAGGGAAACTTGTCCAACGGAAGCATGTCAACAGAAAAAAAGTTTGATTCCTTCCTGTATAGAGGTTGCATACCCATGGACTGACAAAACAGTCCATCCACTGTGCCTCTGCCTCCTTTCCCAGCAGCCATACAATGATGGATAGAAAACCAGATGACTAGAGTCTCCAAGAAACACCTTAGCCTCCATTTCTGCCAGGAGTTCAAGGAATTCTTTCTCCAGACATTGGCTTCATTGCTATGTTCCTTCCCTGAAATACCAAGCAAGCACTTTCTTCATACAGTTGGGATGAGTTTTTCACTTTGGTCACCAAGGTCTTATGCGACACCAGCAATGCCCCCAAGAGAGCTAGGAGTGTCTCTAGAGGCACCCAGGGTAACTACTGAAAGGCACAAGACCTTTCAGTAATGAAGAAGCACTGGGAACCATCTCAGCACACAAGAGGAATGAGGAAAATCTCAAGCCTTACCCACTGATCGCAACTTCTGCTCCAACGACAAAAATAATCTGTTTTAATAATCTTAATAATCTTCCTCTAGTATCCTTTGTCCATATGGCTGGTAATCTGGCTTCTTAGGAATGAATTATGAAAAAATCCTCAAATAGGGATCTGATAGCTTAGCTAGGAGAATCAAAGAAATTAGAGGCAGAGAAGCCCTATCAGGCCACTTAGCCTTCTTTACCCACCAGGCCTCCTTCCATCAGAGGCATACTGGGCTGGAGTGGCAGCGCTGGATCAGACTCACGAGTGGAAACCACATCCTCTTCCCTGCACTTCCCCAGCCTCCCACCACTGTGGACACTTCTCTAGATGCCTTATTTCTCCTCCCGCTTATTAAAACTACATTTTCTTCAGGACAGTGACTGTCCCTTAAAATGAGGTTACACACTGCCCAGCAAACAGGGACCACCACAGGGGATAGATCCTTACCAGACTCTGCCAACAGAGTACAAAATCCTCCTGCAGGCTCTTCCATGACTTACAAAGATCTTAGAGGGGTTCCCACAAATGTTTCTTCCCACCTTTGCCTTAAGTGGGCAAAGAAGGAGTTGATTCAACTGCCCTGTGGTGCAAATCAAGACAGTACCACTGACTGCTGACATGACCCTGGTCTGATGAGAGGATCTGACTGAGACAGTTGGTGTTGCTGGAAGGAGGAAGCTTGTATCTCATCTATTTTAATTTGTAAAGATTCACCCTGACCAAAGCAGAGTCACCCTGGCAATACTGACACACAGAAAGCAATACCAGTCTGCAAAACAGGACCCTGTGCAGAAACCAGGGGCTGCAGGAGCCTGGCCTGCTGGTGGTCTGCAATGGGCTTTTAATTTATTTAACCATTAGTAAACAGATGTAATCAACATAACCTTCCCCATCTCCTTTGGCACAACATCAGAGCCACAGGCAAGCTCCGCTGGGGACCGGCCGTCACATCAGGATGAGACGGTGAAGCCTTGAGGTTATGAGACCACTGCTGTGAGTTTTGCCCAAATCTTTACATGCCCAGTTGGTCTCAGCAAGACACCATTAACTTACAGAGGAAGAAGAAAGGAGCCCCATCTGGAGCTTAGAAAGCACAAATCTGCCATTCTCTCTTCGCAGGCTGAGGCCGTCTGAACAGAAGGTAAAGGTTGCAGGGAGATGCTTTCATAGGGAACAATGCATGGGAAACACAGAGACAATACGCTTTTCTCTTTCCACACACCCCCCCTAACTATTCCTCTGCAAGAGCAGGTACCTAAAATCAAGAGCAAAGAAAACTGCAAGCCAGGAACATCATTTCTGCTTTCAACAATTCTTCCCACGGTCTTCTCTGAGCTAATAAATATTTTGCAGTACTGCACCAGTGCAGCATTACTAAATTTTCTGATTGAGGAAAATAAAATCTACTCACACACTGATTTTATACTGCAGCAGCCAAAACCATAAAACACACATGGGCAACAGTCAGTGCAGGTAGTGAATTACATAGTCTTACTCTTAGGGGAGCTCTGGGTGCAGGATTTTAAAGGATTTTAAAGAAGTAGAGTGTCAGAAATGCTGAAATCTGAGTGTTTTCTTCCCTTACAGAAGCTGTCCAAATTGTCAGTAGAGCTGTTTATCTGCTCTCCTCTGAATAAATCAGCAAATGAAGCTATTTTTCTCTCTTTTTTTTTTTTTTCCTTTGGCCTATTTGCAAATCTCTGCATTCTGCACCTATTTTTGAAGCGTGAAAATTTGACAGCCAGTTCAGAACACAAATCGGGTGCTACAAGTCCTTTTTCTCCCAATCGGCATTTCCAAGGGATCGGTGCCCAAGATGTGTAACAGCTGCTTTTATTCCAAATAAAAAATCTACTGGCCAGAAGAAGATTCCCTGATTTCCTCAGTTGCTCTAAATCTGGGAAGCCCAGCCACTCCTTGGACTAGCTGAGGCAAACTCCCTAGGAAGTTTCTGCTGCTCTGTCCCCCTATGCTGATCAGCCAATTGATCCAGGCTGAAATCTGTCTTCCAAAAAAACCAACCCCAAAATGCAGAGCAGGAGGGCATTTTTAAGCTTCATGGTTTTTGTCAGTGAGATAACAACAGTGCCCCAGAGCTCAACGGGGCAGGCAGAGACAGGAGGGTAGACAGGGAGGAAGACAACTGCTTCCCAAGCCGATGTGGTGCTGGAGAAGAGGTTTTGTTAAACAATGATGTGTAATTGGATGGTGCTTGGTTTTCTGCAGATCTCCTCCATTATAATTCCCTCCAAATATTCCCCTTTTGGTTGCAATCTTAGGTAGCCAGGAGTTACCATATTCTGGCTTGCATCTCTCATCCCAGCCAGGAACCGGCACCAGTGACTTTAGCAGAAGGTGCAATAACACTGCTTCATGGCAAATGGTCCGTGACTACACAGCAATACCCAGACACCTGGAGGTCAGTTTAAACCCCACAGCATGAGGTTTCATATCCCTTGCAAATCACTGGGAAGCATTAACTGCGGACATCGAGGCTGGCCATGTAAATGTCCAGGTATCAGCACCAGAGATATATGAATCTCTTATTTTTAATAACCCATTGCAAGGGGGGGGAAACCTTCATACTTATTGTTAATTTTATTGAAATTCTCACATATACTTTATTGTAATTATAATTAATGTTACTTGGTTAAAACCTCACCTAATGCTCTCTAGACAGGTATTGCTGTTCTACACTTAACAGCAATGGAAAACTGAAGTGAAAGACAGCCACTAACTTGCACTCACCCAGCAAGTGCCTCAGCAGAATAACACACTGAATAGTGAGCCGTGTTACTTCTCTCTCCCATAAATAAACCCCAGGAAGTCCAACATAACAGTAAATAAGAGCTGGAATGCTACGTGCTGTGCTTCACCAGAAGAACAGAGGAATTCAGTGACGAGACAGAAAAAAAAATAATACCACAAGTCCGGTAGCACATCCAGGAGGGGAAAGGGACCAAAGGGGAAGGGATAATCAGATGGAAGAAAAATCTGAAAGCAAACGCTTTTTAATTATCATCATTTCAAGGGAGCACAAAATGACTCCACATGGTCCCTCATGGTTGTAGAGAAAGACCCAGGTCAGGGCAGAGGGCAAATCCAGGGTCAGATTCTTATTGAAAGTGAAAATTGTTCTTATTGTGCTTAACACCAGCTTTAGGAATATTAAAGAACAATTTGAGTTTTGTCAGTTAATACACTGTGGCCTGTGGTTAATGTGGCACTAAGAGAGATATTTTTTTAAAAGGCTATTAATCTAGCAAGATTTTAAAGAGCTCAGCAAATATAATGTGACTCTAACATACTCCATCAAGAAATTACCACCAGCCTCGCTCACTGGTGCAAACATAATGGTTCTGATCGACAGGTCGTGTTCACCGACCGCAGAGAGGTTACAAAGACTTGAGGCAGATCAGCTACCAGTCTCCTTTTTATTTTAAGGCACTCAAGAGTTTTTTTCACTTTCACACCACTGGAATATGCCCAAGGGATCTTTGAAAGCCTCCAGCCTCCAACCTCGCTTGTGTCTGCACTCATCATCCTAACCATTTTTCTGACAATAGCAGATGGCCTTATCGAAGATGCTATTTCTCCTTAGAAAGGCTGCCCCCTTGTTCAGGACAGTAATTTTCCCACTAAATATAGTCCTGTCACATGTTGCTAAAAAATGCCATTAGATGATGGTGGAAATGTCTAGCCCAGTGGAAAGTGTCCCTTCCCTTCCCGTGGCAGGGGGATTGGGACTAGAGGATCATTAAGGTCCCTTCCAATTCTAACATGATTCTAAGTTTCTCTGGGTGGGTGAGGTCATGAACAAACTCCTGACCTCACAATCGTGTTTTGGTGGAAGTTTTGGTTTGAGATTCCTGGACACAAACCACATTGGTTTAGTCTATGGAAGCATACCACAAAGCTTTTCTTCTCTGTGAAAAAATCCAACAGTAACCCAACATAACTGTGAAGGGAACCCCTCTGAAACAGGGCCAGATTGTCTAAAGGGTGCATTAACAGAGTGTTTGGCTTGAAATTTTACCAAACTGTCAGTTCTCAGGATAGAGGTACTATCAGAGGCTGATCTCAAGAAGGAAATCCTCCTGGGATTGTTGTGAAACCAAGCCCACCAGTGATTCAGTTTGTGAAAACATGAAAACCAGACCACGGGGAAACATGAAGGGTTGCAGTGAATCTCACCCTGCCCAATGCGCTGGAGACTCATGTCCTGTGGTGGGAAAGGTGTCCATGACTCAGCTACTCCAGTGCAAAGTCCCACCTTCTGCCTTAAACACTTGTGATGGGAGAGAAGAGGAGCTGCCAGAGGGCTAAGAGGAAAGGGGATTTGTTTGCAGAGATTTAATTTTGAGATTTCCTCCAATGACACATTCCTGGCTTGTCTCTGACTCTGTGGAAGCATCTCACACTCCCAAGATGGGAAGGTTCCCCCGAGTCTTTTAAAAGCCACTGGAAAAGTCTTTCAAAATGACAACCATTTTATGCCATGAAGCAAGAAACAAGGAAAAGCCTGGAAGAAGCAGCTCCAGCCCCTCTGCCCACTTATTTTGTGCTCCATTGAGCACATATTTGTGCTCCATTTCTTTTCTTTCTGAAGTTTAATTTTTGCTCTCTTTCCAGTAGCACCCAAACTGTACATATGAACTCCACTGGCCCCATCCTCAGCTGGGGAACAGGCTGAAATTAGATGGTTGGTGTTACTGGGAACATCGATCCCTTTTTATTTCCCATCTGGCTTTACTGCCAGATTTTTATTGCCACTGCTTTTTGCTGGGGACACACGTCTCCTTATGGCACATCCGAATGGCCTTAGAAATAAAGGAATGAGACCTTTCAGCCAGCAAAAACCTGTAAATAAACAGTTTGGGCTGGCAATCAATGGGCAATCTCTCTAAGCCTTGGGATTGTTCAGTTAGATTAAGCCTTTCTAATGAATTCCTCATTGAGCCACTGAACAGAAATGAAGCCTTGTTAGCTCATTATCTTTCTAATTAACCCATTCTAAACCTGCTCCTTCCTCACCAGGAGGTAGCTGTGCTGTTTGGGTTTCACACTGAGGTTTATCAATGACCCCCTGAGAGCCTTTTGTATCAGTAACTGAGATTTATTTGAAATGACTGAGGAAGGCAGCTTCCAGTTTATTCCCTGTGCCAGATGAAGGTCCGAATACTATGTTATCCTCGGGCTACAATTTCCCAAGGACAAGCCATGTGTTGTGAGCATCTCCAAGCCCTATTCTGCAGTGATGAATGCTCCCCCCCAACCCACCCTTGTTTGCATGCAGATCGCGGGGCTCATTAAGCTGACGAAGGGGCCTGCCCTCCCTAATGGGGGCAGGGGGCTGCATTGTGTCTGCCTGCAGACAGCAAGAGTATTTCACTACTGGCATTGGTTGCTTTCAGCTGTTTTTGCGTTTATAAGCAGGGTCCATTTCCAGACTAACACAGCAACGTACCTAATAGATGGAGAGCCCTCTTCCCAAAGGATGACCTCAGCAACCCCATAAATTGGGCCGTTTTGAAGGAGACAGGCCATATGCTAATATCCGGTGGAGACCAGTCCAGTGTCGGGAATAGGATGGACCCATCTGCCTGATCAGTTCAAGCTTGGTGTCCTCACAGCTCACTTCACAGCAATCTTTGCTTCTTGGCTTCTCTCTGGAAAATGCCAACATGGAGCAGCTCATGTGTTGGCGTGCTCAGAGGCCCCAGCATCAAGCCTATCCATGCCCTTGGACACAGACTCATATCCCACTGCTCTCAATGCTGTCACAGGTGTTCTGTTGCCTTCTGTCACTTCTCTCCCTAAGTAGCTGGTGGGGGCTTCTCCCCTTTCTCCCTTTCATTCAACAGCACCTCTTGCTTTTGAGCTCTCCCTTCTGGGTTCAGGACCTGACTGGCAAGCTTTTCTGCTGGATGCCTGAGCTGAAAGCCCCCATTTTTATCCCAGACCAAGTGACACAGCACCCAAGGCGGCTCACATCTCCCATTAGCATCCCTTGAAGGAGCAAGAGACACAGAAGGATGCATTCTCTCTCTCAATCCCTTTCTGTATCTCCACAACACTTACAGGACTTGCTCAGGATAATCCTGAGCGTGGTCCAGGCACATCCCACTGCATTCAGCCTTCAGTCCAGCTTGGGAGGGAGTCTAAGCTAATGTCTAAGCCATGAGCTTCCCTGAGCATCACCAGCCTGCAGCTCAGGGACCATCATTGCCTCTCCTTCCTACCACACCACCACTTTTGTCACCCTTACCTGGATCATCTGCCAAATGGCACTGGCTAACCAGCCACAAGCACTGAAATATGGATTTCAGTCCTAGGTCAAAGCCTGGCACAGTTTGAAGTGCCCAGTGCAGGTTTTGTCAGTAGAACAATTCCAGTCCACAAACTGCCCTTGGGGTGGCATTGGAAAGCTTTTTGAAGCAAATAAAAATTTAAATTCTTCAGATTTCCATTTCTTTTGTTATTTTCAATTCTGGTTTCTCCCATTACCTTCTTCCTCCAACCTCTACCCAGCCTGGGGGGAGCTGTGACCCCAGTCCACCCTGAGAGGTTCATTCAGATCCTGCCTCCATGAGCAACATTTTAATAACCCAACCAGCCAGGGATCTCTAAATCTCTCGGAGGAAAGGAGGCAGTGAGGATATAAACAAAAATATGCTTTGCCTAATTGTTTCTTACGTCGTCACGAGCAATTGAAAACGGCTCCTAGGGCGATATCCATTACATTTTGTAACAAAGGACTCTAAATGAAGGAAGCCCAGGCGGAACAGCAGAGTCAGAGCTAGAGACAAGCCTGGCATATAAATCTGTGCCAATCTGCCCCCTCCGCCACCCCAAATGCTCCCACAAGATCTGGAAACTGGCACAGCAAGAAAGAAATTCCAGCACGTGCCACGCTGGGATCTCTGTTCCTCTGGATACCCGGCAGCTGGAGAAGCCCCCTTCCCTCGGGGAAGACAGCACAGCCACCCGCCCACCCCATTCAGCCCATCACACAGCAGCATCCATGTCCCACAGCTTCCTAATGGGCTTTTGCCAGGGCCCCCATCCATCAGTAGGGCTGCAGGCTGGTTCTCAAGGCAAGAGCTGGTGTAGAGGGCTGTGTGTTGGCAGGGCGATGACTGAAGAGGGCAATGATAAGCACCTCTCTGTCTGGCTATTCTAAAAAATGGTAATTTACCCTGCATGGTGTGCCAGATCACTGCCTGGGTCTCTGAATTTATTTCATTCTGTATTTAGTATAAAATTCACTTTCTATATATTAGTCCATCCTGCCATCAGCATCACTCCATAGAGGGCTGAAGTGAGAATCTATCTACAGTCCTGGCATATTCTATCCTATGTATTGGGTAAAGCAGCAACTGGACTTTAAGAAATTTATTAGTATTGAAACAGAAAAGTAAAAACTGCAGCTACGAGCTCTTCTGCTGAACAACTTTGTGAAGTAACTCCAAGGTGAGAGAAGACAACACAGTGATGGTAGGTGGGCAGAAAAAGAATATCAAGCATGATTTCTGACTGAGATTTTTTTTTTTCAAGGAATTTCTGAGTTTTATGCTGATTTTTCCCTTTTTTCCTCTTTCTTCAAGTAGTCTAACTTTTTGGTTTGAAGACAATATCCCTGAACTGTTGACCAGTGGATTGGCTCCTGCATGCAGCAGTCTTGACATTTCAGAGGCTGCTTCTAGAGGCTGCTGCCCAGTTCCAGACAGAGGCAGGCTGTTGCAAAGCAAAGTGATTTTCATGCTTTTGTGTGCCCTCTCCACCACAGGATCTCAACAACTTTTTTCTTAGGAGGACTCTGCTTTGACTAAAAATCTCTATTGTGAGCTCTCACGATTTGAATCCCGGGCTCTCATGTCTTCAAACCTCAGCTCCTATGAGCCAGGCTGTTGAGTTTGCTTGGTGTCTACCCCTCTCTTTCTCTTTCTCCAACCCCTTCCTCTTTGTTTTACCTATGGTTGTCAAAAAGCCTCGCAAACATGGCATGCACGCAGGGCAGAGCCTCAGAAGTTAGACAACTTCTGAGAAAAGCAAACCTTACTGCACAATATTTCCATAATCTCAAGATTCATTTCATGACAACTCCATGTCACCACCAGCAGCTCTCTTATAAAGTGTTAATATTAGAAGCGGATACAGATGTCAAAGTATAAAACTGCTCTTTGTGCATAGAAAAACCCCATCAAAACCTTCTAGATCCCCCTTAATATTTTCACTCCCAAACATTTAAAGTCCCAGCAATGCCTTGAGAGTGATTTGCTGACATCCTTTCATCCTTTAAACATGGGCTTAGGAGAACAAGGAGATGATACTCAATATCCAAACCAGGAGAAGCTTAGCTCCCCATGGGCTACTCCAGATGCTTTTCCACCATCCCCTGTGGGTACTCCAGGCTGGGTAGAAACAGTATTAAGGCACATTTTTTGATCTCCATCTATTTTTTGGAGATGTGCCGGTTCACCCTCTTGCAAAGGAAAGTGCCCAGGACATCTAGGCTCCACATGTAATTGAGAAAATATGTATAATTATTTCCGTGCAAGAAATGAAGCAAAAATTACAATAATGCAGCAGCATATCCAAATGCTGAGCCAGCCCAAGGAAATCAGCACCGTGCTCACTCTGATGGCACTTACCTCCCTTCTCCTCTTCCCCCACTCCCTCCTATACCTGCAGCTCCTCACGTCCAGCCCCTCCAGACACGTCCAGAGGGATCTTTAAAACTCTATAAAAAACATAAGAAGCTGTTTTCGACTATTAAGAGAGACTGTTGATAACACAGTTTCAATAAAAAAAGGTCTGTATATGTGCTTTCTACAGCTTCCCCTGGAAAATAATTCATTTCTCCCTGCATTATATTTCATGGTAACCTAGAGACTCAATATGTTCTGGATTACTGCATCCATTTCTGTTTCTGCTCTAATGGCCCACCAGAGTATGAACCTTCCAACCAGAGTCCCCTAAATCTGGTGACTGGGGAGCTAGTTGTACTTTCTTGTTTTCCACTTGATAACTAGCCCCTTCCAGCATTGCTTTTATGGCAGTAATCTTCCTAGGCTGGTTGCAGATTGCTTGTCCTCGCTTGTTTTGTGTTTTGGGGGTTTTGGGGGGTTGGGTTTTTTTATTTTCTTTTTTTTTTTTTTGCTTGCTTTTGTGTTTTTTTTTTTTCTCTTGTCCTCCAGCCACTGGAGCCAATGGTCACTGAGGACTATCCATCATGTTGTTTTTTATGTCAAGCTGGAGTTTCCTGGGTCTGTTTACTCCTTTTCCCTCCGTGCCATCCAAATGCCACCAGAGTCATTGTGTCAATGAACTGCTCCTTCCATTTAGGGAGAAGGAATCTGAGGTTGCCAACACCTGTCAATAGGCTACAGACATCCTGGGTTTAATTTTACAGCTTCATATTACAAATCATGGGGCAAACAGAGGAGGCTAAGCAAACACCTCTCTCCTCTTACCTGCTTTGGAAAGCAAAGGCCATTAGAAATAGCAGGAAAGGTATGGAGGAAATATATCAGACCAAGTCCCAGCTACCCATCGGTACAGTTTTGCTCAGTATAAGGAGCCCAGCCCAGCCCCAGCTGTGCTGTGGTGTCTGGCTGTTGTTCCTGGGACAGCCTCCATCCTGCCCCATTTGCATTTGCATCTGAGATCCAGGCATGTATATAACCACTGAGTTCTTTTGCTTCGTTGCGCTGAAAAAGAGGTCAGGTGGAAAATGTCGGTGCTGTGGAGGGAGTAAATGAGAGACCAGGAAACCAGCCTGAATGAAAAGTAAGGGCTAAACCTTTGTTTATCCCTTCAAGCTCAAATTGGAATACATACTTACATATAAATATTATAGGTAAAATACTTTGTCCCCAAATACAGGATAAAGTAATATCTAGAATTTTCAGATAATCAACCCAAAAGGATGGAGCTGACAATTTTTTTCCTGAAGGCCATTTCTAGGAGAATGAGAACTATTCCTTGTACTGATCTTTTTAACCCAGGGGTCTCACGACACCACACACACACTGTATTTAGAATCATAGAATCGTTCAGGTTGGAAGAGACCCTTGGGAATCATCGAGTCCAACTATCTGCCCTACTCTACATGTTCTTCCCTACACCATATTTGCTTCACCTTTGCTTCCCTTCAGATCTGCAACAGCTTTATTCAGGCTGTTCTAAGGCTTGACTTCTCCAGTCTCATGGTGTTGATGCTTTTCCTCTTCAGGACACTTGCACTGGAAGTGTTTTCTCTATCCGGCTGCCGTTTAACTGTGCTTCTGAGATAGTGACAGGGAATCAGCTGAACTCTTCACAGCCTTGCTCTTCTGTGTGCAGATTTGCCTTCAGGTCCTGCCGAGTTAAAGATGTGACAAAGGCCATTGTGCAGCTCTTCCCAAGGCCAATTCCTAGACTTAGGCTGATCTTAGCATCCGTACCATGTTTACAACTTCCATTTTCTAGAACAGGTTGAGTTCATTGGCATTAAAAACTCTCTATAGTGCATCAGTCTTAATCCAATTTTAAAAAGCAAGTCCAGCAACTGTGTTAAAGGGATTAACTCTTATTAAATATAGTGTATTTGAGTAAGCCCTAAGGGAAGGGCTCCAGTTGTTCCTGTTTGCATGGATGGAGGCAGCCATACCAAGTTACATCCTAGGGACCTGGCAGTAAGCTCACACTATAAATTACATCATGTTACAGGAAAATAGTTCTTAAAGTATGGAGGTAATTGGAAAACAGTGTCCTCGCCAGGCTTTATAAATATTAAGAAGCAAGCTCTTGTAAATCCACGTGGGAGGGAAAATGCAGGTGAGAAGTTAACGTGTCATGGCAGAGAAGCTGCTATCCAGGTCTCACAGCAGAATGTGGACAGAAGATGTAACATTAGACTGTTGAAAGCAAACTTTGGATGTAGCAACATAGCAACTCAAAAAAAAAAGGAAGTGTTATCCAAAGCCAAAGGACTCCAGCCCTCAGAGGAAAACAGCAAGATTTCTCTCCTATCTCCCCATAAGCTCCAGGGAACTGAAGCAAATAGACATGGGAGGCAGAGCCAAAAACAGCTGTTCCCAGGTCTTGGTGACTCCTTACAGCCATGGGGGCATAAACCTTCCAATGAGGAGCTTCCCCCAAACTGCCTGACCTTGCCCCACCTGCCTGCAGGTGCTTTTAAGGACTCAGATGGGGACCAGTTTGCCCAGTCAGTTTTCAGTTCACAACCTGGTGCTGAAGAAGCATTAATACCTTGGAAAGCCTTGTCCCATCGCTCCTACAGACCAGACTGGCACTATCCTAGTACGTCCAAGTCTAGGGATGGGAAATAAATTATGTTGATTCAAAGGCAACCTAACACTGACTAAAAAAAGTTGACTTGGCAAGCTTGAATGTGTGAAAGCCCCTCTTATCTACCCCACGTGGTGTAAGTAGTACACAGGAATGATGTGTAGCACCTCTAAAACAATGGTGAATTTGAGCCCAACTCACAAATCCCTGATTATTCATTCCTAATGGTAGCAACAGAAGGTATACGGATTTGTAAATATTTTAACCAAGCTAACAACTGCTGCCAGGGAGTTTCCAAAATCAAGGCTTTGGAGAATGACCTTAATTCTGACTCAAAAAAAAGATCTCAGATTAAAGAGGAACTTGTCACCAGCTATTCCCTGTAATTAGTTTAATATGATCAGCTCTCCATGATAACGAAAGACATCATCAGAGCTGCCCAGAAAGAAACTTCCAGTGGGAAATAAATACTGACAGATTTCAACCAGATGGCTTTACCAGACTGCAACTTTGCAAGTGATTTTGAAGCTCAAACATTAGTGCTTATTACTTAGGATCAGCCAATAGCCAAGAGAGATCTGCAAATGCTTCCAGCTGGGGTTTAAAGGCAACTAAAACATATGGATAAAAACTTTGATTAAGGAGTAGAAGATCATTTTTGAAAATTACTTTCACTGCACACCCAAAGCCTTGTGTGCACACCCTTCTCATCTTAGAACAGGAGCTTCACCTCTATGGATGGGCCATTAACTGAGCATCCCAGTCAGCTGCCAAAACCAGCAAGGGTGAGACAGCACCCAGAAGCTGCAAGTCTGGCATCAAGAAACACAAGGATGTCACTTCTAAGCATCTTTCCCAGACTGCTTGCTGTTGCCTTCAACCCCAAGGAGGACACAAGGAAGCGGTAGACAGAGGAGTGGACATCTCTGAGGTCTTCTTAGGAGAAGAGTGCAGGGAGAACCACACAGTGATGTGGTTCCAAATCGCCACAGCGATGTCCTTTGCCTTTGTCCCAATAAGGCTGGACATCCATGAGGACAATTTTGTATCACCCTAGGGTTGCCATCAGAAACAGCCTGGAGGTTTGCTATCAGCACTAGAAGAAAGGAATATAAGTCTCTGACTCCAAAATCTGGGTATGAGATCAGTCACATTTGTCAGACACAGCTGTTGGGGGCTTAGTGAGGTTGACCCAAGTTTTAGGGCAGGACACAAGTCCACCTGGACCAGTGGAGAGCTGGAGGCCCCAAAAGGGAGGAGATCCCTCTCCCCTAGCTCAACCTCAATTTAATACAAACTTCTAATATTTAAGACCATAAGATGTCACAGGCCCCCTGGGACTGGCACCAGTGACACTGGTTGCTGGCCAGGGGAAGTCCAGCCACTTTACTTCCATGAGAATCTTTGGATATGCACGCTGTTGGTGATCAGAGTGAGGTTTTCAGGCATGGGAAGCCTGTACAACCCATACAAATAAAAAGGCCAAAGGCATCCACCACTGTCCCCTACAAACACACCACAGGCCAGGTGAAGGAGCTCTCCTAGTGAGAGAAACACCTTACCAGATCTTCTGGTGAGAGAAACACCAGCTAGCGCCAAGCCTGCATCCTCCCTTCCTAACCACCTTGTGGAGAGTGAGTCCCAAGCCACCAGGCACATGTGCCACCAGCACCTGCAGTGCTGGAGCAGCAAGATGGATGCAGGGAGGAGGAGGGACACCACAACAAACTATTTTTCCCTGCCCGAGTTCAAAGATACATTTCAGCTGTCTACTTACTGCTCCAGTCGGGTGAAAGCTCCCGGTGTCTGAAGGGGCTTTCTTGCTTCTCTTGGCATTATGGCCAAAATATCATTAAGACTCCTGTAGCTGGAACTGAGCTGTCAGTAAGAGAGAGAACTTGACTGAAGGCATTTTTGCAACCAAGGGATTTTAATTTTTCCCTCTTCTTCTGCCTTATCCAAGAGAAAGAAGTATAACAAAAAACCAAGGCAGGGATTTTTCAGCTAAATTTATTTCTTCCAGCATTTGCTGCAATGGGGACATGTTTGGGTTTGCTGCTTGCTTGCTTTTTGCGGGGTTTTTTATGAGCTATTCACATCAAGTGTGAAGAAAAGCAACAGAGAGTGGAAAAGGCTGAAGAAGAGAGCTGGATGCTCTGCGCTCCAGATTCATAACCTGGGGCTGAAATTCTGCTCCCCATCTCTTTCATAGGGTAAAAAATGGAAGCGATATCGCAGTAGTAGTGATACAGTGAACTCCATAGATTTTGGCTGGGCTCATATAGACAAGAAAGGATTAGATTTTACAATCTTACAAAATATCTCATTGTGCTGAATAATTGCATTAAGTCTCTGAATGTTCCCACCAGGTTGTTCAATGCCTTTGACTATAGCTTGGACTTTTAAGTCAAGGTATAAGAAAGAAAAATAAAGGAAAATATCACACATTTCCTTTCGGGTTTTCAGACTTCTAAAATTATGCATAGGTCCCTTTCTGCATCTTGATTAAAAGCCAAAGAGGAGAGGGTAGCATCATCATATGACTCCTAGACCTGGAGATTTAAGGATGGAGGACAAATGGGATTGCCAGCCAGGCTGTAGGGGTTTGCAATTTGTTTTTCAGCAAATAGATTGATTACCAGCAATGAGCTGAAATCAGGTATTCCCACATCCTACGACTTCTCCCTGAGCAGGGAAAAAATATGGCTTCAAATCTAAATCTAGAAACAAAAGTCCCCCGCTCTCAGTCACTACACAACTTTTGAAAACAAAGAAGATGCCCTTAGTCCACTGAAAGCTTTTTGAGACAAGTTTACCCGAAGAAATGTCTTTTTTTTTTTTTTTTAATACAGATCAAACCCCTAAGACAGAGCCTCAGTGCAAATTCCCTGATGCTTGTTTGACTTCATTAGCACAAAAGCAAATGAAGGCGCTTTCCCCATTGTCCTGCTCCAGTGGAAGAGCACTGAAAGGCAAAGTATCAGTGACCTGTGGCAACTCTCACAGGCTGCTCCAGCAGAGGGACAGAAAACATCCCATTACCTCCACGACTCTCAGCCAAGCTCTTTTGAGCCACTTTTACCTGCTAACCTCCCATGGCTGTTTTGGGAAAAGCGGTGCCCCCAGCCTTAGGTCTGTGTCCCCCAGGGCATGTAACAATCACAGCTTTCCCAAAGGCCAATGGGGGAAAGATGCCAATTGGAAAAAAAATCCAGTTGTTGCCTTTCAGAATCTTTGTCCCATCTGACACTTGATCTCCTGGACATGATGATGGGTTGCAAGCCCCAACCCAGTGGCTCATCCCTGTCCTGAAGCATGAGCTGTTGAGAGCAGGCCCTTTAAGAGGGGTTGCTGGGAGAGCACAGATGCAAATGAGTGGAAGTAAGTATAGTGAAAGTGAAACTGGGTGTAGGAAGCAGCAAATGAGACAAGGGTTGTAGCCAATGATGGGGAAACTTTAGGCGAGTGGAAAGTGCGTGAAAAGCTCGTGGACAATATCCCTCTCCCTATCCGAAATGTAGTGCTTAGCGAATGAGGACCTGTGACTTTGATTCAAACGTGGTTCTGCCTTCTGACTGGATTGTACTGCTTTCTGGTTGGAGAGCTTTCTGAATAAAGCTGAAGCTGATCTACCAATCATCTGGATTGCGTCTGGCTTCACTGCTCCTGGCCGCGGCAATGAGCCACAGACAGAGCTGGGTGTGTTTGCTCTGGGGATGGTCTGGGGTTCAAAATGTTAGTCTCTCATGTATCACCCTTCTTCTCCACTGGGGTTTCCCTATTCCACATCTGGTACTGAATAGACAATAAAATCAGCAGGTGACACAAGATGCTCTAGAATCAACTTGTTTCTGAGCACTCAGATGCCATGCTGGCCAAACCAAAAGCTGTTCCTGAAAAATCCTAGGCCTGTGCCAGAACAATTCTGCAGGGTCATTGTAAATTGGTGGGAAAACCATCGCTGCATGGGTCTGCAAAGGAAAAAACAGGTCCACTAAAGGCTTCTTCCACAAGCAAAGATGGGGGCTCCACTCATCACCTGCCATCTCTGCTACCTTCCCTTCCCCTCCACAATGGCACAGCCGCTCTGAAGGGCATCATGAAAAGATCCCACCTCAAAGTGNAAAGAAAAGAAAAGAAAAGAAAAGAAAAGAAAAGAAAAGAAAAGAAAAGAAAAGAAAAGAAAAGAAAAGAAAAGAAAAGAAAAGAAAAGAAAAGAAAAGAAAAGAAAAGAAAAGGAGACCTTAGCTGTGGAGGGAAAGACAGCTACTATTTGCTATTCAAATCAGGAGTCACTTCTGGGCACAGGTCAATGAGAAAGGGAAACTTTAAGGCTGAAAGGATATAGACTTTGGAGATTTTCATCCAGAATTGGTGTTTACCAGCTTCATGCACCCTCCATGTGCAAACACACCCAGCAACACCGGGCAGACTTCAAAAGGGCCCTTTCAGTATGGCTGAGCAGAAGGAAGCTGTGGGCCTTGAGAGAGCTTAACCAAAGATTATATACATCTCTCTGGCTGAGGACAAAGCTCCCGTCCCCAGGAAGCCGGGGACCATGGGCAGACATGCTCCTTCTCACAGATGCACAGTGGATCAGGTGTGCTCTGTGGAGTGCAATGCCAGCAGAGGATACCACCAGGTAGAGCACCTTGGAAGTCATCTGTGGGTTTTCTTAAAGGTGAAATGGGGTCTATGGCTGTTGGTGCAGGCTGGGATGAGGAGCAGCAACAAGGAGAGGTTTGGGGCATCCCTTATGAGCTGGGTCCACGGGGGATGCTCTGAATGCCTCAGGCAGAGCTGTTCCCCATCTGACTGTGATCAGGCAACACGTGGCAAAAACATGTTGCATTTGACAACCTTTCATAATGGTAAAATATCCAAGGATTCTGCCCAGACTCTCTCAGCGTGCTGAACATCAAAAGTGCTTCATTTCAGCAAGTTTCCACGTCAGGGGGGAGATTTCTCACTTTATTTAGCTTCTGCTTTTATGCTATGTCAAGATATTCCCGCAGCTTCAGTTTTATTTAATACCATGTTCGTGCCATATTCAGTATTTACTCATGTCCTTTGACGTCACAATGCCAAAATTATCCACAGATAATTTTGACTTCCCAGTGAGATTTGCACCAAACCACATTTCAAAGTGCTGGAATTCCCCTGGGGACAGAAATATTGTTTTGGTAGTTTTGCTGCTGCCCAGCCAACTTGAAGGAAGGATCTGCAATGAGAAAAGGTCCCATCCTTGCTCTGGAGCAGGGTCATAGCATGGGAGTGGATGGATGGGTAACCCTGTCCATCTCTTCCTCCTTGCCCAGGTGCACTGAGGGGGTAAAGCCATGGTAACATGCCCCTCCTTGCATCAGCAAGGTGTTCAGACTGCACAGGACACAGGGAAAAATGTGGGTCCAGATTTCCCCTGCTCCTCCAGAGCAAAGCACAAGTAAGGATGAAAACCTGATGCTGTTACAAACTTACTCTTTATCCTCCTCATCCTCCAGGCAGGTTGATAGATGCCAGACTAGACACAGAAACCCCAAAATCCCCAGCCTGCCAAGTGTAGAGATATAAACTAGAATAAGAGGTTGATGGGTTTACTGGGTTTCCCACAGCATCCAGGGAAAGGTAGCAGAAAAGGACCTGGGGGTGCTGGTCGACGGGCAGCTGAACATGAGCCAGCAGTGTGCCCAGGTGGCCAAAAAGGCCAATGGCATCCTGGCTTGCATAAAGAATAGTGTGACCAGCAGAAGTAGGGAGGTGATTGTCCCCCTGTACTCAGCACTGGTGAGGCTGCACCTTGAGTATTGTGTCCAGTTCTGGGCACCTCAGCACAAGAGAGATATTGAGGTGCTGGAGCGAGTACAGAGGAGGGCAACGAAGCTGGTGAAAGGCTCAAGAATAAGGCTTATGAGGATCAATTGAGGGAGTTGGGATTGTTTAGTTTGAGGAAGAGGAGGCTGAGGGGAGACTCCACCACCTCCCTGGGCAGCTGATTCCACTGGCTGACTACTCTTTCTGTGAAAATTTTTTTCCTAATGTCAAGCCTAACAGGGTAGGGTTAGGCTGGACATTAGGAAAAAGTTTTTCACAGAAAGAGTGGTCAGTCAGTGGAATCAGCTGCCCAGGGAGGTGGTGGAGTCACCCTCCCTGACTGTGTTTAAGAGTAGATTGGATGTGGTGTTGAGGGATATGGTGTAGGGGAGAACTTGTAGAGTAGGGCTGATGGTTGGACTTGATGATCCCAAGGGTCTCTTCCAACCTATATGATTCTATGAGATGGGTGCTGGCTCACTGCTGAGACCCAAACCAGTGGGAACCACCGTGGTTCCCCATGACTCCCCCAAACGGGGTGTTTTCCCACATCTGAAGCCAAGCAGCGCTAAGCCACACACACTGAAGTCCCCAAGCCAAGCTGTAATGCTTCTCCTCCCTTCTTCAATTTTAAAAAGGAAGAAAAAGTCAAGATTTGTTTCAGGTTTTGAGGGAAAGCTTGGCCTGACTGTTTAAAAGCTCAATTACTCCTTGCTACCATACTTACACACACCCATCCTTAAATTAATAAAGAACTATCTTTAACACAGTCAAAGTGGCTTCAGATGTGAGTCACTTCAACAGCCCATTATCAGCATCATGTTTGTTTTTCCATATTGACTGTGTGTGTAATATAATCCTTGTTTATGATAATTGATTTTCCTTGGACTGCCTTCCTGGGAATAATATGCACACTTTTAAACTCTCTTTTTAAAGATCAAATGGCATTTAGGCCTGGTGATTTGAATCTGAGTTGGTCAGAGCATTTAATACAATAAGAGTGAGCTTAAAGGAAAGCAGTTAAACCCTGGATATTTTTCTTATTGCATAGCCTGAAAACCCTTGAATTGAGAGGGAAGTTTGCATCTATTTTCTTGTCGTCTATTTTAAAAGCTGTCAGAGTTGGTTAGTCTCTCTTAAAATTAGTCCTTTGGATCATCTTCTTACTAAAAACAAAATCTGAGCTTTTTTTTTTTTTAAAGCGATAGCGGATTAGGGCAAGAAGCTTTGTTTAGCTAAAGCGAGGGATTAGAGGAGATTTGCCCCCATAAAGTTGTGGTTTGATGGTGCTTTTATCCCTGGATGTTGCTAAAGCTGTGTTGCTTCAGGATTAGGAGCATACAAAGAGTCTCCTTGTGCTGTTTCACAGCCAAGAGAAAGACAAGGGGGAGAGGGAGAGACAGGGGAACACATGCAACAGAATTGGGAATTCCTTGGTCACACAAATCTAAAGTTTAAACCCCCTGACACAAACTTTGCTGGACATGTTGTGAATGCTTGATGGCCAGACCTCTAGTGGGAACGGTGGATGGTGGAGCAGAGGGGGTGAGACCGCCTGAACCACCACCTCCCAGCCTGCCACCAGTGACTTTCCTCCAAGATGAATGAAATTTAGTTGGGGTGACCAAAAGAAAGGTGTAGAGAAGGCAAGACACTTCAGTGTGGCTTGGGCAGGATTTCTCCAGGGAGAAACTTGGGCCATCATCAGCAAACTCTGATGAGAAGAAGCCGCAGTGTTTCTCCAGACGTTCAAACCCTGGCCAGCCATGTAAGGGGCTGGCAGTCCTCAGCCAGCCTTTGGGAAATGCTTAAGTCTTGGCATGTGCCAATGATGTCCCCACTGGCCAGAGCCAGGTCCTGGGCCAGCTCTGCCATGAGTCTGAGATATCTTTAAATATCGTTTAAAAAAACTTAAAACAGTTTTAAATAAAATAGAAAAAAATCAAGACCGGGCACCAGGTGGTGATGGCCCATCATTTCCCTGCCTGCAGACTTTCCAAGAATTAGAAGAGAGCCTGGAGTTTTTGGAAGGAAGTGTAGAACCTCCAAAAACCTGAGATTTTATTCGTGTGAGAGATTTACCCCTACCCAAATCAAAACACAGAGGGGTTTTGCATGTGCCAACCCCTCCTGTGTGACAAGATTGTTTGGAAAGCAGGAGTGAGTGGCAGGAAAAAAACCAAACCCCAACTCAAATCCAACATAACTCCTGTCAGGCAACTTCTTTCCATCCCATGGCAATTTACATACACCCCTGTGCTTTTTATTTATTTTGAGGGACACAGGGTTGTGCCTTGATACCCACAGTCCTTGTAGCAAAGCTGTGAGAATACACGTGAGACACCATGTCAGGCTGTGGGGCCTGGGGTCTACTCACCCTGCAAACCCCAGTGTGTGTCAACCTGCAGAACTGTGCCAAAAAGAAAGAAGCATCATCTCTGCTTACATGGAGCAGAGGAAACAGGCTCTTCTCTTCAAGATAGGAAACTGGATTTCATCCAAAATGGTAATATCTGTAAAAAAGAATCCTGGAACCCCTCTTGTGCCTAGCAGAAAATTGGGTCAGTTTTTTCTGGAGAATTGGTTGAGTGTGTGACTTTATCAAAAGGCATTCCAGATAATAAATACTATTGTCTGGAGGGTGTAGGTTATACACATGCACTTGTGTATGTATTTAAGCTCTGATAACACCCCACTTGGAATACTGCATCCAGCTCTGGAGCTTTCAGCACAGGAAAGACATAGACCTGTTGGAGCAGGTCTGGATAAGGGCCACAAAAATGGTCAGAGGGACAGAATGTCTCTCCTATGAAGACAGGCTGAAAGAGTTGGGGCTATTTAACCCGGAGAAGAGAAAGCTCCAGAGAGACCTTATTGTGGCCTTTCAGTACTTAAAGGGGGCTTATAGAATGATGGGACAGACTTTTTAGTAAGGTCTTTTGTGCTAAGACAAGAGGTAATGGTTTTAAACTAAGAGAGGGAAGGTTTAGACTAGATAAAAGGAAGAAATTTTTTACACTGAGGGGGGTGAGACACTGGAACAAGTTTCTCAGAGAAGCTGTGGATGCCTCGTCCCTGGAAGAACTCAAGGCAGGTTTGGAAGAGGCTCTGAGCAGCCTGATGTAGTTCAAGTTGTCCCTGCTCATGGCAGGGGAGGTTGGACTAGATGACCTTTAAAGGTCTTTTCCAACCCAAACTAATCTATGATTCTGCAATTCTATGAAATATGTGCATATGTGAGTCTCCAAGCGAACACTTTTGCTCGCTTAACTTGATACCTAATAGAGGGCTGGGAAGTTTGATTAAAACCAAAGGATTCGGAGCCCATGCAGGGAAAACACCCATGATAACACTTTAACAAAATTATCTTTGTTTAAACCATTACAACTAACTAATGGATACAGTTAACATGAAAACAAACAAGCAAACAACCTCAAGGAACAATATGAGGGTCGTTTTATACGAATAAAGCAAGATTTCTCCAAGCCAAGGGAGATGCACCATGGGCTCTCGTTATCCAAGCTCCATCTGACTGGTCACCACTGCTGAGAGGAGGTCTGTCACCCACTGATTGCTCCAGCCACACTCAGCCCTGCCATGAGCTTGTCCCCCCTACACAGGCATGTTTTCATCTTCTTAACTCCTCGAATGGTCCTCTCACCACTTCATCGCTCAGGCTTGGAATCAGAAATAGCAACAGCAGCTTGAGTCACGTGAGA
The DNA here is from genome assembly GCA_013400555.1 of Jacana jacana. Taxonomy (NCBI): domain Eukaryota; kingdom Metazoa; phylum Chordata; class Aves; order Charadriiformes; family Jacanidae; genus Jacana; species Jacana jacana. The sequence continues at coordinate 412,531 of VZTM01001826.1, read as the reverse complement.
TTCATAACATCCATCCAAGGGAAACCCAGCTGTTTCAACAATTTTTCAGTCCAAAATGGAGCTAAAGAAACTGGAGACTTCATTTCCTGTAGAATAGCAATTGGAAGGTGGAGAAATTGCACTTGAAAAAGTAAAAGCATTTAATTTTTTAGGGGAAAAGAATAACATTTCAGTGCTCTGAAAATCTGTTCTGTTTTGGTTTTTCCTTTGCATTGAACATGAATGTCCATGTATCTCTGATGCACCTGGGGCTTTACAGCCCACCTTACCTCTTCTCCTCCAGCTCCAGCTTTCTAGACAGGCTGCGTTTCCAGTGCTGGACCACAGGTCAGGCAAGTTCCCTTGATGTGTCAAAGAAGTCAAGTATATATAAGCACAATGACTTCTGGGATGTGTAGTCTCCTGTAAACACCACTCCAGTGTGAGCCCACAAAGCAGAAATACAGCTCTCCAGCAACAATACTCCACTGGGAAATATAATTTAATTTTCTGTCTCTTGACTGGTAAACACACATTTTGCAACCACTTAAAAAATCCCATGTACTCAAATTCATAAGGGACCAACCCAAAAACCTGGACACACCTCTCATTATAACTTTTTCTAGTGGCAATATTTCAGCCCACATTTACGCTTCCAGAAGGGTGGTATATTTGAGGGACAAACACAAAAATCATCTGTCAGTTCTCACAGAAAGGCCTCCTGCTCCCTTTTGCTTTCTTCATATGTGTAAGCTGACAAGGTGCCCAGGGCTTTCCCTTCCTCTTTTGGGGGTGAAACAGAGGTACAAAGTCTCAGCAGCAACTCACAAACTGGGAGATGCAGATAATATCTTACAAACTTGGAAGCTCCTTAAAGCTGGTGTCCCACTCCTGCTGCTGGAAGAGAAGCATGTGATGGGGTCGGGAGCCTGGATTGGCTGGTTGACCCCAAAGTGACCACATTACAGAGTGTCATTGGACCAGCAGTGTGCAGCGTGGATAGAGATGGTGGGATGGGTGGGAAGTGCATCCCAGGGTGGGCAAAAGATGGTTGAAGAGTTCTTCTTCTGGAGGAAGGTCTTTTCTCCCAATGCTTGACGACACCCTGCCACTTCTCCCCACCATTGCAGGAGATGACCAGGAAGATGAATAAACCCCCAGGCTGATGTGGAGTATAGATGTCATCTGTTTCTTGTGAGCCTGGGGGTGAGCAGCCCTCGCCTCCATGGTCAGAGCAATGTCACTTGTTCTCTCCCTCCACGTCCATCCTCTCAAGTGTTGTAACACATGGATATTTCAGCTCCCTGAGATTATTTTGCTATTGATTAGGTTCTCTATCAGCTACTGCAGGAAGAACCATAAACCTGCAGGATAACAAAACCTTTGTGGTTGGGGAGAAGAGGCAAAAGACTTTCCGTCCTCTGTGCCAGCCTGCTAACATTTTCCTTTCCTTGCAGGGCACTTGCCATCAGCAGAGCTCTGCGACTTAGTGACAAACCTCCTTAAACAACAAGCATTTTCCCTCCAACATCTTTGCATCATATGACCTTCAAAACAAATCAGAAGGTAAAATAAACACATAAAAGCAGCCGGGGTATTTGGCCTGACTGAACTCCATCAGGGCTGCGGAGCTGGAGGAATGCATTATCAGTTCCCAGCAATTTTTGATTTTTCCCCAGTGTGGAACTGCAGAAGTGGCCTTATTGAAAGGCCAGAATCTGCTTCTATTTCAACCAGTGACAGGTACATTTATATTAAGTTGCTTCTCCCTTGAAATTACCCAAGTTTAAAGAATTATCTGTCTGCAAGGAAAAAAAAAAAAAAAGAAAAGAAAGAAAATAAACCCATGCACCAGCAGTGGCTGTTCAGGATGATGTTCTGGGTTTGGAAATTACCTATTTAAGTCAATAAATGGGTTAGGAGGGGGAGAAGGAAAGGAAGGTAGAGTTTGTGGTTCTTAATCATAGCTTCGCAGGGTTTAGCTGCTCTCACACTGTTGAAAAATGTTTCAAAAAGCAAAATAAATGATCTTCTAGTTACTGAGGTATTGATTTTGCCTACATTCAGTAATAAAGAGCAAGTCACCTGTAGGTAAAACTCTTGTAAAATATATTTGATACTATAATAGTCTGGAGATAGAGTTACATGCAGCTGAGAGAGGCAGAGGGATGACAAATCATTTCTAATAAGGTGTTTACCTAACATATTTCATACCATGTGTTATCCAAACCTAAACTCTGTCCTCCCCTCACAGAAACCCACTGCAGTGGTGGGGTGGCACAGGAGATGGCATCATGGTGGTTCAGCTTGGCTGGTTCCTGCAGCCAGTGCATCCCCACTGCAGTGGGGACCAGTGCAGGGAAACTGGGATGAAACAATTTGTCCAGGTACTCAAAAAGCACCACAAGGGTTGAAGCAACCATTGCACAAGTGCTGGTGGAGATGGCCAACAGGCCACACCCCTGATCTGGGGGGGAGAGTTGGTTTTCCCCAACCCCCCTGTGTCCTTGAAATTTCTCCTGTGGAAAACACGGCTAGCCCAGCTTTCTGCCTGGGAAATGGATTTTATTCCTCAGGAAACATATCTATCATTTTGCTCAGAGGTAGGTACAAAATAAATGCAGTCATGCATCTGAGCATCCGTTAACAAAGGACTGAACTTAGTACTAAATGATGTAAATCTAGATAAATATCATCACTTTTGAATAAATTGCTTTGTATTTACACCAGTGAAACAGAGCTGAACTGCATCTAGCCTCCCTGCCAGGACAGGCAGAGCTTGCACTGGTGTCCATGTCCAATATTTGGACTTCTGTCTGAAAAGATGGATGCTGAGATCCAGTTCTGGGTCTGATGTGCTAGGCAAGAGCCAAATCTTTAGTCCCAATGGCAAAGGTTCTCAGTGACAGGATGTTGGGTAAATCAACTCTCAACACACATTGGGCCTGAGTCTACACTTAGATACAACCAAGCTACAAGAGTAACCTCCCTCCCAAGTATAAGCAGAATCAGTGCTCTGAAGGAAAAAGCCACAGCAGATAGTGGTGTTCAATTCAGAGCATCCCACGGTGCTCAGTTAGAGCTCAGATAAGGAAATGGAAGGATAAGGAAATGGAGGGCTGAGACACTGGCTCTAGGATTTGGGAAAATCCAGGTCAGAAACACCTCCATTGCCTCAAACTTCTCATATGGCGCGTGCCCACACAGGCAAGTGCATCATGTCGTTCCTGAAGAAAACAACTTCTTTTATGGACTTACCTCATGCTCTTAAAAAACAAACCAAACTTTCCCAAAGCTAATGGCAGCTGCCTGAATCACGAGGTGCTGTAAGCAAAGCAGAATCTGAGCTTTCTCGGCTACTCCCATGGAATGGGGTTCTAGCTAGAAAAAACAGAGACTCTCCATGGCAAGCCCATAGACAAGACTTGAATTTAAGCAACTTTCTGGAGTTTCTGTTCTGCTTGGATGACATTTCCAGCACTCCAGGAGCTGGAGAACTGGCTCCAGAAGCTGTAACGTCCCTATCACAGCCTCCCTCCAAACCCACATTTCTTTCCACGTGTCCCATCAGAGTGTAAATAACCAACACAGCAGCCACATGGAGAGCTCTCCACCTCTCCAAGAAGGGAGAAAAGACTCTTTTGGCAAGGAAATGCCTGTCAGAGAAGAGGCAGCATCACACCATGAGTCCAATGAGCATGGAGAACATTCAAATTACAGGCAGATGTGGGCCATAGAGAATGCCTGTAAAGACAGGTGGATGGATTTGTTCATGCTGGGTTTCAGTATGACCATTGTAAAACCCCAAGAGATTATTTCCCCCTAAATTAATCCACGAGAGAGATGGCTGCAAAAAAACAAATCCACACTTTCTATCCTGCACAAAGGTACTGTGCAGATCAGGCTTCCCCAGTTCCTCCCCTGGCAGCAGAAGAGGGGCTGAACCTTCAGTCTGTGCTCAAGCTCTCCTGAGCCATGGGCCTGTCCTAACAGTTGGTCATTTTCAGGTGTTTCATTGCATTTTTTCTGTAAAAAAGCTTCTCAGCAAAATACAAAGTTAAAAGGGTCTGGATTGACACCATATTGTCATTACTCAAGCCTCATGGAGGAGAGTGAACATCTTTCTCAGAAGATCTCAAAACCAAGGAGCTACCAGAGGTCTTTTTGGCCATGTGTTGGTTGACAGTCCATCCTCCCATTCATGCTCATCTCCCCATGCTACGTGGGAGACGCCATCTGCTCACAGTGCTCTGTCCTCAGAGGAGAAAGGAGATGGTTTGTATCCAAACAACAACTGCAACACATCAGAGCAGCGGAGTGGAATCAGAACCATCCACATTTCTTCTTCTCATGTTGCCTTTTTTTTTTTCTTTCAGGTTATTAAGTTATTTTGAGGGTGGCTTCAAATTCCTGATCAAAACCCAAATCTTCTGTCAGGGGACATTTTTTAAACCAACTCCACTCATTCAGATAACCTTTTTTTAAGCAAATTTTTAATTTTCCCTGGCTTCAGACTGATGGATAAAAATTGGATGAGGAAAAGAAGTGGCTTGGGCATTGGATGGTCCTAGACCAGAGGAAAGCCATGGGTTCTGAATCCAACCCAGGAGTTAACACCCAGGGAATTTTTGGCAGGGAAAAAAATAACATTTGAAATCAAATAGGAACACTTCAGATGTATTATTACAAAATCTCTGTTTTACCCATTGTTTCAATCCAGCCTGTGAAAAGAAAGGAAGAAAACCACCTGTGCCTTGGCCACTGAGCAGTCCAGGTGTGGGATGTCCCCATGGGAAGCTGGACCCTGAAGGCCATCCCTCCTGGGAGGGCAGGGGCATGGCTGAGCGAGGCCTCAGCACCAGGAAGTGGTGCTGGGCACATCACTCCTCTCTTTATTTGCCTTTTCTCATCACCCTTCCCGCTTACCTCCTTTTGCCCTGGATGCCCTCCTGATTCTCACTTCAGCTGCAGCTCCTGGGCTAGAAAAGGCCCCCAGTTCGGCAGGAGTCTCTGAACACAGCTGGGATTCACTGAATAAATAAATAAGTAGATCTGCCCGTCATAACTATACTTTAAATTCCCTGCACGGGTGAGACTTCCCCTTTACATTCTCTCAGCTAACACTTTTACCAGGAACCAGAGGCTGAAAAAATTGATCTCTTTGGCTGTTTTCACCTAATACTCTTGGTAGATTTGATTCCTTACAGGTATTTTTTAAAAAATAGGCTAAACTGAGGAACGGCTTATTACAGTTACAAACTCCAGTTAATGGCGAAAAAAATAAAATTCCCTTGGCTGCTTTTGAGAGAGGGATGAGGTCAATGAGGGAATACAAAGCTTTTTTACTCAAACACAAGAAACTAGTTATTATCACAATTAAGGAAGAGAGGAAATGGGAGGAGGAGCCGAGCTTGCTCCATATTTTGTGATATTCAGCTCACCTTCTCCTCCAGGGGCAAAATTATAAACCCACGTGCCTCCGCAATCAAGGTGTAAACTTTAGGTCTCAGATGGAAGAGATTTCTAACTCTTGTCAGAGGAATGAAAGGGTAGATGAAGAATTAGAGAAGGGGTAAGAAAGCAAGTGGGAGAGGGAAGGTGTTGGGTTCCCTTTAAAGCAGGTACCTAAATCTGAGGATTTTTTTTTTAAACCCTCTTTAAGATGAAGGCTCTGCTAATAACATGTCCAGAAGATGGCTCCTGGCAAATTGCTTTGTTATTCTTGTCAAAAAAAAAAAGTCCCTTGGAAGCAGTCAATTTTAAACCATATATCAAAATGATTAATTGCCCTTAAATGAGCAGATGTTGAAGTACCCTTGAATGGGGCTAACGCCTTTTTGGATTGCGAACATAATGTATTCATGGACTTGGAAAAATATCATTAGGGCTATTAATTAGCTATAAGCACCAAAAGCTTTGGTGACTCCAAGGTGTTCACTTGCCTTTTTTTTTTTTCCCTTGTTTTTTTTTTCTTCTTTTTAAGACTTAAGGGGGAACAACTGGTTTTGTTGGAATAAGGTTAGCAGGTATTTTTTTTTAATACTGTGCAGAACAGCTTGCCAAGTAGCTCAAATTGGAAAAAACTGTAAGAAATACAGTCTGACCTCTAAATATGGGTAGGAACTAACTGCAGCAGTCAGGACTTAAGGAGAGAGCACAAGTGTAATGGGGCAAAGAAAGACAAGGGAAGGAATGAAAGAAAGAAACCTGACATTGCAAGAGGCTGCTTAGGCTATAACTCTGCTCTCAGCCAAGGGAAAATGTGCTAAACCACAAACGGTGGGTGAAGGTTTGACTTGATTTGGGGGTGTGGGGGTGGAAAGGTATTTTGTGTCTTCCAAATCTGGGGAGAAAGGAACTTTTATTGCATAGTTGACCCCGGAGGAAAAAAATATAAATTCCTCTTCCCACTAATCTCACTTTCCTCCAAACCTCCAAGAGCGAAAGGAGAAATGTAGCAAGCTGTGGCTTGAGACTTTTTAGTAACAGAAAATCCTTAAAAGTGAGCCTGTTTTGGTCTCTTTTCAAATACTGCATCAAATATATTTTCAATGAATCCATGGAAAAAAAAAAAAGGAGGCAGGGAAGAGAAAAAAAAAAACTTTTTAAATCTGTTTAAGTTTATAAACAAGATTAAAGAAACAATGTCAAGGGTCTTATGGAAATGGTGATAGTGCCCCTTTAAATAAGAGCAAGTGGAGATTTTCTATATCACTGTGCAGTTTAAATCTTTCTTGATGGACCGGACACTAGTCCTCCTTAAATCCTTCAGAAAGCTGCTTTAAGGAAAAAGGCTGCGAGGAATTTCTTCTCGCTTTAATTGCTTAAGAAACGGTTCCCACAATGAGCTGTGGCCTAGATTTGCCTCTCATTTAAGTTCTGATTTTTAAAAGTTCACAAGTTAATCCCCTTTCGGTCTCACACGAATGCGGTTGGCGTCGGGGACAAAGTACTGGACAATGTCTGGAACATTTCAAACCCCCAAAAGATGCCCCATACCAAAAAAAAAAAAAAAAAAAAAAAAAAGGAGAAAAAAAAAAAAGCCCAAAACAAAACCAAGCAAAGTGGCCTTGATTTAGTTAAGTAGCTATTTTAAGACCTTGTTGCCATTATAATTTGAGGCGAGTAGAAATCGTCTTGCACTGTATCTGCCGTAGATCCAGGGGTAAGAAGGTTTGTCAGTTTGCAGTTTTCTTCCTTGTCCATCTTCCCAGGATAGAGCTTTATTTCTCTTTATTCCACCTAAAATGAAATGCCTGCATCTCTAGCTCAGTTTATTGTCCTGGCAAGAGGTGTGATAAAATTCACAAAAACAAAGAGAGAGAGAGAGAAGGAAGCAGTTAATGCATTAAGTGTTTAAAACATAACAAGCTTGGCTTTGATTTTAGGTGTTCTGAAGGAAACATCCACAATTTCTGTGTAAACGCACACACATAATTCTGTGTGTATGGGGATGGGGGCGTTTAAAATACTCAGGATAGGGAAATGCCATGCGTTTCTAAATAAAATTAGGAAAGCACAATTTTCTTCCAGCATTATGCCCCGATCGGCCCACTGATATTTTTAATTATTGTTTCCCCCCACCTCTCCCCACCAAAAAGGCAGATTTCAAATTTAAAAGTACCAGCTTTCCTTCCCGTCGTGCAGGTGAGAGTGCTTAAAGCCTACATGGAAACCCGAAATTCCCGGTTCAGTTAGGAAAGACATAAAAAAATGGTCTTTGAAGGGGATTTTTCGGTACATGTATAGACCCAGCCATTTATCCAAAATATTACCGTTAATATCACGGAAACTTAAAAAAAAACCAAACACCTTCCTCCTTGGTGAACTAACAAATTCCTCCCACCCCGTATTGCAGTGCAGGATCAAGTCGGGGTGGCAGATTTATGTCTTTTCATATTTCATTTTCTCGTGCGATGCAAAAACTGTAAGTTCACACACACGCGAATTTACCCATTTTAGTTCCTCTTCTGCCCCGGTTTGTTTTGTTGGGTTTTTTTTTTTGTTTGTTTGTTTGATGGTTTTTTTTTTAATAAACTATTGTTATTATTGTTAATATCATTACTATTTTATTGACGGGGATGGATAAAGCCATTTCTCGCCCAACCCAAGCCGAGGTTTGGTGTCAGAGCCGGTGCCGGCCGCGGAGCCCCGGGGAGAACGGGGTGACTCGAGAGAGAGCGGGGTGGGAAGGAAGGGGAGAGGAGGGGGGGGGAGATCGGCGGGAGAGCCCCCCGGGCTGCAAACCGCCCCTTTACCCGGGCTGCCTTCCCTCCTGCTCAGCCCGCATCCCTCCCGCGTTTTGGAGACGAAAGCCCTGTAATCTCGACACAACTCTTGCCGATTTCCCACATCGATACCTTGGGGCGGGGGGGGAGTGTGTGTGGGGGGGTTACAGTAAATGTGATAAATCGGTGCTGCGGACAAACCGGGGTTACTCTCCCGAGCTGCGCTAAATGCGCTGTTTACTCGTTTCTGCAAAGGCGCGCTGAATTAAGCGCAGTTATTTATTTTGGGGAGCTGGTTAAACAGCCGAAATCCCGTCGCTGGAAAGCTCGGGAAGATTTTCTGAAGACAGAGGGAAACTCTTATTAATTCTTTTTTGGGGAAAGAGTGGGGGGAGAACTAAAACTAAGGATTTTTCACCGAAGCAATCACAAAATCTCCCGGGTTTAATAGCTCAGCGAACAGAAAAGGCGAGACAATGGTGAAATCGTGGTCGGAGGGGTTGGGATTTTGTGCCGGGGCTACAAGCGACAATTCAGAAAACAGAGGAATCGCGCTGCCTCCACCCCACACACTCCCCCGCCTCCACCACCACCTTCCACAGGGATAGACCTTTCCCCGTTGCGTTAAACGAAGGAGCCCCGCAAAGTTCACCGGCCACTTGAGCAGAGTTTTGTACCCCCAGGATGCGGTTTGTGCCCCGGTTCCTGAGAGCTACAGGTCCGCCGGGGTGCTCCCAGCCAAGCTTTGGGGGGCAAGGGGAGGTTCCCAGGGGGGTGACTGAATTTTGAGAAGCATCGCCTGGCCTCTCCTCGCAGTCCCCCGTTTCAACTCGTTGTAATTAGGGGAGCAGGGAAGGTGCAGGTTGCGAACTCGGGGCGGGGAAGGCTCTCTTTACAGAATCCCCCCGCCCTTCCCCCCCAAAAAACAACCAAAGAGGGCAATCCCCTGTGGGCTTTGTGGGGTGGTGCCCGGACCAGCCCGGCCACAACACCCCGAAAAACGCCCCCGAAAAAAAAAGCGATAACGGCAATCTAAATGTCAATCAGCTTCCCGGCCAAAAGCGAGTGGTTATTAATTAGAGGGTGAGAGGAAAAGGCAGTGCGAGGGGCTCCCCTCCTTCGGAGCAAGAGGGACTCTGGCGGAGCGAGGGCTGGAATAGATTTAAATAGATTCACCCCTCTCTCTTTCTCGGGACAATCACTTTAGTACCCCAAAATCTATGGGGAAAAAAATAATAAATGTATACAATAAAAATAAACGCAACAAAGAGACGCTTGGAGCCTTCTGGTGTCCTGAGCCAGACCGCCACCCTCTTTTTTTTTTTGGTCAGAATTTGTACAAAATATCAAGCTCAAATTAGAAGGTCCTCTTCCCCCCCACCCTCCCCTCATTCTTTCTTGTTCCTTTAATTCCTGTCTAAACGGTTTTGCTCTGGGAGAAGAAATCTTTTCTATAGGAGGGAGAGAGGAAAAAAAAAACCTTCAAGAAGAGAAGGGTATTATTGTTTTAATCCTCTTACTCGCAGTCATTTTAAAACAGGGTGTTTTGGAGCCTGAAATGGCGTCTCGTCTCCCAATCCCATCCTAAATCCTTCTGGGCTGGGAGAGAATCTAAAGGCAAGGAGCTGGCATCTATTAGCAATCTCTCTAAAGGCTTTAAACTGCTCTTTCTGCTGCGAAGGCATGGCAAAGCTGAAAAGCAAACACAACCACCGCTCCAGTTAGTCAGTTCTGCCAGATAACCAGCCCGACCGCTGGACGGGAAGGTACCTGCGAAAACCTCGCACAGAAAGAGCGAAATTAAAATTATTTAAAAATAAAATAATAAGAAAAAGATAAAAGAAAGAAAGAAAAGGAAGAGGTAGAGGTGATTTTCATCTTTTTACATCCCGGGAAAAAAAAAAAGTAAAAAAAAAAAAAAGTATTTCGGGGCAGGGTGTAAAAAAAAACCAAAATAATTAAAAAGCGGATGATCGGAGGATGAGTTAACTGGTCGTTCCATCTCCGCCGAAGCCCCGTGGCCTCCTCTCCTTGCCCATTTTTCCCTCCCTCTGCCTCCCTTGTGCCCCCCACCCCTGCCCCGGCAGAGCCGCCCGTGTGCTCCCGGCTGCCGGAGCGGAGCTTTCCCGACGGGGCGGGCTGCGGACTCGCCTCCCTCAGCTCCTTCCATTATTCCTAATTTTATCCCTGTGTGCCGTATCCATGCTCCCCCCACGCCGTTGAAAAGAGCAGGCTAAGATGGGACAGCGAGAGGGCCAGGAGGAGGAGGGTGGGGGGACCGCGGCGGCTCTGTAATTAACGCTGGGAGATTATCCCCCACTAGCACCTCCACACAGGGGCCATTGGGGGAGCGGGGAAACTTCAGGGTCTGTTCCAGTGTGGTGCTGAGCAGGGGGCGTGAGAGGGGGGAAAGTCATACAGACCCCATCACCCCCCCGGCCCCAGGTCTAGCCCTCCTCCCTCCACCGGCATCCCATCCGCTCCCAGGGATTTAATTAGGCGTTTACACCTCAGCTTGGAGTAAATGACTGGTAAGAAGTGTTGGAGAGGAGGGGGGCAGCGGGGGGGGATGTATCAGCAGCCCCATTTTGATTGACAGGGTGGAGGACCATTGAAAATCTTGCTGGGTAGCTCCCGGGTCGCTATGAAGCTCCTTTTAAAAATCCTTCTTCAATGCAGGCTCCCGGTAGATGGCAGCTCCGCCGGGCGCGGAGGCAGCGCGCAGGCAACGCGGGCGGATGGAGTAGGGCGGGCNGGGGTGGGGGGGGAATAAGGCGAGTTTGGGGACTGTTTGCAAAGAGGAGGAATTTCTGCGTGAGGGACTCCGCGCCCGGCGGAGGAGCCGTCGGCAGGGATGCGCACACCGCGGAAGAGAAAGGGGAATCACAGCCGGGGCTCTAGGGAAAATCACATCCCCTCCTGTCTTTATCTATTTTCTTTATTTTTTTCTTTTTTTGGAGCATACTA